>JAFEMH010002191.1:0-17500 GCA_022495995.1 Adenophora triphylla var. japonica
TTGTTATTGTTGATGTTGCTTTGTTGTTGTTGTTGTTGTCTTGTTGTAATGTAATGGTTTAGATAGTTTTAAGGCATTATGTTACGGTTGAGAGAAAATTAGTTGTTTTTCTTCGTTTGATACGGGGAGTAGTATTTGTTAGGCTTTTGATTAATTAGTATCTTTCTGTTTGGATTAACTTATATAAGGTCCTAAAGTATGGTGCTTTAATGGAAATTTGCTTTGGGAAGCACATTATGCTTTATTTTGATGACTTGTAGAAAACATTTTGTCGGTTTTACCTAAATTTGTAGGGTGTTGGTTGACTATGTTATATTGTGATAGTATTAACTTGAAAGGCTTCTTACATTTGAAGATATGCTCACGGAGACCTTAAATAATAATAATCAAAATCTTACCGCTTTGATGACTTGTGAAAACATTTTGTCGGTTTTTACTCTTTGATATATGTTGGTCTTTTAGCGTGTTTTTTTCTTTGTGCTTAAGGCGATAATGCTATGTAAATTCAAATCAATTATTGTTTTCCCTCAATGCTTGACTTTTTCTTATGCGCGTTTCAAGTTTTATCCTAGTTATTTGCATATATTTTTCTTTGCATCTCACAAAACTTTCCTACCTCGAGATTTCTACTTATATGTTGATACTTCCTTTTCCTAGTGAGCATGATCCATGAATCTTGATACCGATGATTCCTTCTTGCTTTTACTAAAGAATACTAAGTTGCCTCCCGACAAATGAGACAGTACCCTAGTCGTGGACTTCTTGTTTGAGAGAGCAAACCACTTTGTAAAATTCCCTTAACTCACTGAGTGTGCCGTAATCTCAATCTATTAGTCCATATATTGGTGTTGCGCACTTCAAAAAATAATGTTGCGCGCTTCAACCTAGTTCCTAAAAATAGTTTCAAATCTTTTGTTGCATGTGCATATTCTTTTGCACATCAACCTAGTTCCTTAAATTAGCTTCTCAATTAGGGGGGCTTGTGAGAGAGAACAAATGATGTTGTCATGGGGTTATACTATATCGTGGGCCCAAGTTCGAGCTAATAGGCTAGGCTCCAACAATGTATATTATCTATATCGAGCCAAAAGTTGTACATATTTAGACTATGTTTGTTTATGAGTTTATTTTATTCTAAACTTTGTGTCTCTCGGTCTTATATATAGGTTGTATTTTAACGTTAAAAATATCAAGTCAAGTCATATATGGACAAAAGTTGGATTGATTTGGATAATCGAATTTCAAATGAGTATTTATGCAGGGTTGACAACTTTCTCGATTTTGCATTCTCAAAAAGTACATTGGTGTTAAAGAAATATATTGTCCTTGTAAAAAATGCGCAAATCGTTACCAAAGGAAGGCCGTGCAGTGAGATCACATTGTATTGCGGTGGGATTTCAAAAAGATTACAAGAATTGGATTAGGCACGGGGAAGAGTACATTTCGAGCGCGTAAGAATGATAATAATGATAGGACAGCGAAGATGGCATTGAAATTGAATTGGGCGTGCAAGATTGTATGAGGCGAATGGTACATGAAGGGATGGGTATGCGGGATAGTAACCGGCCCGGGAATTGAAGAAATGGTACAATCGAGATGCATCCGCATAAAGTTTCTTAGACTTTTGAGAGATCTTGATCAAGCCTTGTGGGAAGGGTGTGATAAGTTTACGGTACTCTCATTTATTGTAGAACTTATGCCTTTGGAAGGCTAATTATCAGTGGCCAGATAAGGGATTTACTTCTTTATTAAAAATTTTCATTAGGGCATTGCCTCGATCGGCGAAAGTGCCAAGTTCCTATCGTGGCGTACAGATGGCTAGCAGATTTGGGTTTTAGTTATAAAACGTGGGACGCGTGCATTAATCATTGTATGTTGTTTGAAATGAAGCGAAAAACTTACTAAATGTGAAATTTGTGGAGCCTCTAGATATAAGCTTAACAAGAAGAAGGGGGTAGCGGTGAAGGTGCGGAAACGAAGTGGCAAGAATAAACTTCCCAAGCGGTAGCGATGAAGAAAGTATGGTATTTTTCCCTTAAAGCCAAGGTTGCAAAGGTTGTATTGGTCATCTAAGACCGCGACACTTTTTTCATGAGCCTGAGATGGCATGCTCGAAAAGAATAGACGATGGTGTCTTTGAGGCATCCTGAGACTCTCGTGCGTGGAAGAAATTCGATGAACGTTATCCATTATTTTCAAGTGAAATTCGAAATGTTAGATTGGGATTAGCATCGACGGATTTAATCCTTTGAACAATGACTATATCTCACGTACTTGGCCGGTTGTGCTTATGCCATACAATCTTCCACCTTGGTTATGCATGAAAGCTTGACCATATTTCTTCTTGTCGGTGCTTACTCGAGGCCCGAAAGGGCCAGGCAGCAAGATAGATGTGTATCTCCAACCGTTAATTGATGAGTTGAAGGAATTGTGGGAAGATGGTATATCAACTTATGATGCATCAAGGAGCGAGTTGTTTACTTTACGAGCTTCACTATTGTGGACAATAAATGACTTTCCTGCATATGGAATGTTGTACGGATGGAAGCACTAAAGGTGAATATGCTTGCCCTTGTTGCAATGTGAGACCTCGAAGCACGATGGTTGAATCATGGTGGCAAGTATTGTTATATTGGTCATCGCGCTTCTTGCCTAGGAGTCATGCTTTTCGTAAGGATAAAGGCTCTTTTGATGGTACTCATGAAGTGAGAGATAAGCCCAAGTTATTGTTTGGAACAAAATTGCTTAAACAAGTTGAAAATATGGAAAGCAGTATAAAATAGAAGATGTTATTAAAAAGAGGAAAAGAGAAGAGGGTGAGAAGCAACAAGCCAAGTTGGAGAAAAGAAAGGTTCCTAAGTTTGTGTCACCAATTGGAAAAAGAGGAGTATCTTCTTTGAGTTGCCTTATTGGGCAAATAATCATGTTCGTCATAATCTTGATGTTATGCACATTGAAAAAATGTGTGTGATAATGTGCTACATACTCTGTTAGGTATGCTCAAGGGGAAATCAAAAGATAATGATAAAGCAAGAAAAGACCTAAAAGTGATTGAACATTCGGAAACCATTGCATCTACAAAAGCTTCCATCGGCGAAGATATTATGCCTCCGCTCGGTTTACAATGAGTAAGAAGCATAAAGACACATTCTTGAAAGTTCTAAAGGAGTGAAAGTCACGATGGCTACTCGTCAAACATATCTCGTTGTGTACATCTAGAGGAAAGAGCTATTTGGGGTCTTAAGAGCCATGATAGTCATATTTTGCTCCAACAACTACTCCCTTTTTGTTCGAAAAGTGTTGCCTATACATTGTAAAAGCCATCATTGAGTTGGCAAATTTCTTTAGGCAATTATCCTCAAAGGTGAATACACTTCTGATCTCGAAAAGATACAAGATCGGATGGTGTCCACTATGTGCTCTCGAGAAAATATTCCCACCTGAGCTTTCTTTCGATGTTATGGAGCACTTGCCGGTGCATTTAGCCGAGGAGGCCTTGCTAGCGGGCCCAATACAATTTCGTTGGATGTATCCGGTAGAGAGGTACATCCATATTAAATTTACTTTGAAAAAGTTAAATTCTTTTTACATCTGCTTTAGCATGAGTAAATGTTTTTGTAGGTTTCTACTTACATTAAAATTATATGTTCGAAATCGAGCCCGTCCAGAAGCCTCCATAGCTAAGGCAATTGTGGGTGAAGAATGCATGACTTTTTGTACGCAATATTTGGATGACATTGAGACAAAGTCCAATCGTCCTAGAAGAAATGATGATGAAGGTGATGAGTTAGGCCGCTTTGTAGGAAAAGAAGAGGTAATTATCCTTGATTACATCACACGAGTACAAGCGCGTAGATATGTGCTTTTCAATCTGAAGATGTTGAACAAATACCTAGAGTAAGTGATTCCTTACATGAGGCTTACATTCCTTATATCTTTTATATTTCAAATTAATACTTAATTCATATTTTCGATCTGCTCGAGAATGCATCGTGTACATTTGAGGGAGACATTACCTCGTAATCAACGACATCTTATAGAGAAAGAACATAATGATAAGTTTGTTAGGTGGTTTAAGGATTATGTAAGTATGAAACCACCTTCATATAATAGTTTCAATTTATCGTTTTAAATATTTTCTTATTAAATTTTGTTTTTTATAAAAGGTATGCACGACGAAAGATGTAGTGCCCGAAAGAATTGCGAGTCTTGCATTGGGTCCTCATATGGATGCGAGGCGGTATAAGTCTTACATAATAAATGGTTTTCGATTTCGAGTGAAGGATGTCGATAGACGAAGGAAAACTCAAAATAGTGGAGTCATCTTTGAATGCAAGTGTGACAAGTTTTGCAAGCGAAAGGATAATAATCCCATTGTAGGGGATGTTAACTTCTACGGGAGTTGATTGAGATCCTTGAAATTCGTTATAGCAACTCAATAAGATTTGTATTGTTTAAATGTGATTGGGTTGATAACCGGACGAGCAAGATGGAAGATGAGCAAAAATTTACTCTTGTAAACTTCAATCACAAGTTGTATAAGGATAATCGAGTTGGTGATGAACCATTCATATTAGCATCTCAAGTGAGCAAGTTTGGTATGTTAAAGATCCTATAGAAAGTGATTGGAAAGTTGTGATGAGGATTACACCAAGAGATAGTTTTGACATATATTCAAATGATGATAAACAAGTTGCAAATTCGATTCCACAATTGGTACCATTTTGCTCACAAAATCTGGATGAAAATGTTGCTAACGAAGAAGCATCGTGGGTGCGAGAGGGAGTTGATGGGGTCGAGATTGAAACTACTAATATCAATGACCTAGATGTTGATATGGCCGATAATGATGATGTTGATATGGCCGATAATGATGATGATTAGTTTGAGTAGTATTTGTTTAGATCTTATTTGCTTACTATTTACTAAGACAATGTTATTACTTAAGTTTCATGTTTCAATCAAACTTCTTATTTTTGTATGGTTGAATATTAATATTGTTACTTCTATATAATATGTATTTGTTTAGGTCTTATTTGCTTACTATTTACTAAGACAATGTTATTACTAAAATTTGTGTCTCTCCGTCTTATGTATAGGTGGTTTTTGTGTTGAAAATATGCCTCCTAAGGAGAGAGAGAGGGTAGCAACAAGAGGGTAGACAAAACCCGCCTTGCAGTAGTCCCAAATGATCCGTATATGGGATTGACCCAATTGACCGCCGCTCAAAAGCAAAAATGGCGGACTTGGGAGGGTAGGAAATTTCAAGTCACCACTTTCCTTCATTTGCCGGTGTTGAGTGATTTGGGTTTAGAGGCGTTAGTAACAGAATTGATGACGCAAGCCGGGTTAGGTAATTTCTGAGGGAAGACTCCATCTACGTATTTGAGATATTCACTTGAGTTCCTTTCAACTTTGGAGGTAGGCCGGGGTCACAAGAAAATACTATTCGGTTTCATATGAATGATGAAGCCTATCGAGTGGATTATGATGAGTTGAGGCAAATCTTTGGGGTTGATCGTAGAGAGGAAGCTGGGTCGAGTACGATGGGGGGACTTGTTTTTCTTTTCGGAGCTCACGGGATTGCCCCGCAAAAAAAATACCTTAGGGCTTCCTCTCTTTCTCACCCGGCTTGGAAATTATTTTACGAGAGGTCTATCTATGTCTTGGTTGGCAAACGGAGAGCCCGCTCAATTGAATGTGGCTATGGTAAACCTTTTGCGAAACGGGGTTGAGGAGTTTTGGTGATTCTGATTGGGTTGATATTTTTGTTCGGAGATGTGAGGCATTTGCCCTTACCAAAAAGGGAAACATATCGATAGGGGGATGATCACATTGATTCTTTGAAGCTTGTGTGGGTGAACGAAAACCCGAGGCGATGAGATTGATGGGGGCACGAGTTTTTATTACGTAGGCGGCTAGTGCGGTATGACAAGTTTGTGAGGGACCAGGAGGGCGACGGACAACGAGGTCTTTATTATTTGAATATGGTACTCCCGGGAGGACGGTCCGTTGCGGGGGTAGGGGCCACGTTTAGAGTGGTGAACAAGCCGAGCATTGGCGTATGCCCGGTGTTGATGATCAAATGGATCCCGTTGATGAGGAGGATGATGAGGAGCGGGGAAGAGGAGGATCGGGAGAGACGGGGTGGTCGGGGAGGAGAGGAGAACCGTGAGCCGAGCGGGGTTCTTTTGATCGGTGGGATACCGTGAGGGCATTTTGGAGGAGCAGAGCGATCAAGGATCGCTCGGGAGCTTGAGCCGACATGCTTTGGAGGATGCTAGATGGGGAGGTTATCGCTCGGGAACAGTCGACAGGACTTTAGAGGATGCTAGATGGGGAGGTGCAAGATCGGTTTGAGGGGTTGGAAAGATGAAAGCGCCATTTTGGGAGCCCGGTATACGCGAGTGGAGGCTTGGGCGATGCGAGACGAGCCCGGAGTTACGAGCCGGTTTCGGAGGATTATTTGACTATGATGCATTCGAGAGCCCTTTGCTCGTGCACGAGGCGTTCTTCCCGTCGAGACCTACTATCGGGGACAAACCTCCGGCTCTCATCAGTGATGTTATTATTGTGATGTTATTATTAATGTTTCATGTTTCAATCAAACTTGTTATTTTGTATGGTTGAATATTAATATTGTTAATTGTAAAATATATTTGTTTAGATCTTATTTGCTTACTATTACTAAGACAATGTTATTACTTATGTTTCATATTTCAATCAAACTTGTTATTTTGTATGGTTGGATTGAATATTAATATTGTTAATTGTAATATGTATTTGTTACGCTTCTTTTGATCAAACTCTTATTTCCTACGGGATCTTGTTGCGGCGGCTTACTTTCTACCTCCGTCATCTGCTAGCTTGTCCGGGTACTCCTTTTACTTTGGGATGTCCCCGCCTCGCTTCCCCACCGATTTGGTACCCGCAGAGCCCCCCCGTACTATTTTATACTTTTTACGTATCAAGCAAGGCTTGCCCTATAGTGTTGTTGTTGTTGTTCCTTGTGGTTGTTGTTGTTGGTCCCCCTGCCCGCTTCCCCACCGATTTGGTATTTGTTTTTGTTAAATGTGACATATAACAAATGTGTCCACAACCATGAGCCCCCGTAATGTCATGTTTGTTGTTCCCCCGCCCCGCTTCCCCCACCAATTTTTTTGTTTTTGGTTGATTCGTTGGAAATGTTAGTGTAATGTCATGGTTTATGGTATTTGTTAAATGTGACATATAACAAATGTGTCCATAACCCGCGGGAGCCCTCTCCCCCACCCCCCGCCCCCAGTAATGTCATGTTCTTTTTATTTTAATGGTTTATGGTATTGGTTACTCAAGTATTTATTTTATTTTTGAAAGATTGCAAGTGTATATTGAACCATGATATTTTTGGGCCAAAAATCATTTGTCACTTTTTTGAAACATTTCTTTTATCTTTTGTTGAAAGTTTTTCTCAATTATGTTTTATACCAAGCTTCAGCATTTGGAGAGATCTTTTAATGGTATACAACTAGATAAACTATGTTAACTGAAGGAAACTACTCCTCCCTATCGATGCTCTGTGATTTACTGCTCTACAGCCCCCACGTTATAGTTTCCCCCTACAACTACTATGTTAACCGAACAATAAACTACGCCTCTTGATGCGTGATGATGGCCTTTCAAAGTTGACCTGGTTTTTTTTTGTTTCTTTCAAATGAAAAATTGACGTAGATTTACTTGCTCTTTTAAAAATTATAAAACTTGATATTTTTAATAGTTATAACATATTTTGCGAAGATTATAGTACATTTTATGACGACTAGATATTCTATATTGACCGAACAAAACTACACCCTTTTGATGCCTTGTAATTTACGGCTCTTCGACCCTCACATTATATTTTTCCCAACTGGCTAGATAAATTATGTTAAGTGAACAAAAACTTCTCCTTCTTGATGCATTATGATTTAAGGCCCTAAAGCCTTCATATATTGGTCAAACATATCCCTTGTATTGTGTTGGTTTGTGTTAATTCTAGCTTCCCCGGGGAGAACTCTGTTGGCTTTTACATTATGGTGGTAATTATCCATATTCAACAATCTAGTTACAAGTAGAATGAGTAGTTGATTTTATACTTTATACTTTTAATGAAAACGATACTTGGTATATAGGTGGAAACCATTAACCTTCCTGTATCGCTCCCTAACCCGGGGCTTGGGATAAATTGTGGTCTAACAATCCCACGTACCGGTATCATTTTTCTTTAAAAAAATGAAAAAAAAAAGAAAAGTTGTTCTTCTTTCTTTGTTTTGTTGTTATTCTTTGTTTTGTTGTTGTTGTTCTTTGTTTTGTTGTTGTTCTTTGTTTTGTTGTTGTTGTTCTTCTTTGTTTGTTATTGTTGTTCTTCTTTGTTTTGTTGTTGTTGTTGCTGCTGTTTTGTTGTTGTTGCTGTTTTGTCAATGTTCATATTTCTATAAGGCCATTTATAAGACCAATATATGGTCTTATACATGATACATAAGACCTATAATAAATTTATAGGTCTTATACATATATTATAAGATTGTTTTTTTGGGTCCTTTACTTGGTTTATCCAATTCTTGTGCTATAATTGAATTGTCATATGACAGATATGCCTCCAAGGAAAAATTTATTACCAGGTCAGGGCTCTAACCCTAAAGGAAGAGGGTTGGCAAAACCAACCGCCAAATGGGGTAAAGAGAGGTTGATCATAATATGGAATAATTATGGTCAACCAGTTGGTGGGGAAATGTCAAAATTAGCTACTCAGATAGGAATTTTTGCTAAAAATGGGGAACATTTCCCATTAACTAATGAGTGGTCTCAGATGAATCACGAGTGCATAAATAACGTATGGAATGACGTTCTGGTAAGTTGTAATCCATATTTCTTACATATATCTCTAGTACGTAGTCAAAAGTCTTATGCTTCTCTAACAATTGATTTTTTTTTTTTCTTTGTTGAATTGTGTATATAGGAAAATACAAATGCTCCTCCGGAGTATTTCCCGGTTATAGCTCTTTCTCTCGCTAAAGCGTGGCGTATTTGGAAATACAATGTGAGACAAGCATATAATAAGTATTATATAGTTATGAATATTACTCGGTTATGACTTTGTTATGAATATTGACTCGATTATGAATATTATTACTCGGTTGAAACGACATTATAAGATGTATCAATCGACGAAGACGCATTGGCTCACCCACCCCGTGGGTGCGTTGCGGATCAACGGGCTGCACTTGTTGCGATGTGGGGTACGCCCAAGGCTCGGGTATATTTCAAATTAATCTCAATCTATTATCGTGAATGTCTTATATAAGTAGTCAAATTAATACTAATATTATCTTTTTTTTTTTCCAGAAATATCGAAACAAATAAATTGAATCGAGAAAAACAATCGTGCACTCGAATAGGACCGGAAAAACGTCCCATCCCAAAGTCATCAAAGAGGTTTGTCATCGTTCAATTTAGTTCTCGGTTGTCAATTCAATTAATGTTTCTTTTTGTATCGTATATAAATATTTTTTTTTGTCAAATGATTCTATTATAAATTGTAGAGAGGCGACAAGGGATTACCAACCTGATCGCGTAAGCGTTTCATACATACGCGCACGGGCAAAACACCCGAAGATCAAGCCACCACTCAAATGATTGTAAGTTAAAGTTTCAACCTTTTCTGTTTCAGTTTTGTTATTCTATAGAATATTTTTTTCATTTCTAACTTCATTTTCATAATATTAATTAAAGTTAAAACATTTATATTGAACATGTTGTTTTTGTTACAGCAAACGCTTAATGATGCGGTTGAGGAGCCTGCCGAGAGGACTCTCCGCGGCGCGTGAAGATGTTTTTGTTGGTATGTTTGGCTCGATGACCATGGGAGAGTTCGATGTATGGGAGGCGGTGCAGACAAAACTAAGGTGTTTGGTAAATCCCAACCTTCTCGGGGCATTTGTAATGGAGGCGGTGGCGGGGGTCGAAGCGAGATATGGAAAGGCAACTTGAGGAGGAACGCCGAAAAAATGAGGAGGAACGCCAACGACTTCGGGAGCGATTACAACAACAACTTGATGAGGAACGCCTTAAGTTACAACAACAAATTGATGAATTGAAACGTTGTTGGATGGAACGACGTGGAAATGACGGTAATGAATAGGTGTTCGTGGATTTTAGACATTGTATATTTTGGATACATTCAACAACTAACAACTTTTTTGTATAATGGTTATTATGTATGGATACATTCAACATTAATTGTGTTAATATGTAGATTGTAAATATTGATTGCATTTGTGTATTTTTTGTTATATTGTGTGTGTACAGGTTTAATTTGGTTTTTGTGAACGTATTTTTGGGGAAAATGAATTATACAAAGCTGGGAAAAAAAAAAAAAATAGGATTATTTACGGCGGTGACCAAATCCGCCGTATAAACCCAGGGACGACTCGTGCCCAAAGGGGGGACGAGGGAACCAGAAGGGGGTGTAAATGGGACGACTCGTGCCATGTTGGACGAGTCGTCCCTATTTAGTTATTTACGGCGGATATAGTGACCGCCGTATAAAAGTCCCATGGACGACTCGTTTGGACGAGGGAACCTGGTGGGGGTGCAACTGGGACGACTCGTCACGGAGCGGACGACTCGTCTCTTATTTACGGCGGTTACATATTCCGCCGTATAAAGATCACTCAAATACGCCATTTTATACGTATGTATTCCATTTATATACGGCGGTGGTATATCCGCCGTATATAGTATATACGGCGGTTCCCCCGCCGTATATAATATATACGGCGATAATTTATACGGGGATCTATTTACGGCGGCTAGTCCGCCGTAAATACTATATACGGCGGGGCGCGTATTATTTACGGCGGATTTTAACCGCCGTAAATAAGCCTGTTTCTTGTAGTGATTCCTATTTCTCCTCACTCTCCTTCATCTTCTTCTTCAGCCTAGAAATTCTTAAAACCCTAAAACCCTTCCAAAAATCCTAGAAAATCAATCCTTGCTCGAATTTTAAGTTGGATGGCGGATTGTTGATCGCGGCGGTGAGTAGTGTTCATCTATTCAAGAAAAGTTCCTTGTTCTTCTTCATATTTTCCAGGTAAGTTATTATGATTCTCCCTTCTATGTTGAGCATATGTGTTGATTGATGTTCCAAAGGTGATAAAGGTTATGTTGAACTTGGTGGATTATGTAATTTTGGCTTGGAAAGTGGTAAAAGTGTTTAAGGTTGATGAACATGGGGAAAAAAGCAATGGAATAGTTAATCAACTTTGGGAATTGTAAGTTATAGATGTTATAAACCATGTATTGAGTGTTGTTATATGTTGAAATTGAAGTATAAGCTGGGTTTGGCTTGGTATTGCTCAGTTGGGTGAAGTAAAAATGGGAATTGTGCCATGGTTGCTGCTGATGTCGAACACCAGCAACAATTCTGGGCAAAGGCACGACTCGTGCCCTAGAGCACGAGTCGTGACCTGGGAAGAAGAAGGTCGTGCCTTGTCATGCCTGAAGGGGGGACGCATGATTCTGGCTTGTGTAAAAAGGGCACGAGTCGTGCCCTCTGCACTCTTGGAACTGTTTTGTAAGCTTTTAAAACCTAATTCATCTAAGCCAAAATGGACCACTCTTTAACTATAATACTAGTACAACATTAGTACTTCATAACCACGTTTTACTTGGCCAAATCGGATTATGGGAAGGGCTTTAAATATTGCTTGGAAAACGGCTAAAAGTCATTGTTAGTTGAAGAACCAAAGTTATAAAAACTTGGTATTTCATGATGGAACTTGAAGGTAGGTTGTATAATGTTAAATTGTGAATGTGTAGGGCTACTTATTTGTGATTGTACCCCTATGTGGTTACCTGTGAATGGTTCTATGATAAAATGGAGCTTGAATTAATTGTTGTACGACATCATGGAATTGATTGTGAGCATACATGGATTATTATTGCTTCAATTATGTATATATGAATATAAATGTGTTCCCAAGAGGATGTATAGATACATGTATTCCCAAGAGGATGTATATACATGTATTCCCAAGAGGATGAATATAAATGTGTTCCCAAGAGGATGTATAGCTACATGTATTCCCAAGAGGATGAATATACATGTATTCCCAAGAGGATGAATATAAATGTATTCCCAAGAGGATGTGTTCCCAAGAGGATGAAGTGTGTTTATGGTATTCAAATCATGACATGACCAACTTGCTTACGTGTTGCATTGTATTTAGCATCTCGCTGCATGCATAATAGCTTACTGAGATTCTTTCTCACCCCGTCTCCCTTTTATTTTTTTAGATACCACTGAGACAGGAGGTCAGGACGGTGAGGCCGGGGCACAGTTGGATCGTCTTTTGCTTGTCGGGGTACGTTTTGCTAGGAGGGTATATATTGGTTGTTATTCTTTTGGGGTAAAGTTTGTAAATAACTTTTATGAACATCTACAACTATGGTTTGTAATTAATGTGGTGTGGTTGTTAAGTATGTAGTGGTGTAAACTTTTCTTCAATGTGGAAATGAATGGAAGCAGGTTTATTGAGTCTTCCATTTAGGAAGATTATGTTAAAAAATTTCTTAAAATCTTCACTTATCTTAGAGGAGTTAATGAAATGGTTTCAAATTAGAGAAGTCGGTTTGGGGACCCTACCATCGGGGCACGAATTTATAGGTCCCGGGGTTGGGGAGGCCCACATATGCAGTGAAAAGACAACATATCCCCATATCTATACAAGAAAACAGAACAGATTCAGTACAAAGCGTAGGCAAAAGGTGCAGATAAATGACAATGACAGAATCAGAAAGCATACCTCCCAAGCGTAAGAATACCCTGACATGGTATCCTTGGTATGCCTACATGCCTCGTCCATGGCATGATAGCAGAAAGCCAGCCCAGCGGAGCCCCAGTCATAGGTGCTCACCAGGTCAAGATCCTCCAGCAGCCCCAAGAGAGCGAGGTGAGCCGTGAAGGAGTGTGGTTGGCAAAGATGGTCTCTGATAAGATGTACCAGAGAGCACCCCTCACAAATCGGTCCGTCTCCACATTGGCCTTGTCAGCATAGGTCCAGAGCTGATCACGAAGAGGCGACAGCTCAACAACAAATCCCTTGATTTTGCTAGGGACAAAACCAATCAGCCGTCTCCACTCAGCTGGACTCGCCGGTTTGAAACCCCCTGTCTTCGGAAGAACAATACCGATAAACTCCAGCCCAGTGATGGCCAGAAAAGCAGTAAGGGTCATGGTAGCTTCCCCGAAAGGCAGATGAACCGTGTGGGTAATGTCCCACCATCTCTCCCTAATGGCTTGGAGGACTTGAGGAGTCCGCCTCATCCCACGGATGTTGTCAACAAAAGTATGGAGCCCCGTCTGCACTACCCGAGCTCAGACTCCGTCCAAAGCCTTGACTTTGTCCCACAAAGTCTTGGCGAACTTTGCACTCCCACAGAAGTTTTTGGTCAACCTATACGGATGCAAAACAGAATAAAGACAAGGAAACAGTGTCAGAAATCATCCATAGTAAAAACTCCAAGAAAATAGAAGAAAGTTTTCATTGGGGCATTTCATCGAACACATGGCGTGCATATTAGAAAATCATGCCCAAGGATGCATTTGGCTACCCAAAGAGATCCCTCCTACAATCCAAGATATGTAGGGAACTCATACATATACAATGCAACATCAACATCCAACAAAAGCATGGGAAACGAAGCATGCATCAACATAGAACCTAGTTCTAAGCAAAGAAAGAAAAAGGCCAATTTGATGAATTAAGGAATTCAAAATAATGGATTCGATGCAATGCAAAGCATGAAACAAGATTTAGAAAGAGATTCTTACCAAACCCTCGCGGATAGCATGGGAAATGTGTGTAGAACGATCGAACATGAGGTCATCCCGGGGATAATCCTTCCCAAGAAAATAGCTACCAAATGTTGGATTCATCCTTTCTTGAGCCATTGCCAATGGAAGTAGGAGAGAATGAAAGGTTGATCGAGAAGAGAAATCAACAAAAGAACACACAGAAATCTCAAAGAAAGCCTTGGCTCGGACTTGCAGAGAAAAGTTTGAAAATGGGGCGTTTTGAAATGAACAGGCTACTGCTATTTTATTGCCTCGACAGAGCTTGTCCCGCGCGAGACAAACCCCCTGGAATAGTACAAAATTGTCCTCGACAATAAGTGTCTGCACAACGTCAAAATTCAAAATTTTGACACATTTACCCTTGAAAGTAATACACTAGCAAGAAAAAGTGAAAAAATCGGTATCGCGAGTCACGAAACGAGCCGAACGTGGCGTACACATAATCACCCGATACGGCGTCAAGTTGCCTGAAATGATTGATCCAGAGATCAAGTCGTCCCGCATAATTCGGAAACCAGATAGGCAAATTATCTATTGGTTGGTCGAAGACAGTAAACCACTCCATCAAAAGCCCTATTCAGAGCCCCGACAGGTGAATCGTCAATAAAAAGCCCGATTCAGAGCCCCGACAGGTGAATCGTCAACAAAAAGCCCGATTCAGAGCCCCGACATGTGAATCATCATCAAAAAGCCCGATTCACCTGTCAAAAAGCTCGATTCAGAGCCCCGACAAGTGAATCTTCATCCCAGCAAAAGCCCAATTTGGAGCCCTGACAGCGAATCGTCACAAAACCAACAGGACACAAAGGACCGGACAGGTGAGCCTTTGTTTTCTAACATCTACCCCCACAGGTTCGAAGCCAAGACAGGCAAATCTTCAGACAAACAGGTATATTTAGAATTGGGTCATGATTTGATTCCTCGGTATGAGTTTGCCTTTTCAAAATAAAATTTCCTCGATTTTCAAAATGATTTTCAAAATACCTAAAGCAGTCGTTTTGTGTTTTGGAGTCGAACTACATTATGGTCTAATTCTTCGATAGAGATACGTAGGAAGCCGTGCGGCTCGACCATCCCGATGTCCAGAATGATGTCTTTTCTATCGTCGATATAACTTCTTCCATAAGACTTAGTCAGGAGTAGAAATTCACCATTTCGTCATGTTTCGTTATGTTTTAAGTAACGACCGTTAGTTTGGACTAAACTGCATACGAGATAACGAGGGAAGGACAAAATTGTCCATTGAGCAGCCTTGTCCCGCGCGAGACATGGCGTGTCTTTTGCGAGACTAGCCTTCTGCATATGTGCAGAATCGGTTCCCTTGTCGATTTCAAACTCTCTTCTTGATAAATCTTATCAAATCTGGTTCTCCAATGATATTTGAGTTCTAGAAGCTTCCTAGAGTGGTATCTCAATCCACCTTTACCTCTTAAACTCCCTATAAATACTTGATGACTTTCAGTATTTCAGAGGTCGACAATTCCGGAGGTCCAAGATTCCCGATCAAAAAAACAACACACACTTTGTTGGCTTCTCTCCCTGAAAGATTCCTACAAAATCACCCTAAATTACCTAAAATTCGTTTATCAACCTTGTTGATCAATGAACATCGAGATTCAAGTCTAGGATCGAGGCGAAACTCTGTCTGAATCTCTTCTCAAACCAAAGGTAATATTCCTTCATTCTTTTATTGTTCTAATTGATTATTAGAGTGGTATAGCATATTGAATCTAAGATCAGCTTAGAGCCTCTCCAAATCATGGAGACGATCTCGAAGCAATCGGTCCTATATTCCGTTTAACCTAGTTAAATGGATGCCTTTATCTTTTTATTTGAGAATGTTGTTATCTGAAAACCCTCCTTCAGCAAGATCAATCTTCGGATTGAGTGGATGCGGTGCTCCTTGGCCTTCCAAATCCATCATCTAAGCCTCGAACCCAAAATCTTTTAAAAATAGTTTTTTCTATATTTTCATCAATAATATAGGTGGCGACTCGAAAACAAAAATAAAAAGACGGAAAGCTTAAAATTTTGTGAAGCGCTACAATGGTGGGTTATGGTGGAGGGTGGTGGTGCAAGAAGAAGAAAGGGAGGAAGAAAATAATGAGAAATTAATGTTATTTTTTTTTTTTGGAAAGTTGAGGAGTGTGTCTAAATTCCAAATGAAATGAAATGCCATTTTTGCCCTTAAAAACATGTGCATGACATATGACTAATCATTTTTAACTGATTTAACATTGGATCGTAACAATTTAACAATGTTGGATAGGTGGTTGCAAATATTACACATTACAACAATCAACAAAACATAAATAACCAATTTGCAATTTGTCCACACATTAATTACTATAATATTTGTCTTTAATGGGGGAAAGTAATATTTTAAACGTAAAATCTAGGGAGAAACGCGTTTCTCCATAAGTTATGGAGAAACGGGTTACGGGTATCCAGAAGCTATTGAAAGGATATCCAGAAACTTTTTGTATTGGCCATGACCTTGTCCCATGGTTACTTCCGGATATCGAGTCTCAAATGTTACGGATATCCGAACCCTTTGAAAGGATATCCAGTAAGCTTATGAAAGTGATATCCGAAACCTTCAAATGATATCCGTAAACTTTCAAAATGTTTACGGATATTCATTGATGGTTTCTGGATATACATTTGAAGGTTTCTGGATATCCAGAAACCTTCAATAAGCATTTTCTGGTCTTGGCCTTGGATTTGGCTTCAAATATGTTTCTGGATATTCATTTGATGGTTTCTGGATATACATTTGAAGGTTTCTGGATATCCAGAAACCTTCAATAAGCAATTTGTGGTCTTGGCCTTGGATTTGGCTTCAAATCTATTTTTTCTGGATATCCGTCCAAAGGCTTCTGGATATCCGTTCCAAAGCTTCTGGATATCCAGAACCCTTTGAGACTGATATCCAGAAATTTTCTTCTGGTTATCAAACGTATAGCTTCTGGCTATTAAAAACGCGTTTCTCCATAGTTATGGAGAAACGCGTTTCTCAGCAGACCTACTCTATTTTAAATATCTTTCAAAACATTTGAATTCACATTATGTGACCAACTTTCAGGTTAAACCAAATAATAAGACATTGTTAGTATACAATTTTTTTCTATTTTTGTGAAAAATGAATAAAATAAGTACAAAACTTATTATAACTTATTTTGATTGGATGAATTAGTATAAAAAATAGATTGTCGAATGGACAATTTTTCAGAACAAAAGAGATTTTTAAATTGCAATATAGTCCCCCCGTCATTAAATGAATATCCAAAATTCACGAGTAACTCTTTTGAAAATGTCTTTTTTCTAGTGATTTGATTAGTGTTAGAGATATCATCTCAAATCGAAAATTTACAAATTTTGGCTATAATATATAAATATTGTGGACCACTTCCTTTATCATCAATTGATTTTAATGTGAAACCTCAGACTTTAAGATGGTATCAGAGCAGGTCCATTACACGTGCAGACCCAACGGCCCATGGTATTACAGCACGCCACCCGATTAATAAGTCCACGTTGTAAGCTTTGGTAAAGCCTGCTACACTTGAGGGGGCATGTTAGAGATATTATCCGACATCGAAAATTGACAAACATTGCCTATAA
>JAFEMH010002191.1:22500-367248 GCA_022495995.1 Adenophora triphylla var. japonica
GAACGGTCGGAGCCTACGAATTCAGTTCAAGTCTTGATTGGGTAAGCTCTTTTCTTTTTCGGCGATATAATTACTTCTGTTTTTCATTAATCCTTTTTTTTTTCCCTTGCTATTATGGGTATTTGATTGTTTTATGTAATTTTACCTCATGATGATTTAGGATTTTAATTTTATTCTTCACTTTTTCTGTCCTACAATAAGATGAATTAGTGCAATCGATAGATTTATTTTACCGTAGATATACATCAGCCTTATAAGTGACATTAGACATCGGATGCATTATCATTTACTCCCTCCGTCCCAAAATATTTGTCCCATTTGACTTTTTTTTAAAACTTTCGATCACAAATATATGACAATTTAATTATGTTCATGAAATTCTAAAAATTTCTATTGATTCACCGTTAATAATATTATCAACAACAACTTTTAGAATTTCATGAACATGATTAATCTCTCATAAATTTGTGGTCAAAATTCATCAAAAAAGTCAAATGAGACAAACATTTTGGGACGGAGGGAGTATTACATTATCAGTCCCAAAATGATAATTTCATTAACCATTTTTGTTTGTTTCGAAAATATTGTCTCGTTTCCAAATTTGACAAGTTAAAATTATTCAACTTTCGAATCCAAGTTGCCCACAAGGAAGAAGAGGGAGAGAGAAGAGAGGATGAGAGTCAACTCGGGAAGAAGAGGGAGATAAAGAGTAATTGAGTAATAATTAAACCTCATTAAGAAGGGTAGTGATGTAAATGAAATAAGTTGTTAAATATTTGAATACTCAAATGGGACTATAACATTGAGAATTGACAAACCTTGCCTATAACATATAAAGATCCTGGGTCACTCCCCTTGACACCAATTGGTTTTAAAGTGAAACCTCAGACTTTAAGGTGGTCAATGTATATCAAGCTTTCACATGGTATCAGAGCGCAAGATCCCGGCAAAAGCTTAAGCTTTTAGATCAAGTGGCAACTCTAACATGGTATCAAAGCTCATGGTTTGGCAAGGTCTAGGGTTCAAATCTTCCCGCTTGCATTTATTCAAAAAAAACATTTATAAAGGGTACATATTGGCCCAATTGCACCCCTATAACTCCACGTATGCACGTGAGGGGGAGTGTTAATATCTAAGCATGATATAGATTGTGGGTGCTCTCTCTATCACCTTAAGGTTTTAGAGGAATTGGTTACGCTTAGATATTAACAGGAAGGAGGAATTTATTTCTATAATTTGCAGATATATGAAGATCTTAGTCAACAAATGCAAAATAATGAAGCCTTTTTAACGGAATTTTTGTGGCTCTCTTTTTTATCTTTTGAGTGAACATCTAATTTTGTTAAGCATTCATCTGTTGTCCAGATCAATTGACTTCAAGATGCTACTTGATTCCCGTGGTTGGTTACTTTCGTTGGCACTCGTGTTGTTAACCATTAGTGCTCGAGATGCCCAATCTCACGTAACAAGTGAAAATGGGGTAAAATCTGATGTATATTTATCGCCTAAGTTGACACTACAACCGGGGTCTGTTTCGAACAAAATTTATTATGATATTGACTTTCCGAGAGGTCATATTGCTATCAAGAGCTTCAATGCAGAAGTAGTTGATGATTCTGGGACCCCTGTTCCCCTTCACGAAACTTATCTGCACCATTGGGTTACCATAAGATACTATATACGCCAAGGTGTTGAAGGTCCAAAGTACAACGCCAATTTCGGATTCCACCAATCAGATTTCATCATTGCAGGGAATTCCGGGGTATGCAAGCATGGTCTTTCGCAGTTTTTTGGCCTTGGATCTGAAACACGGAAAACATTAACGGACGTGCCAGATCCATATGGAATTGAAGTTGGGAATCCGGCTGAAATTCCTGAAGGGTACGAGGAGAAATGGCTGTTGAATGTCCATGCTATCGATACACGGGGAGCAGAAGATAAGTTGGGATGTACTGAGTGCAGGTATGAATTCATTTTTTTCCTCTCTATATTTGGGTGCAAGAGGTGTCCAAAGGGTTCAAAGCTGACATGTCATGCCTTGTGAATCTCGAACTCTATTACTAAGCCACCTTACTAGACTATCTCCAACTATGCGTTATTACTCTAAATATGCCACATAGTTGAATTCCAACGGGACTCTTAATATTGTGCTATTATGCTGCTTCAAATTTGGCGCAAGAAACAGAGTTGCGCGCTAACCCTTTTATGTTTTTTTTCTTGAAAACATATACTTCCGTCCCATTTGAAGCTTTATCATTTTTTTTGTGGGCACAAAAATTAACTAAACATTATTTATATACAAAAGTATTGTGAGTGAGAAAGTGGTTGTGAGTAGGAATAAGTGAGTGAGATTTACCGGTAGAGCCGACAGTTTAAGAGTGTGCTAATGACAGGTGGGGTAGTATAAGACAATAATATTAATAATCTTTTGCCATTTTAGGATGAAGCTTTAAATGGGACACCCATTCGGGTAAAGAGTGAACTTCAAATAGGACGGAGGGAGTATATGAAAAGTTAATACAATATAAAATATAGTTAACCTAGTATTGTTTATACATGTAA
This sequence comes from Adenophora triphylla var. japonica, assembly GCA_022495995.1. Classification (NCBI taxonomy): domain Eukaryota; kingdom Viridiplantae; phylum Streptophyta; class Magnoliopsida; order Asterales; family Campanulaceae; genus Adenophora; species Adenophora triphylla. Next base: position 25,063 of record JAFEMH010002191.1, read on the forward strand.
ACTAATAATGAATATTTTAATAATATCTTTTTTTTGGTAGAAGATTGAAAGAAAATGGTAGGAGATGTTTGTTGCAAAAATTGCATCATTATAGAGAGAGATTGCAATTTTTGCACCAAACTGTTGGAGATGCTCTGAGTGATTTCTTCTCTCTCTGCCTCTCTCAATTTACTATTGCCTCTCATTATAAATTTGATTCATATAGAAAACAGAGGGAGGGTTGTACACTAGCAGCTCTCACATACACTCTCATATTCAATGGCCAAATTTAAATCAAGTTGTTTTCTGAAAAGATTTAATGAATAGGAATGTCCTTACATTGATGGCTTTGGTAATGCAGGTGTGATTTGTATAATGTTACAATTGATGAATATGGCCGACCTTTGAAGCCAAATTATGATGGAGGCTTGTATTGTTGCTATGATGAGACACAGTGCAAAGTCAAAGAAGAGTTCCAAAGTATTAAGAAGAGAAGCCTTTACATGAGGTACACTGTGGAGTGGATGGACTGGGATAACTCCATAGTCCCCGTTAAAATTTACGTATTTGACGTGACAGATCCATGGAAGAAGTCGGATGGATCTACAGGTCTCCATGATTGCAAGGTGAATTATAAGAATATTACTTCCTCCGTCCCAAAGTAAATGTTGCACTTTCCTTCTTAGTTCGTCCCAGAATAAATGTCGCATTTAAATAAGAAAATAGACTTAGTGCAATAGTCATTGTACATGCAATAATGCACAAACAAGTAAAGCACATTTCTTAAAAACATTGACAAGTCAAATGCGACATTTATTTCATTATGGGACGTAGAGAGTATTTTAGTAACTTATTTTTTTGGTAAACAGAGCGAAATGAAAATTTCTGATACTCTTTTAATGAACTGTCTTGCTCTGCAGATTGAGTATAACGTTGAGTCATGCTCCAGTGGTGTTGCTAGAGATGGATGCTTTGATAATAAAAGAGTAACGTTGAGTGCCCCAAGTAGTGGCAATATCATATATGGTGTTGGACACCAACATACAGGGGGGATCGGTACAGCACTTTATGGAGAGGTGATAATTTATGCTAAATCCCCTGTTTCCTAACTCGGGCGTAGCTTGTTTTTAAAGATAATATTTCATTTTCGGTTGTTTAAGTAATGGAAGATTGGTCTGCTTAGGAAAGTCATTTCCGCTTAAAGAAATTGTGGAGAAAAGTTTGAACATAGTTAAAACATTGGAAATTTAGGAAGCTTTTATCATTATTCTCCCTCTGTCCAATAAAGATAGTCCCACCGTTTTAGTGGTCATTTTGATTCTATTCTGACCAAATATTTTGGATAAAATATTTATCCAAATAAAATTCTAAAACTTGTTATTCATACACAATAAAAAGATTAAAATACTACTTATTAACAGTTCATAGATTTTCGTTAGGATAAATAAATTAACATAATTATTAGTCAAAGTTCAATCAAAATTACCTCTAGTAGACTATCTTTATGGGACGAAGGGAGTATAGAGCAAGCATTCTTAGTCCTGTAAGTATGGCGGGAATCATATTTTCCGTGTTCAGTTGTTAGTCTTTTGAGTAGCATGATTCAACAGTCTTGAGAATTGAACATTGTTATCTTTGTCCCGAATGAAATTTGTTGATTTGTTCGTTCAGCTTTTCTTGGCATATTTCTTTTATAGGATGGACGGGTTTTATGCTCATCAATTCCGGTATATGGACAAGGAAATGAAGCAGGGAACGAGGCTGGTTACATTGTGGGAATGTCAACATGCTATCCTCAAACAGGCTCGGTCAAGATATCTAAAGGGGAGACTATAGTAGTGGAATCTAATTACAGCAGTGCCCAGAGACATACTGGAGTTATGGGTCTCTTTTACATTCTCGTTGCAGAACCTGCCTCAGGCATCGATTCTCGCTCAAGTGCTTTAACTCAAGTAAGACTCAAAACACGCTTTTTTTTTTTACATAGAGCGTGTGTTTTATGTATCTTTTAACGGTTGAGAGAAGATAAGGGGTAAGCTCGAGGATTACTTTTTTTTTTTTTTTTTTTTTTTTCCTTTTTGGTCAAGTATATTTATGCATATGTGAAGCCTGCTTTTATATATGCAACAAGCAAGAGTTCTAAACGCGTAAATTAACTAAATAAACCCCAAAATATATGCTTTTAAACAAGATCCTGGAAAGATGTCTAGATGAGTTCTAACATTTCTTGGTCTTATCAGATTCATCAGAAGGCCACAATAGCCAGTTATGTCTGGATTCAGATCATGTTTGGAGTGGTGATTTCTGCCGCCATTGCTGCTATTGTTGTTTTTACTTACAGACGAAGAATCCCAAAGGAGGACGGATACGAATCAATTGTGATGTAATCTTATTTCTCCAGCTCGTGTTCATCAGGCAAATAATACAAACCTTGTTTGTTATTCCAAAATCTGTGAGCTTTTACTGTATGTAATACGAGTGCAATAACATAGATAAATCAGGGACGCATATTTAAAATCGTTTATTGTTTATGGCACATAGATCATAGCTGGAGAGATTTAAGAAAGACCTTCTGTATAAATTATGGATATGGATATTTATGAAATACTTTGTTCTGAAAAGATAGTCTTATTTTGATTTCGGAGTTCATTTTTGTTATGATAAGAACAAAAATGAAAGATTCGTGTAGCTAGGAAACACAATCAGCTTCAACAGTTCACGGATGTGAGTACAGATGTGTCACACAACTGTCCACACATCCACAAATAATGCAGCGGAATAAAATGATAAAACAAAAATTATATACATTCATTGGTTTTGATTTCAACAAACTAGGCTTACGCCCAAAAACTTTTCACTATTAAAAATTGTGTTGCTTACAAAAACACAGATTAGTGAAAATTAAAATACTAAAATACTAAACAAGTTCTAATCACCTTCTATGATAAGAACAGACTCTCTTTCCCAAGTAGACTCTATTCCAATCAGAAGTAAAACATACAACTTGACAAAAACCTAGATGTGAGTTCGGATGTAAGACACAGTCTTCGCTCACAACCTAAATTACAATGATGAACCGTGAAGAACAAAAGTATTTTTCTCTCTAAAAACCGTGTCTTCTCTTGTGTTGATCTCTTTGTATTTATATGCACTTTGAGAAAATCTTCACGAATCCAACACCTTTTCTTTTGTGAGTTTCCAAATCCTACAAGGAAACATGAAACACTTTTACAAGGAAAGAGGTTTTATTAGTAGGTTAGTCCTAATATAAATCTATGTACATAAATAAAAGATATTTACAATATTAACAAATATAAAATCTTCCATGAAAGTCCCAAAATCAACTTACCAATTATGATGTTGATTCGAAATAAGGAAACACATTGCTTCCTAAAAACTCACTCTTTCAATCTCCCCCTATTTTGGACTTTCTGATCAAAATAAAAAATTTATGATGATCACATTATGACCAATATTTTCAGAAATAAAAACTCCCCCTGAATGGATGTGTGTGCAGATGTGTCAACACATCCACACACAACTGCATAAACCAAATTAGAACTAAAACTTGCAGTTTAACAAATAAAACAAAAACAATCATTCAGCAACCTGTTTAAGTATTACAGACCCAAGTATAAACTAACAGAATATTAAAAAACAGGAATTAAAATTGTTTTAGGAACCACCACGGAATAGAGCAAAAATTAAAACATTGTTTTTGAAACCATCACAAGCAATCATATTCAACTCCCCCTAAATTTAAAGATCCAGCTTCTCCAGAATGAGTAGTCAGGAGCAGGAGCAGGAGCGGCAGCAGCGGCAGCGGGGATCAGCACCAGTTCCTTGCATCTAGTTACAAGAAGTGTATATATATTGACATTAAAATGATACAATCATCGTTAGTTACAAGAAGTGTATATATATGTGTCTTACTAGTAAAAGTGATTGTGTTATTGTGCACGTGTGATAAAACTGATATAACTTTTGACTCAGAGAGTGAACCATGAAACGAACAACATATCAAGTTGAAGAGATCGATACCTACAAAAGTTAAAGGCTTTCGGCTCGGGATATATAGTTTATAAACCATAAAAGACATCATTTAGACCTTCAAACGGGCTTTTGGAGTTTTTGTAAATTTTGTTATTCAGTGTTATAGCATGTGCTTTGATGAGTGTCAACACATTTATTTAATAATGTCAGCACATGTATGAAAGAATGCAAGTGTTAGCATTAGTAGTAGTGTCAATACCAGAGTTAACGACTATTGACTTTAGTTGATAACCTCTAGTATTTATGAAAATATCACAGCACATGTTAAAAAAATATCAGTTATTTACTAGAATGCCACCGATCATGCTCAGCCATAAGTCAAAAACACTTTCTTTCCGTAGCTTTTCCATTACGCATTTTTTCCAAAATTTTATGAAACTTGATATTGTTGATTCAAGAATACACGGTTATTAGTGATCAAAATTTTGTCATGTTTTCATTTTATAAAATGAATGGTTGTAATAAATTATCCAATATTGTATATAAGTCCCACAAAAAAATTACTTTACCTAAATCATCTACTCCCTCCGTCCCACTTCAAAGAGTCCACTTTATTTTTTTTGGACGTCCCACTTTAAAGAGTCCATTCTATAAATGGAAATATGTGAATAGTATTTCGGACATTTATACCCTTATAATGTTAACATATTTACAAAAACACCAATCATTAACTTACTCAATTAAACTAATTTGCTGACTTAACTTGAGGTAATTAAACTCCTAATCACAATTAACTCACTAACCTAACACTAATGATCCTAGATATAATATCAAAAGAAAACCTAACTCATTCACAAATTGAGCAACTCACCGTTCTCTCTCATCTGCTAAGTTCACGCGACGCCTCATCTATGGCCGATGAACAATTCTCCACCGGAAATACGCTATAGATCTTCTTATTTTCTCTCTTCTCCTTTCGTCTTCCCCCACGATTTAGCGCCCATTCACAATCTCTCTCTTATTCTCCATCGACAAAACCCTAACCCATTCACAATCTCTCTCTTATTCTACTCTCATTTTCAAAGCCTTAACCCTGTTTACCTATGGATTCGCCATCATTTACTTAAAATTGCTTCGAAGTGAGGCTTCCCATCGTTGGTTCCTTCATCACCGTCACCGTTCCCGTGACTTGTTATTTGTGGGTTTTTAACCCAGGTGAAGAATCGGGTTTGTCGATTCAATATGGGGTTACTGACTCTTATCAAGGTTCAATTCTGACCAAATTTATAGCTTTTCCATTCTTTGATTCGCCTCTAGATAAAACCCTTGTGCTGGAAACACTATTCTCTACCCCACCGTCAATGACTCTGTGCCGGACAAAGAATTGATTTTACCGACTGAAATTGGTGTTGATTTGGGGATATCGAGTCCATTATCCGACTGGGCTAAAGCTTATGGGCATCGATCTACGCTGAAAATGATGTCCATCTTCCTTTCTTGGACTGTTGGCCCCGATCCAGACGTGAATCCATTCTATCCGACAACTGATGAAGTTAAAAAATGACTTCTCAAGTACCGGCAGGTTATTTCTTTCTTTGTTTAATTTTTATTTCAAATTTCTGGCATGGTTACTGTTTTGTAAATGGGTCTTGAATATGTGAAATTTCTGGTATGGTTATTGTTTTGTAAAAGGGGTCTTGAATATGTGAAATTCTATGTGTTGCACCGACCTGCATTCTCAAGTACCCGCATGTTATTTCGTTTGTTTCGTTATTTATAAGATTAGTAAATCAAAGGATTACACTAAAATGGAGGGGATTTGTTGGTGATTTTAGTGTCATCAACTATTTTATTGTAATGGTGATTTACTAGAGATCAATGTGATTCGTATTAGACTCAGATACGAGTAAGGGAAAGTGTGGAGTACACACTCGTTTGAGCTAAAACAAAGTCAACCTCGATAAAGAAGTAAAAGTTAAAGGGTAGCACATTTTGTTGATGTGCTCGGCCGAGCAGAGTCCTTGACTCGACCGAGCATAGCATAGCAGATTGTCAAAAGGCTCTGGACAGTCTTGCTCGGCCGAGGCATATGCCTTGCTCGGCCGAGCAGTATGATTGACACGGCCGAGCGAGTCCCTTGACTCGGCTGTACAGTTGGGCAAAAATGTCTGGACATGTATGCTCGACCGAGCGAGTCCCTTGACTCGGCCGAGCAGTTCCTGAACTGGTGTCATTTCAAATTGAAAAGACACAATGGTTGGCTAAAGTCATGGCTATTGATTATACCCTTTAACTGATACCTTTCCATCTGTATATATACAGAGTTTGATCTCCTTTGTACACAACAAGAAACACAAGTGATATACAACAACAACGAAAACACAAAGCAATTCTCAAGTTTAGATTTGTCTTCTTTGCCTAGAAACAAATTGTGTGATTGTCTTATCCCAATAGAGATTTTGTGCAACCTAGGCAATAAAGGGTCGAAATACTTTATTCGGAAAGTGGATTATACACGATTCAATCATATATCCAGCCTTATTATCAACTCCGAGACCCTATATCCCCAACAAACGAATAAAGTATTTGGTGATACTCATGGCTGGAGGAAGTACTGTGAAGGAGATGACAACTAAGTTTGGAAAGCTAGACAAATTTGAAGGACAAGATTTCAGGCGTTGGCAAAAGAAGATGCACTTCCTTTTAACAACGTTAAAAGTGGTGTATGTTCTATCTACCCTTATTCAGGAATTGCTTGAAGATGATAACTTGCAAGAAGTCAGACGTAGATCAAAGTGGGAAAACGATGACTACATCTGCAGAGGACACATATTAAACGGTATGTCTGATTCTTTATTTAACATTTATAAAAATGAGGAATCTGCAAAAGAGTTATGGGATTCTCTTGAATCAAAGTACATGGCAGAGGATGCTTCTAGTAAGAAGTTCCTTGTAAATAATTTTGATAATTACAAGATGGTCGATTCAAGACCTGTCATGGAACAATTCAATGAACTCCTTAAAATCCTTGGACAATATACACAACATGGGTTGAAGATGGATGAGTCAATATGTGAGGACCCCGACCCGGAACCTACACGTGTCCCGAGCTGGATCGTCCTCAACTAACCCAAATTTGCCAAAACTTTTAAAACTTTGATCTAACTTACAAACATAAATACAATTATCATAACCATTTCAAAATAACTCTACACCTTTCCATAAAGGAGAAAGAGTTGACCAACTTTGAAAGTAGTAAACTGTTTTAGTTACAAAAAGGTATATGTTATAATATAAAATTAAGGTTTATAAATACCAACTCCCCAAATGAATTATACTAAATACACTTTCTACGCCAACCTATATGTACCCCGAAAATCCCAAAATACCACGTACGAACTCCTTTCCGTCCTCACTTGGCCGGTCCGCCTGTCTCAGGATCTAAAAACATTAAAGGGAGAGGGGTGAGAATAAATCTCAGCAAGCTATTATGAATGCAGCAATATGCCAAATAAGATGCAACACATAACAAGTTGCATACAACACATTTGAAAAGCTGTAAACACCTTCCATTACCTTGGTTTACCTTTTCCCGTCTGAACAATAGTCGTACAACATTGGGTATAATAATACTCCAATCTTAGGTGAGCTGCTTAAGCAATACTCACATCTTATAAGACCCGTTTTTCAGGGAACCATATAAGATAGTAGCAACTCTGTAAGGCTTTTGGCTCACTACAGATGCTATAACCCCAACCTGTGGCCATAGAAGGGGACGATCACAGATATAACGTAATCTGATCACATTAGGTCACACTTCCATAATTGATCGTATTATGTTATACCCCCAACATCAGCTGATTAACACATTATCAAGCACATAATAGTTGCTTGAAACTTAATCCACAAAAAGGGATAACAATATAGCAACATGGTAAAATATACTCATGTCCAATCAAAATCATAGTGCAACATTTATTCAACACACTATGCATAATATAAACAATGTATATGAACTCAAGCAAGGCAAGGAAGTATCATCAATTCATCCTACAAGGTCATTATACAATAATACATAGCCTCTATGAAGGCCCAAGTTAAATCTACCAAGTTGGAATCCCATTGGTCAAGTTACCAAACTAGGTTAACTAGCGTTTTCCAAGCATTATTTAAAGTACTTCCCCAATTCCATTTTGATCACTTAAGATGTCATTGTGTAGGTAAAGTATTCTACTTTAATCTAGGTTATAGAGATTTCATTTTGGTTCCAGTTTGATTAGGTTTAAACAGCTCTAAAGTTGGTGTAACATAACCAGGTCAGGGCACGACTCGTGCCCCAGGGCACGACTCGTGCCCATTTGACCCTTCACTGATTCTGGCGTCCCCAATAAGGCACGATTTCCCTTAAACCTTGATCACGACTCGTGACTCCCCTGGGCACGACTCGTGCCTGAGGGCACGACTCGTGCCAATCTTCCTCAAGTAACTCAGAACGACTTGGCCTCCTAGGTACGACTCGTGGTCACGAATTGGCCATGGGCACGACTCGTGCCTAGGGGCACGACTCGTGCCTCGGCCCAGAAACTGGTAGCAGCAGCAATATTGTTGAGGGATTCCCAAAAACCAAGATTTATACTAATCTCCTTATAATTGATGAACCTAAAAGGAATTCATAACTTTATTAACTTCATACTAACCCATTTAACTCAAAGGTATCATGTCCTAAACCTAGATCATTACCAATTAGTTTTTCCACCCAATTTACTATCCTTTTTCCAAGATTTCCATTCTAGTCCAACCCAACCCATTTACTTCTACTCTTTACCACTTTCATGAACAATAACATATTTCACAACTTCATCCTAAAGCATTTAAACCCAAAATGATATAAACCTAGATCATTTACCACATGATTTCCAACCCATTTTACTAACACATTTCAAGTTAAATCTTCTAAAACTAACTCCACCCATTTCTTACACTCTAAATCCACTTCCATGCATCCTAACATCATTCCATGTCAATTTCCAATTTCTCAACTCCAAGAATAGTTCCAAAGCATTAAACAACCATCATATTAACAAGAACAACATTAAGAGTTCATGAGCATTTAATGAAAGGAAGGGTCATAATAACTCACTTTAGGAAATAAGATGTGGATTAAGGATTTTCTTGGCTTGATCAACTCTCCTTGATGCACCAATCACAAAAGTACAACCGGATTTGAAAATGGAGGAGGATTCATCTTGGAAATAATTTGGGAGATGAAGCTTTCATGGGGAGGTTTTCCATGGAGGTTTTGCCAGGGAAAGTAATAAGAATGAAGGAGAAAGGATGAGGAGGTTAATAAGTAAGGGGGAGTATGGGGAGAGTATGGTGTGTGTTGACTAAAAGGGAGAAAGATGAGGGAAATAAGGGGAAGGTGATGGCCCCCCATCCCCAAATCAACTAAGGCTTTCCAATACCCAATTTAACCCTTTATTCTAATTATCTATTCTACACATTTTAACCTCATCTTACATTCTTTATTTATTTTCCATTTTTATATTTTCCCCTAGTACATTATTTTATTTCCCAATCCTTTCATCCTAATATTAAAAATCAAGAATATAAAATGAGCCATATATTAACAATAATATTAAAAGCATATAATATTATACTAAACTAGTGCCTCGGGTTAGGGTCGTTACACTCACTCCTCCTTAAAAGAAAATTCATCCCGAATTTGACTGGTACTTACCTAAATGTTCAACCCGCCTCGGTTACTTATGTATAACTCAGACTCCAATTCCCAAATAGTCTCTTCAATGTTGTGATTCCTCTCCCAGATTTCTAATTCCATTAACAATACGGTATTACAACCTAATGTTCCAAGAATACCAAACAGATATCACTAGCCCGAATTTTCACGACCTCAATAAAAATATAAATAAATAAAAGTATTACAACTTATGTCTCCAAATACATTACGATTTTACCTTTAAAACTTTAAATACTCTATAAGCTGCTCCAAGCCAGTCTATAAGTCAAATCACCAACCCTTCCTAAAACTTCAAATGGATTAACAAACTTTGTCGCCAATTTACCTTAGGCCTTGCTTCTCCAATCTCACCCCAACAAATTGGAGATCGATATTTTCTTCCCGAACAACGCCTTATACGGTTTTATCTCAATGCTAGAATGATAATTGTTATCATACGCACCCAACCATTGATAACCATACGTCCCATCGATTACTAAAATCCATTGTACATGCCCGTAGCATACCCTCAAAAATAAGTAATGGTTCCTCAAATTTTCACAAGGTTAAACTTACTAGCATTCCTACATTTCAAAAGGACCTTCCCAAATGATGTCTATCCAATCCATTTAATACTTATGGGGTTTATACAATCAAACTATCCCCTAACATATATGAGGACTGGATCAAAGGATCTCATCACTATATACATATACAATGAGTAGAAAATACAATCAACTTTCTATAACAAAACAACATACTCTTTTTTACTTCCAAGGTAACCCAATCACAAAATCCATCTTGATAATACTCTCAAGTTCAATCTAGAACTCTAAATATTTAATAAATCTTCTAACGTCAATATTCTATTTCCACATTTGTGACCAAACCGCCTTATGTCTTGACTCACTTGAAACGAGTTATTTCAATTATCCCGTCCGTAATTCTCATAATATAAACATTAAACAACTGCCCATGGAATAATAAATATGAACATGCTAATAAGACCTTGATTCCACGAACGGAATATTAATTGACCATATTTCACAATTCAATGTTCCAATTATGTTCAGGTCCAGTGACAGATCAATATTCAAATCAAATGGTTGGCCGCCCACAACGGAGCCGATCCAACTCCAATACAAAAACCAAGTCTACTGCGACCGTCACATTAATAACCCCACAATCTATCAAATCATTTCTCGGATCAAAACTTTAATACAATTAATCTTTATAGGGGAACTAGGTTGTCTTTTTACTTGATTCTGTACGAACTATATCTTTAAAATAACATGTCTTTCTAAAATTTACGACATCTTTCAGAATTACAAAGGGTATATAAAAAGGGATCCAATGAGACTCGAATGGTTTATTTATTTAAAACCGTCCCATACCAGTTTTAATTAACTAAACCACTCACAATTTTAAGAAATTTCAAAAGATTGATAAGCTAAACAAAACTAACTCGAGTGATTTAATTATCTACAACCGTCCCATACCAGTGGTAGATAATTAAATTACTCACAGATTTTAATGTACACAAAAACGGTTCACTGACCTTATTAAATAAACTATCCCCGAAGGGCACAATTGTTCATACCGAAGTTCAATATACAATCCAAAGTTTTAAAGCACATTTAAAACAATTCTAACATGATATTCTTGTTTGACTTCTATTTATAGTGTAGCCACCACTCATAATATTTATACTTAGTTAAATTCTCTATAAGAAAACACAATCTCGCAATACTATTACTATCTCCGATAAATAACACTAAAACATTCATTAAGATTATAAACTTGGTAAATCATCCTCAATTCAATAATTCCTCAAGTTGAATATTCAACACTTTTACTTAATTTGAGTCATCTATTCCCTACCTTTGATATTGGTATTGTACTTAGTAACAACGTATTGCATACATCAAGTTTCCGATTAATTACCATGATCTCCTAATAAGAAAATATAATTGGAACTCACATAGATCAATCATCCCCAATTTGCGATTAAACATTAACGGTGTAAACTAACTTACCTCTCGATAACCATCAACAAACTCAAAATCCGCATAACGCCAATACCTCCCAGGCATCACACCAATCCCTCATATGAGTCACGCAACTAAGTCGACCTATAGGGTGTAATCATCCTAAAGTATCCTGTCTTCCAATAAGATTCATCCTCATTTTATTTTCTCAACTAATGATAATCATTTCTCAAAACAAACCATATACATATATTACCAATTCCTGAAGTTGATCCTTTAAGTCACCAATAACTATATCTATTATACTTCTTCACATTTACCCTATTTACCTCTCCATAACTAATACACACCCACAAATCAAAACGTTCATACTAGATACAAATGTTGTCTTAAGTATATCCTTAAAGCAAATATTCACTGTAATTGTAACACTCCGAAAAATTCAACTAATAACCATTGAGTATTCTACTAGTTTCTAAAATCAGTCATACAAATCATCAAGAAGGGATAACGAATACTTATTCTTCACAGTTACCTATTTGAGATCTCTCTAATCTAAAAATAACCACCAAGTATCATCTTTTCTAAATATAGTACTAATTTATCCTTACGGAGATTCGCTAAGCTAATTATCTTCTTTATCAAATAATTTCTCAAGTTGAATCATCAATTCCATCATCCCAATTAGTGTCCCCTATCTAGGGATCCGAATATCAAAATAGTACATTATATCAACTCAAAGCCTCAATATCCGGGCATGATACCTGATGGAAACCCGAAACTCACATGGGAAACACCACTTAGTCAACTTATAGGGTGATATCACCTACAAAATATCTGATTTTCTATTCAATTTAGTAGCAAGAATACAATCAATCTCTCATTAGAGAATATACTTATAGCACATAAGGCAAATATATGTCAGTTCTATAAGAACTCGTACTCGCGATATCTTATAAACAATATAATCCCACTTAGACTATCACTTTCAATACTAGTCTCATATATCTAGTCTCCTCCTCGCGACACCAATGTATAAATACCCACGCAAGTTATACAACCATAAACCACTCTTAATTAGGCCATATACCTAACCTCAACTAAGAGTTCACCAATTTATTTACCACCGGTACATGAGATAATTCAAGTGTCTTTTTCTCAAATATAACACATAACCCAAATAACCTTCACATTCCTTAGGCCCTACTTTTGACATTTACGCATATATGACATCATATCAATTAATGACTTATCCGCCTCAACTACACACGGAGGCAAATCAAACATAGATAAGGAGACTCGCTTCTTGCGACAGTCCTCCCCAACCACAACAACTACTCAAATATTTCAGGTTAATATAACAATAATTCATGGATTAGTATCTCTACCACATCCACCGAAAATCCATACCCACTTAATCACAATTACCATGATAATCAAGAATGATTCGAGGTACTCTTCCATAAGAGTAGAACCTCCAGCACATAAGGCAACTCTTGGGCCATTTATGCAAATAAAAGCGAAATATAATGCCACATGAGAACGAAATGAACGGGAATTTAGAAAAGTATGGCCCCTAACTCCGGAGACAGGTAATATACCTCAAATGATTGTGGAGGAATCTATCTCTCCATATTGCTCACATTTCCTTGATTCTTTGGTTGGTCATTATCATTTTCTGTCATTGAACAAATTCCTGCATTAAACCCTCGACGTCAGTTATCACACACTCTCACTCAGCTAGACTCTACCCGAGAACTCTAACCGAGCTCTGATACCAACTGTGAGGACCCCGACCCGGAACCTACACGTGTCCCGAGCTGGATCGTCCTCAACTAACCCAAATTTGCCAAAACTTTTAAAACTTTGATCTAACTTACAAACATAAATACAATTATCATAACCATTTCAAAATAACTCTACACCTTTCCATAAAGGAGAAAGAGTTGACCAACTTTGAAAGTAGTAAACTGTTTTAGTTACAAAAAGGTATCGGTTATAATATAAAATTAAGGTTTATAAATACCAACTCCCCAAATGAATTATACTAAATACACTTTCTACGCCAACCTATATGTACCCCGAAAATCCCAAAATACCACGTACGAACTCCTTTTCGTCCTCACTTGGCCGGTCCGCCTGTCTCAGGATTTAAAAACATTAAAGGGAGAGGGGTGAGAATAAATCTCAGCAAGCTATTATGAATGCAGCAATATGCCAAATAAGATGCAACACATAATAAGTTGCATACAACACATTTGAAAATCTGTAAACACCTTCCATTACCTTGGTTTACCTTTTCTCGTCTGAACAATAGTCATACAACATTGGGTATAATAATACTCCAATCTTAGGTGAGCTGCTTAAGCAATACTCACATCTTATAAGACCCATTTTTCAGGGAACCATATAAGATAGTAGCAACTCTGTAAAGCTTTTGGCTCACTACAGATGCTATAACCCCAACCTGTGGCCACAGAAGGGGACGGTCACAGATATAACGTAATCCGATCACATTAGGTCACACTTCCATAATTGATCGTATTATGTTATACCCCCAACATCAGCTGATTAACACATTATCAAGCACATAATAGTTACTTGAAACTTAATCCACAAAAAGGGATAACAATATAGCAACATGGTAAAATATACTCATGTCCAACCAAAATCATAGTGCAACATTTATTCAACACACTATGCATAATATAAACAATGTATATGAACTCAAGCAAGGCAAGGAAGTATCATCAATCCATCCTACAAGGTCATTATACAATAATACATAGCCTCTATGAAGGCCCAATTTAAATCTACCAAGTTGGAATCCCATTGGTCAAGTTACCAAACTAGGTTAACTAGCGTTTTCCAAGCATTATTTAAAGTACTTCCCCAATTCCATTTTGATCACTTAAGATGTCATTGTGTAGCCAAAGTATTCTACTTTAATCTAGGTTATAGAGATTTCATTTTGATTCCAGTTTGATTAGGTTTAAACAGCTCTAAAGTTGGTGTAACATAACCAGGCCAGGGCACGACTCGTGCCCCAGGGCACGACTCGTGCCCATTTGACCCTTCACTGATTCTGGCGTCCCCAATAAGACACAATTTCCCTTAAACCTTGATCACGACTCGTGACTCCCCTGGGCACGACTCGTGCCTGAGGGCACGACTCGTGCCAATCTTCCTCAAGTAACTCAGAACGACTTGGCCTCCTAGGTACGACTCGTGGTCACGAATTGGCCATGGGCACGACTCGTGCCTCGACCCAGAAACTGGTAGCAGCAGCAATATTGTTGAGGGATTCCCAAAAACCAAGATTTATACTAATCTCCTTATAATTGGTGAACCTAAAAGGAATTCATAACTTTATTAACTTCATACTAACCCATTTAACTCAAAGGTATCATGTCCTAAACCTAGATCATTATCAATTAGTTTTTCCACCCAATTTACTATCCTTTTTCCAAGATTTCCATTCTAGTCCAACCCAACCCATTTACTTCTACTCTTTACCACTTTCATGAACAATAACATATTTCACAACTTCATCCTAAAGCATTTAAACCCAAAATGATATAAACCTAGATCATTTACCACATGATTTCCAACCCATTTTACTAACACATTTCAAGTTAAATCTTCTAAAACTAACTCCACCCATTTCTTACACTCTAAATCCACTTCCATGCATCCTAACATCATTCCATGTCAATTTCCAATTTCTCAACTCCAAGAATAGTTCCAAAGCATTAAACAACCATCATATTAACAAGAACAACATTAAGAGTTCATGAGCATTTAATGAAGGGAAGGGTCATAATAACTCACTTTAGGAAATAAGAGGTGGATTAAGGATTTTCTTGGCTTGATCAACTCTCCTTGATGCACCAATCACAAAAGTACAACCGGATTTGAAAATGGAGGAGGATTCATCTTGGAAATAATTTGGGAGATGAAGCTTTCATGGGGAGGTTTTCCATGGAGGTTTTGCTAGGAAAAGTAAGAAGAATGAAGGAGAAAGGATGAGGAGGTTAATAAGTAAGGGGGAGTATGTGGAGAGTATGGTGTGTGTTGACTAAAAGGGAGAAAGATGAGGGAAATAAGGGGAAGGTGATGGCCCCCCATCCCCAAATCAACTAAGGCTTTCCAACACCCAATTTAACCCTTTATTCTAATTATCTATTCTACACATTTTAACCTCATCTTACATTCTTTATTTATTTTCCATTTTTATATTTTCCCCTAGTACATTAATTTATTTCCCAATCCTTTCATCCTACTATTAAAAATCAAGAATATAAAATGAGCCATATATTAACAATAATATTAAAAGCATATAATATTATACTAAACTAGTGCCTCGGTTTAGGGTCGTTACACAATATCTGTTTCAAGTGTGATTGATAAGTTGCCTCCCTCCTGGAAGGATTTCAAACACACTTTGAAACATGGTAAAGACGATCTGTCTTTGGTTCAACTTGGTAGTCACTTGCGCATAGAGGAATCTCTTAGGGCACAAGAGAATGATAAAGGCAAAGGAAAAGAAGTTGCTTGACCCTCGGTAAATATGATTGATGAGGGTGGAAACAATAAAAACAAAGGAAAGAAACGTAGTTTCAAAGACAATGGTTCTGGTCCCAACAAGAAGCCTAAATTGGTGTGTTGGAAGTGTGGCAAAAACAGGTCACTTTAAGAAGGATTGTCGTGTTGGAAACAACAAGAATGGCGCAAGCACCAGTGGTTCGAGAAAGGGGTCTAAGGACCATTCTCAAGACCAAGGAATGATTCTATTGCGTGGTGGATTGATTCCGGTGCCACAACTCATGTTTGTAAAGATCGTTGTTGGTTTAAGACATATGAACCAATGGAAGACTGATCTGTCCTTTACATGGGTGATGACCATTTCGCTCCTATTCAAGGAAAACGAAGTGTGGTGTTGGAATTCAGTTTGGGAAAAACTATTTCTTTGTTTAATGTATTGTATGTACCTAAACTTCGTAAGAATTTAATTTCTGGTCCTGTCTTGAACAAGTGTGAATATAAACAAGTGTATGAATCTGATAAGTATATTATCGAAGTCGGGTGTATTTGTAGGATTTGGTTAGTATAATAATGGGATGTTTATGTTGAATTTAAATAAAATTCATGTTAACTCTAGTTCTGTTTATATGACTTCTTCTGTTGTTATCAATTCCTCATTATGGCATGCTCGATTAGGACATGTGCACTATAAAAGAATGCTTAAAATGTCCAAAGATGGTTTGATTCCTGCTATTGATAAAAATACGGAAAAGTGTAATACTTGCATGTTGACCAAAATCACTAGAAAACCTTTTAAAAGTGTTACAAGAAATTCTGTAAAACTTAAATTAATTCATAGTGATTTATGTGATTTTCATGCAACTCCATCTTTAGGCAATAAAAAGTATATTGTCACTTTTATAGATGATGCTTCTAAGTTTTGCTATATTTACTTGCTGCATGCAAAAGATGAAGCCCTAGATAAATTCAAAATCTATAAAACAGAAGTTGAACTTCAACTAAATTGCTTGATTAAAACCTTACGTACGGATAGAGGTTGTGAATATTATGATCCTAAATATTTCCAAACCGTAGGGATAATTCATGAAACTACGGCTCCTTATGTACCATAACAAAATGGTGTGGCTAAAAGGAAAAATAGAACTCTTGAAGAAATGGTTAACGCCATGTTATTTTACTCGGGCTTGAGTGACGGGTTTTGGGGAGAAGCCATGTTAACGACTTGTCATTTATTGAATAGAGTTCCTAATAAAAGGAACAAAATTACCCCATATGAGCTTTGGTATAAGAAACGATCAAACTTGACTTTTTTGCGAGTTTGGGGATGTAGGGCCGTGGTTAGACTTCCGGACCCTAAAATGAAAAAGTTGGGAGAAAAAGGTATTGACTGCATTTTTGTTGGATATGCTGAGCATTCCAAGGCATATAGGTTTTATGTTATAGAACCTAATGATTTTATTTCTATTAACACAATTATAGAATCGAGAGATGCAATCTTTGATGAGAATCATTTCTCTTCAATATCTAGACCAAAGGATATTATACCAAAGTCGGCTGAATCTCAAATGGATGATCATTCAATTGATGTACCAAGTGAGACGCCCGAACCTCGTAAAAGTAAAAGAGCAAGAAAAGCTAAATCATATGGTTCTGATTTTCAACTATATTTAGTTATGGGATCAAGACATCAAATTGAATCTCAATACTCTTACTGTTATAGTATAGAGGAGGATCCAAGAACCTATGATGAAGCAATAAAATCTCGAGATGCTGGTTTTTGGAAAGAAGCAATCGATGATGAGATTAGTTCTATTATGAAAAATAATGTGTGGGTCTTGTCTGATTTATCACCAGGCTGTAAACCTTTAGGGTGCAAATGGATCTTCAAAAAGAAGATGAAAGTCGATGGAACAATTGACAAATTTAAAGCTCGATTGGTAATCCAAGGCTATAGACAAAAGGAAGGGATCGATTACTTCGATACCTATGCACCGGTTGCTCGTATCACTACTATTAGATTACTGATAGCTTTGGCAGCTATTCAGAATCTATTGATCCATCAAATGGATGTCAAAACAGCATTTTTAAATTGTGATTTGGAAGAAGAAGTGTATATGAAACAATCTGAAGGATTTGTTATGCCAGGTAATGAGCATAAGGTATGTAAGTTAATTAAGTCATTGTATGGGCTGAAGCAAGCACCTAAACAGTGGCATCAAAAATTTGATGAGGTTGTTTTGTCGAATGGTTTTGCATTAAATCAGTCCGACAAATGTGTATATAGCAGATTTGATGAATCCGATAAAGGTGTAATCATCTTCCTATATATAGATGACATGTTGATTTTTGGCACAGACCAAAATGTAGTTGATAGAACTAAGAAGTTTTTGTCATCAAAGTTTTCTATGAAGGACATGGGAGAAGCCGACGTAATTCTTGGTATAAAGATTAAACGGATGAACAAGGGAATTGCAATTACACAATCTCATTATATTGAGAAAATTCTCAAGAGGTTTAATTGTGATGATTGTTCTAAAGTTAGTACTCCCATGGATCCTACTGAGAAACTTGTGTCAAACACTGGTAAACCTGTGTCACAGCTCGAATACTCAAAAGCCATAGGCAGTTTGATGTATGCTATGATGAGCACTCGACCTGATATTGCTTATGCAGTTGGAAGATTGAGCAGGTTCACTAGTAATCCTAGTAGACAGCATTGGCATGCTATAACAAGGGTGTTCAAGTACTTAAAAGGTACTATGAACTATGGTTTGTGTTATAGTGGACATCCTTCTATATTAGAAGGTTATACAGATGCTAGTTGGATCAACCAAGAAGATTCATCTTCTACTAGTGGTTGGGTGTTCTTGCTTGGAGGAGGTGCCATTTCTTGGGCTTCCAAAAAGCAGACATGTATTACATATTCTACAATGGAATCTGAGTTTGTAGCATTGGCTGCTGCTGGTAAAGAAGCAAAATGGCTTCGAAACTTGATATATGAGATTCCATTATGGCCAAAACCGATATCACCAATATCTATCCATTGTGATAGTGCTGCCACATTGGCTAGGGCCTATAGTCAGATTTATAATGGCAAGTCTAGACACTTGGGTGTCAGACATAGTATGATTCGGGAGTTAATCATGAATGGTGTGATTTCAGTTGAGTTTGTTCGGTTGCAACAAAATTTAGATGACCACTTGACGAAGGGGTTAGCTAGAGACTTGGTAAATAAGTCTGCAATGGGAATGAGATTAAAGTCCATTTAATCCTCTAATTGTGAGATACCCAATTCCCTTCTAATACAACATTAGAAGCTTGAATTCAATGTGGAAAGCTCGCAGTTGGAGATTGGAACACATGTTATTATCTTTCCCAAGGTATGTGTTCATACCTGCAAGTAATGGTTAGGTTGAAGAATATCTTCTTAATAGTCCCTTTGAAAAATTGCAACTGCAGGTCCAAGATTAAAGGAACTACCTATGTGGACATGAAGTTTTGCCGCTTCAAGAAGCTAGGACTTAGCTTCCTATATGTTCACTAATGGATATGGACACATGGCTTATAATAGTGTCAAGATTAAACAAAGAGAATTGTACTGAACTTATGTGTATAGTATCTTCAGGTATTCATATGAGTTGACGGGTTCAATCGTTAGGACACCCCGATTCTCGAGTATTTGAAATGTGTATTATACTAAGATGAAAATTCAATCGCAAGACATTTTCATTTATGCATTCGTTTGTTTTGTTATTTATAAGATTAGTTAATCAAAGGATTACACTAAAATGGAGGGGATTTGTTGGTGATTTTAGTGTCATCAACTATTTTATTGTAATGATGATTTACTAGAGATCAATGTGATTCGTATTAGACTCAGATACGAGTAAGGGAAAGTGTGGAGTACACACTCGTTTGAGCTAAAACGAAGTCAACCTCGATAAAGAAGTAAAAGTTAAAGGGTAGCACATTTTGCTGATGTGCTCGGCCGAGCAGAGTCCTTGACTCGGCCGAGCATAGCATAGCAGATTGTCAAAGGCTCTGGACAGTCTTGCTCGGCCGAGGCATATGCCTTGCTCGGCCGAGCAGTATGATTGACACGGCCGAGCGAGTCCCTTGACTCGGCCGTGCAGTTGGGCAAAAATGTCTGGACATGTATGCTCGGCCGAGCGAGTCCCTTGACTCGGCCGAGCAGCTTCAACAGTGTCATTTCAAATTGAAAAGACACAATGGTTGGCTAAAGTCATGGCTATTGATTATACCCTTTAACTGATACCTTTCCATCTGTATATATACAGAGTTTGATCTCCTTTGTACACAACAAGAAACACAAGTGATATACAACAACAACGAAAACACAAAGCAATTCTCAAGTTTAGATTTGTCTTCTTTGCCTAGAAACAAATTGTGTGATTGTCTTATCCCAATAGAGATTTCGTGCAACCCAGGCAATAAAGGGTCGAAATACTTTATTCGGAAAGTGGATTATACACGATTCAATCATATATCCAGCCTTATTATCAACTCCGAGACCCTATATCCCCAACACGAAATTCACATATGCCGACAAGACATCTCTCTTGTGCCGACCAAGGCAGCTACAAAAGTCGATGAAGAAGGCCTCACTGAAAGACGAGGAGCGCCTACTCGATCATCAACAAGGTAAGGAAATGGGTTTGCCTGTCTTTGCTCTCATTTTCCTCGGCATTCATACATGTCGACAAACATCACATGTCGAGTAGCATGCCTAATAGGCATACGTACAGAAGACAATACAAATCCTACTTAAACAAGAATTGTGTGAAGTTATAATCCAACTAGGATTATAACCCTCATCTCACAGAACTTCATATTCAAATATGGACTCTACATCGTACACCTATAAATACAAGTTTTCATTCAAATAATTGAGGTGAACACATCTTTTGACTATCAACTATTATCAATTGATTTTCTCTTTATATCAAACGAATACTTACTCCCACGACGTAGGCCTTCGCCGGTGAAGCCCCGACTTAGTTTACGTGTTTGAATTTTTTAGGCTATTCAAACACATAGGATACAACCTGCCGCTGAATTTAGATTGATCCGAACGTTTTGGCATCATCACATATAATATACTATATATTGTCAAATTAGTGTTATTTTTTTTTGGGTACAAAGGCTAGCAAAATTATAATCTTGGAAGCAAAAAAGCAAAATATTGAGAAAAAATAATAGTGCTAAAATGGTACTTCTTTCATCCCTAAATGAATGTCCAAATTTTATTTAGAAAATTCCGAAAATGTTTATTTGTATAATTAAATGAAGTAAATGATGTGTGCATAAGAAACCCTAACAAGAATTCGACTAGCTCAAAACCTAATCGCATGTTGCACAAACGTGCCCTTTATCTTGGCACGTCCGTGTAAATGGGATCAAAGTTTCTGACTATGTGCCAATTTAACTTCGAGGCATTTACAAAAAACTACTTTAGAAAGATGGAAATTACAAAAAAAAAAAATAAAAATACATAAGTTCGAAATTACAAATTTTTTATTTTTATTTTTTGGTTTTTTATCAGTTTTGGTCAAACAACTGATAATTGCAGTTATCAGTTGTTCAAACAACTGATAATTTCAGTTATCACTTGTTTACAACTGATAACTGAAATTATCAGTTGTTTGAAGCACAAATTACTCTTCAAACAACTGATAACTGAAATTATCACTTGTTTGAACAACTGATAATTGAAATTATCAGTTGTTTGATCAAAACTGATAAAAAAAACCAAAAAAATTGTAAAAAAAGAAAAAAAATAGTTTTTTGTAATTTCCTATTTTACATTTTTTTTTTGTAAATGTCTTCGTTTTGAGTGAGTTTTTTTGTAATAAACCCTTTAACTTCGTACAGTTGAGCATTTTGAATGGCTGTGCACAAAGTTTTGTCTTTACATCTCAAGTCATTATTCAACGGGAGTAAATATACCGTTGAGGATATGTTATATTTCAGCCCTTCAACATGGACCATCTTAGTTAAAATTGTTTATTGAAAAACTAAATTAGAAATTTAATTTTTATAGTTTATTTAAAAAAATATAGTAGAAACTAATTGTTTTAATAATATGAATTTTATTTAATTCAAAATAATCAAAATTTCAAGGTTAAACATATTTTTGAAATAAATATTTTTTAATTGCCAAAATCTTGTAAAAAACTAGTTTTTTTTGTAACATAAGAAAAAAACTAGTTTTAAAGCACCAAGTCTAACTAATAAGAGTGATGAACGGTTCTGAAACCTAATTTTTTTATAACATTTTGAAAAAAAAAAGATTTTCACAAGAGTTACTCAATAAAATTTCATAATTGTTATGAATATAATCCTAAAACACTATCCACAATAATTTTAAAATTTTTATGTATTAAGAATGCCAAAATCTTAAGTGCATGTATTATTAAGTGGCAGTGTATAAAAGTGTCAGTTTTATTGTAACAATATGCCAGTCTAAAGATTGCAAGTGCATGTATTATTAAGTGTCAGTGTGAAAAGTGTCAGTGTTAGTGTAAAAAAGTGTCAATGCATGTATTGTTAAGAGTCAGTGTAAAAAAGTATTATTGTTAGTGTAAAAAAGTGATATTGTTAGTGTAAAAAAATACCAGTCTGAAGAGTGTCAGTTCATAAATTATTAAGTGCCATTATAAAAAAAAGTCACTGTAGGATGAAAAAGTGACAGTGTTAGTGTTAGTATAAAAAAGTGTCAGTGAAAAAGAGTATCATTACATGTATTATTAAGTGACAGTGTAAAAATGATTATTTTTTAAATTTAGAAAAAAACTAGTTTTCTATAATACCAACTCAGTAAGAATAATAAACTCCAATAAAACTACTTAATTTAATACTGGTGACAATAAAATAGAAGTTTTAGACTTTTAATCAAGCATAATTGCTTTCAACTTTATTTATGATGAATAATTAGCATGGACTTGGAGTGTTTTATTTTAAGGTTGCGTATTGTGCATGAATTTAATACTTTTTCCTACATAATTATTCCTCTACTCTGGCTTACAGCTAAGGGAAATCTATATATATATATATATATATATATATATATATATATATATATATATATATATATAAGAGTAGGTCTGCTGAGAAACGCGTTTCTCCATAACTACGGAGAAACGCATTTTTAATAGCCAGAAAGCTAT
This sequence comes from Adenophora triphylla var. japonica, assembly GCA_022495995.1. Classification (NCBI taxonomy): domain Eukaryota; kingdom Viridiplantae; phylum Streptophyta; class Magnoliopsida; order Asterales; family Campanulaceae; genus Adenophora; species Adenophora triphylla. Next base: position 48,495 of record JAFEMH010002191.1, read on the forward strand.
ACGTTTGATAACCAGAAGAAAATTTCTGGATATCAGTCTCAAAGGGTTCTGGATATCCAGAAGCTTTGGAACGGATATCCGTAAGCCTTTGGGCGGATATCCGTAAAAATAGATTTGAAGCCAAATCCGAGGCCAAGACCAGAAATTGCTTATTGAAGGTTTCGGATATCCGAAAACCTTCAAATGTATATCCGAAACCATCAATGAATATCCGTAAACATTTTGAAAGTTTACGGATATCATTTTGAAGGTTTCTGGATATTACTTTCATAAGCTTCGGATATCCTTTCAAAGGTTCGATATCCGTAACCTTTGAGATCGATATCCGTGGCAACCATGGGACAAGGTCATGGCCAATACAAAAAATTTCTGGATATCCTTTCAAAAGGTTCTGGATACCCGTAACCCGTTTCTCCATAACTTATGGAGAAACGCGTTTCTCCCTAGATTTTACGTATATATAAATATATTAAAGTTGGTGAGAAGGGTTATGACTTCGCCACGTGAACAAGTTTAGGCAAATTCTTGATTTTGGAGAAGCCACGTCATCACTATCCCAAAATTTATATGACTTTTGATATTCTCCTAATTAGCTAATACTATTAGTTAATAATAATAGTTATTATATAGGTTAACTATTACTATTAATAGTACTAGTTAACTATAATAGTTACTTCATAAGTTAACTATTACTATTAATTGTATTAATTAACTATAATAGTTACTATATATGTTAACTATTACTATTAATTGTATTAGTTAACTATAATAGTTACTATATAAGTTAACTATTACTATTAATAGTATTAGTTAACTATAATAGTTACTATATATGTTAACTATTACTATTAATAGTATTAGTTAACTATAATAGTTACTTTATAAGTTAACTATTACTATTAATTAGATTAGTTAACTATAATAGTTACTATATATGTTAACTATTACTATTAATAGTATTAGTTAACTATAATAGTTACTATATATGTTAACTATTACTATTAATTGTATTAGTTAACTATAATAGTTACTATATAAGTTAACTATTACTATTAATAATATTAGTTAATCATAATAGTTACAATATATGTTAACTATTACTATTAATAGTATTAGTTAACTATAATAGTTACTATATATGCTAACTATTATTATTATAGTATTAATTTACTATATAGGTTAAGTAATAGTATTATAGTTACAATATATGTTAACTATTACTATTAATAATATTAGTTAATCATAATAGTTACTATATATATATCAAAGTAGGTCGTTAATAATGCCAATGGGCATTTAGCTTAAAAACGTACTTTTCTCGGGAATGTTAAGGGTTGGAACCCCTACATTGTATTTAAAATGTTGTAATTTGAAAAGAAATAGGTCGTTAGTTTTTTCATTCACTTTGTTAACGTCCATAAAAAATGTTGCATACCGACATAAATTATGACATCAAAAATAAATGACATAAAGTATGAACATCAAAAATAAAATAGCAAAAATTGCTACATTGTTAGTCACAATGCAATTCCTATTAAACTTATGTGCAACAAAGTTATTAAAATTGAACACAATTTTTCTAACTTTATAAATGTTAATGTTTTGATTCATTTATAATATACTTATATTATAAAAAATAAATCATGATATTAGCAAATTAGCTTTCCGTGCGAAGCACGGGTTACCTATTAGTAAAAAGGAAAAGAAATGGAATAGTATGTTCTTATCTTAGTAACTACGAGTAATACGGAGTATGAAGTAAGTACTTTCTAACATAATTTATTTTTTATAAACAAATTTGGTCATTTATTTTAAGACGGAGAGGGTACCTTTCAAACGAAAAAAAAGGGGAAGGAGTAGAATATACTCTTTTCGTTCCATCCGAAAAGGCACAAATTTTCATTTTTTTATGTCCCATTTAAAAGGGCACACTTTTAAAATGAAAATTTTTTAATAATTTTTTATTTATGAGACACACTTATCACATTCACAATACTATTCACTTACTATTGTTTATCCCACTTTCTCTTTTGCTATATTAATTTTCATATTCACAATAATTAATGTACTATACACTTTTGTTATATTCTGCGTACAGGGTCACTTTTGTGCTTTTTGGGTCTGCTCCTGAGTATGTTTTTGGAGAGAAAGGAAAGGAAGTGGGAGGAAAATTAACAAATTTTCCTCCCAAGCTTTGCTCCTGAGATTTTGAAGAAAGGAAGTGGAAGGAAGGGGATGGAAAATTTTAAGGATTTTCCTTCCTAAACTTTCCTTCCAAAAATGGGAAGAAGTGGAAGGAAAGAAAGGAAAGAAATCTAAAACTAGTTTGATTTTTTAAAATTTTCTCTGTTTCCTCCCAAACTCAGGAGCATGAAGAAGAAAAGTTGAATGTTTCCTTCTCTTTTCTTCTTAACTCGGGAGCGCATTAGAAAGATTTCAAATTCCCTCCCCTCCCTTTCTCTCCCCTCCTCTTCCCTCCCCTTCCTTTCCTTTCCCTCTCTTAAAAACTCGAGAGCAGACCCTTTGGGTGCGACTGAGGGAGTAAACCAACTTTAAAACATCATTAACTTCTGTGGGCGATTTAACTTACTAGAAATGTTCATGAGTCACTTACTTCAGTTATATTTTAATGAATTACTTAAAGGAAAAAAATATATTAATAAATTACTCTCTTCGTCCCGAATAAATCACTTACTTCAATTATATTTTAATGAATTACTTAAAGGAAAAAATATTAATGAATTACTCTCTTTGTCCTAGAATATATCTCTTATTTCTTTTTTATTCGTCTCAATATTTATGTTGCATTTTTAAATAAGAAAAAAACTTGTATAGTTGTACCTTTATCACGATACTAGTGATGTACAAATAAGTTGAACATATTTATTTAAAAACTTGAATAGTTAAACATGACATTTAAAATTAAATATTGCAATGTTACTATCTAATTTTTCTGTGTACAAAATCAGCACTATGCAACTCAAATGGTAATGGAGATAATTGCAAATAAACTTTCTATAAGTTTATCTTTATCCATTGCAATAATCTTATACAAATAACAATTGCGTAAAAAACTTTGTACAAGGTATTATGTTGCAATTTAAACCTTACAGTAGTCGTTAAAAATAAGTTATACTCCCTCCGTCCCACATTAGTTTACCCATTTTCATTTACTGTTGAGAACGAAAAATAAGGAGTGAATATATATAATGTTATTAAAGTAGAAGTTGTGACTGGGAAGGAGAGAGAAAGTGAGGTAGAGAATAGTAAGTAGATAGTTGTTGTGAGTATGATAAGTGGATCCCATGAATAAAGAAGTATTAAAAAATTTCCTTTTTAGAAAAGTGAGACTTTAAAGTGGGACGCCCAAAATAGCAAAATGGGTAAGGTTTTATGGGACGCAGGGAGTAAATGTTACAATTACTACCTCCGTCCCTAAATGAATGTATAAATTTTATTTAGGAGACATTTATAAAATGTTTACTTCTTATACTATCTAAACCTAAAGATGCATATATATTTTTATTGTACATTTCAAAACATTTAAATGTATTACTCCCTCTGTCCCACTTCAAGGGTCCTACTTTTTCTTTTCATTCGTTCCACTTCAAGAATCTCTTCCATAAATAGCAAGTTTTGAATAATATTTCGGACATTTATACCCTTATAATTTAAATATATTTACAAAAAAATCATTCATTATACCCTTACAATGTTAACATATTTACAAATAAATCAATCATTAACTACTATTCTCTACCCCACATTTAACTTTTACATTCTATCTCTTTTAATCTTCTACCACTTACAATTTTTAATTCATTTTTTAAAAAATTTCTTAAGAAGCGTAAATCCAACCTCAGAACCCTTGATCTGAGACGGAGGGAGTAGTATAAACGAACAGCAAAAAAGAATTGGTGAAAAAACTTATATGGATAATTTTTTTTACAAAAACTATATTTGTTTTGTATATTTTTTTTTATTGAAATTGTACATTCATTTAGGGACGGATAATTAATTGTTTGGAAGAACTTTACAAATTAAATAAATTTAAGGATGTAAGTACACTTTTATAACTTATTTTTTAACTACTAACTAACTGGATGAAAATTTAAATTGAAACATAATTTATAGTACAAGATTTATTTTATAATTATCCCAATGGTAATTTGTTTGCGAATATATGGATGAGATTTCATTCTCCTTTATATCCTTTGATTCTCCTAATTTTTTCAATGCTCTTCTAATGAATGTGTTGGATTTTTTGTATTTGTGGTATGAAAATTCATAGCATATGACCTTGGGTGTCATTTGGCTTGAACTGATATTTGGCAAGGGAAATAACACGTCGGAGCTTCTGCAAGGGAGAGCGGCCGCGCTTAGCTCTGAGGGCGGCCGCGCTTGTCTAACAAACCTCCACCCAAAACGCCTGGCCTCTAGCGCGATCGCGCAAGCCCCTAGGGCGACCGCGCTGGTGACGGGTTAGTGAAATTCCTGGGCCGAATTGGAGCAGGTTTTTAGGTTTAATTAAGCCTAAAACCTAATTTTTACCACATATATAAATACTCTCTTCCTCCCAGCCGTTTTTTGTATATGAATATTGAAGAGAAACACAATTCTCTTGCTTTAATTCATTGCTAAATTACTCCTAGTTCATAGAGATTTGTTCGTGAGATTCAAGGCGACTGAGATAGGACCGCCGGTGATTACATACCTGTGTGCTGCTTTGTGGTACGTAATTCGTGATCGTTTTATCCTCGGAGAAATTTACCTGTACCTGAGTTGCACCAATTGGGGGCAATATTTTCTCTTAGGACAGTCTTCCTAAGGCGACTCGATCAAATCACGATAAGTTTTCTAATCAATTGTTTACTTGTTTCTGTTCTGTTTTCCTGATCCTGTTCCATTGCTTTCGGTTTTGCTATTGGCTTAATTGGTACGCTCTTGACTTGATCAATAAATTCCCTACTGTTGATTAAATTGTTAATTTAATCTGTGGTGCAATAATTTGATTTCCAACAGTCTAAGAGAAAATAGTTTTATTTGATCATGTCTGGTGGTTCCTCTAGCTCTCCCTTTAAGTCCCTAGTTGACACCTCCGATCTTCTGGAGAAATTCGGTGGCAAGAACTTCAAGCGTTGGTCTGAACGCATGAAGATCCGGGCCGTCAATTAAGGGCATGTCTCGGTATCTTGACATCCAAGTGTCCCGCTCCGAATGGTGATGATCCGGTTAATGTGGCTCTTTGTTAAAGCTGTGGAAGGAGCAGGATGATGTTGTTCGAGGATGCATTCTGTCGCCTTTGTCGAATGCACTCTTTGATGTTTATTGTTCTGCTCCTCTCACTGCGTCCATCGTGGGACTCACTTTTCAAGAAGTACAACACCGATGACTCCGTTGTGGAAAAGTACCAAGTGGGAAAGTTCCCGATTTATCACATGAGTGAGGAAAGTCGGTTACCGATCAAGTGCACGAACTCCAAATCATTTTGCAATCACTCAAGGATGCCGACATGGGACTTCCCGACAAGTTCACTGTCATGGCTATCATTGAGAAGTTTCCTCGATCTTGGGGAATTCGGTATGACCCTCAAGCATCGTCTTGGAAGCTTGACACTCAATGAATTGATGAATGCAATTGCGATTCAGAGGTGCATAATGGTAACCAACCTAGTGTACTGTGGAGGCCGCTAATATGATAACCGGTAAAAGCAAGTTTAAAGGAAAAGGTGTGAAAACTCACTCTAAGGATAAAGAAAACCATGATAAACTTAAAGTTAAGAAAAATAACTTTAGGAAGCCAAAAGCAAAACAGGCTAGCTGGAATTGTGGAGAAGGTGGACACTTTTCTAGGGATGCCCGTCCAAGAAAGGAAAAGGACCACAAGCCTCTGCGATGACCATCCCGCCGTCAACATGGTGTTGGGTCCGAAGGATTATGATGATCCCGACTCGACGCACCTGGAGTTGATGATCGACCTGCAATGTTACAAAGTATGTAACTTCTTATCCGAAATCTTTCTTGTCTATGAACCCAACGAGTGGCTAGTTGACACTGGGGCAAATGTGCACGTTTGTCTTTGATAAATTGCTATTTGTGTCTTACCGGCTGAGCGTGGTAGATCAGTGACGATGGGGAACTCTAGTGCTGCAAAGGTGCTTGAGACTGGACGCGTGGACCTGAGGTTTCCCAATGGGCGCATTCTTACCTTGCATCAAGTGTATCACGTTCCTGATATTCGTCGCAACATTATTAGTGGTTCTAGTCTAGTTAGGGAAGGATTTGAGATTTCATTTAAGTGTAATAAGGTCATAATTTTGGATTCTGGTAGTTTTGTGGGGAAAGGTTATTCCTCGGATGGTTTATTTAAAATTAGAGTTGAAACTGATATTTGTTCGCACAATAATTTTAGTTCTATTGATTATCCTGTTTCTTATTCCATTGAATCTTCAAATGTTTGGCATGGTCGTTTAGGACATATTAACTATGATTCTGAGAAAAGAATGATGAATTTAGATATTATTCCTAAACATGCTATTGATAAGAATTCTAAATGTCATGTATGTGTTGAAGCTAAATCTACAAAAGGTCCGTTTAAGTCGGTTGTGAGAAATTCTGAAATTCTAGATTTAGTTCATACTGATATTTGTGAATTTAATGGCGTGTTGACCAAAGACAAAAAGAAATACTTTCTCACCTTTATTGATGATGCTAGTAAATACTGTTATGTCTATTTGCTTAGTTCTAAGGATGAAGCATTAGATAAATTCATTATATTTAAGAATGAAGCAGAAACACAAACCGGCAAGAAACTTAAACGGTTAAGGTCTGATAGAGGAGGTGAATATGAGTCTAACCCCTTCATGTATTATTGTCAAGAAAACGGAATAGTACATGAAGAGACCCCTCCCTACACCCCTCAATCAAATGGTGTTGCAGAACGTAAGAATAGAACCCTTACTGATATGATTAACAGTTTACTCATAAGTTCTGGACTGCCCAAATATATGTGGGGAGAGGCTTTGAATACGGCTTGCCATATTCTGAATAGAGTCCCTCCTAAACATAGAAAGGAAAGTCCGTTTGAACTTTGGAGAGGTCGACAGGCTAGCTTGAAACACTTAAAAGTGTGGGGGTGCCTTGCAAAGGTACTTGTACCCGCACATAAAAGGAAAAAGCTTGGACCTAAAACTGTTGATGCTATCTTTATAGGTTATTCTGAAACAAGTTATGCATTGAGATTTCTCATTATAAAATCTGAAATTTCTGGCATAGATGTGAACTCTATAGTTGAGTTACGTGATGCAACATTTTTTGAGGATGTGTTTCCTATGAAGGACGGACTTCCTAAGGAATCTAACCCAACCACTAATTCCATTCCTGCTCAAGTAGAGGAGCTGACAAATGTGGGGGTTGATTCCAGTGCAACTCATTCTGACGATGAGATTGAATCAAGAAGGAGTAAAAGGGCAAGGACCACCAAGGACTTTGGAAATGATTTTATCACTTACAATGTCGAGGGTGATCCTCTAACCTTCAAAGCTGCTATGGCTACTTCTGATGCCAAGCAGTGGAAGGATGCTGTTAAGAGTGAGATGGATTCTATTGTCTCTAATGGGACATGGGAATTGGTCGATCTCCCTCCTGGTTGTAGCACGATAGGATGTAAGTGGGTCTTCAAAAGGAAACTGAAACCGGATGGAACCGTTGACAAGTTTAAGGCTAGGTTAGTGGCTAAGGGATTCAAGCAAATGGATGGAATAGACTATTTCGATACCTATTCGCCAGTTGCTAGAATGACTACAATCCGAATGCTTATCGTGTTGGCCTCTGTATATGATCTTCCTATCCATCAGATGGATGTTAAGACCGCTTTCTTGCATGGCGATCTAGAGGAAGAAATTTATATGAATCAACCTGAAGGTTTTGAGGCCCCTGGCAATGAGAGAAAGGTTTGTAAACTTGTTAAGTCCTTGTATGGACTTAAACAAGCCCCTAAGCAATGGCATGAGAAATTTGATAAAATTATCTCATCGTTTGGCTTTGTTACTAATGAGTTTGATAAGTGTGTTTATAGCAAGAGTATTGGTGATAGTAGTATTGTCTTATGTCTGTATGTCGATGATATTCTGTTGTTTGGAACGGATATGAGGATAATTGATACTACTAAGGAATTCTTGAAAAGTAAGTTTGAGATGAAAGATATGGGAGTAGCTAGTGTGATTCTTGGCCTTAAGTTGACTCGTTCAACTAGTTGCATAACCATTTCGCAATCTCATTATACTGAAAGTGTAATTGAGAAATTTGGTTATAAGAATTGCAAAGTAGCTAAGACTCCATATGACCCTTCATCTGCTCTTACTAAGAATGAAAGTGGAGTACCGATGGCTCAGCTGAGATATTCTCAAATTATTGGAAGTTTGATGTATCTTGCCAATTGTACTAGACCGGATATATCCTACTCGGTTACTAGGTTGGCTAGATATACTCAATGTCCAAGCAAAGCACATTGGGAAGCTCTTGATAGAGTTCTCAAGTACTTGAAGGGAACAATTTCCCTTGGGCTGCATTACGGGAGATATCCTTCTGTTCTTGAAGGATATAGTGATGCAAGCTGGATTGCCTATAACTCCGGAAGTTATGGCTGTACGGGGTATGTTTTCACCTTAGGCGGAGCCTGCAGTCTCTCGGAGGTCGACCAAACAAACTCTGTTGTCTAGGTCTACATCCGAGGCCGAATTAGTTGCCCTTGACACTACCGGATTGGAAGCCGAATGGCTTCGAGGACTTATGTCTGAGTTGCCCATGGTCGCAAGCCCATGCCGTTATCTCTGTACATTGTGACAACACCGCCACAATTGAGAAACCGAAAAGTGTCAAGTACAATCAGCAAAACTAGGAGGCACATCCAAATTAGATTAAAATCTATAAGGGATCTAGTGTCTCGGAAGGTGATAGTCGTTGATTATGTTGGTATCAAGGATAACACCGATCCTTTAACCAAAGGGCTAGAATTTGCTCTAGTTCAAAAATCTAGGTTGGGGATGGACTCGAACCCCGTCTCGATTCAAACGCAGCGGCAACCCAATCTACCTCGAGTGGAGATCCCACAAAGGAGATTTAATGTGGTAATAACAAGTCAGGGGTGAATCGGAGCACCCAATAATAGATTGACATGTTGCATGTCCGAGTCTATTCCCGAATAGCCTAGAGGTGCTCGTTCGCTAATATAGTAAAAGTTTTGGAACTTTGAATGGGATCAAGTCTTTTAGACAAGATGCTAGCAGTACATCTTCTGAGATGCCCAGCTAAGTGAGTGTTGTTGTTGGCCGCAACTAGAGGAATTTGGGTTATTCCTTGAAAGCACTCATGATAGAGGATCGGGACGTATGGCTTATAAGCGTCAAGTGTTCGAAAGAGGTCCTATCATAGCTTTTGTCGTGTTTGTTACCAGCAAAGGCCTCTACATCCAAAGGCATCAGATTCAAGACACCCGTTCATCTGGTCCTGTGGGGGTTTGCGTTGGATAACATAGGTAGTGGTTCAAGCCGGAAGGTACCATTATTGAAAGCATGGCAATGGACAATCTGTACACGTCATATTTCTATGAACTTGTGGGGGATTGTTGGATTTTTTGTATTTGTGGTATGAAAGTTCATAGCATATGACCTTGGGTGTCATTTGGCTTGAACTGATATTTGGCAAGGGGAATAACACGTCGGAGCTTCTGCAAGGGAGAGCGGCCGCGCTTAGCTCTGAGGGCGGCCGCGCTTGTCTACCAAACCTCCACCCAAAACGCCTGGCCTCTAGCGCGGTCGCGCAAGCCCCTAGGGCGACCGCGCTGGTGACGGGTTAGTGAAATTCCTGGGCCGAATTGGAGCAGGTTTTTAGGTTTAATTAAGCCTAAAACCTAATTTTTACCACATATATAAATACTCTCTTCCTCCCAGCCGTTTTTTGTATATGAATATTGAAGAGAAACACAATTCTCTTGCTTTAATTCATTGCTAAATTACTCCTAGTTCATAGAGATTTGTTCGTGAGATTCAAGGCGACTGAGATAGGACCGCCGGTGATTACATACCTGTGTGCTGCTTTGTGGTACGTAATCCGTGATCGTTTTATCCTCGGAGAAATTTGCCTGTACCTGAGTTGCACCAATTGGGGGCAATATTTTCTCTTAGGACAGTCTTCCTAAGGCGACTCGATCAAATCACGATAAGTTTTCTAATCAATTGTTTACTTGTTTCTGTTCTGTTTTCCTGATCCTGTTCCATTGCTTTCGGTTTTGCTATTGGCTTAATTGGTACGCTCTTGACTTGATCAATAAATTTCCTACTGTTGATTAAATTGTTAATTTAATCTATGGTGCAATAATTTGATTTCCAACAGAATGTTAGCATGGCTGACATTTAATTACCATCAATTATACAGTGCAAGTAACGAAATTGATCTCATTTCATTTAGACAAAAGTGTATCAAAAATATTTGTCAAATTACTAGAGAAATATTTTAACATAGAAGAATTTGCAAAAAGTAAAAGAATTTGTTAAGAGACTATTGCTCTTCACAAGATATTTTGATAATGGAATCAAGAATAGAATATGATGATGACAAAAAAGTTCGAATTATTCCAAATTTAGCGACAGTTTGTATTTTATATGTTTAAATATCCTGAAAAAGAATAGCAACACGTAAACTAAGCTGGGTCTTCATCGGCGAATGCCCTCCGGCGTGAAAATAAGTATTTGTATTTAGAGAGGAAAATCAATTGACAATAGTTTAGAGTCAAAAGATAAGTTACCAAAATAATCTGAATTATGGCTTGTATTTATAGGCATAGGATTGTAGAGTCCATCTTTGATTAGAAAGTTGTGTGAGAGTAGGTTATAATCCTGGTTGAATTATAGCCATACTCGATTTTTCGACCCGAACCCGTTTCAGATCCGAGTATAAAAGCCAAAATCCATTCTCTTTCCACTCTTTTATCACTGTTCAGCCTTGAGAGAGTCCTATAAGCTTTGAAAAATCACAAGAGATTTTCTGAGTTCGTGCTTGTTATTCTTGAATCCGTACTTGATTCTGTCATATTTCTCATCAACATTCATCAAATCAAATATAATTTTTTTCAACCGCCTTATTTGTTTACCAATTTATGGGTTTCTTGTTCTTGGCGTGTTCTTGAGCCGCCATTGTTGTACTTGTATTTGAAGCTTTTCTTGAATTTGTTCATGAGCAATTTCTTCTGCCTTCCTCGTTTTTAAAGATGGTAAGAATATGGTGAAGTAATCCAAATGCCCTCTACTGCTACCATACCCAAAATCTAAGGATTTATCAAAGGATTGACGAGCCATGGATGATGCTAAGTCTAGGTGAGATAGGGGAAATTCTGATGAGGTACCAATCTCCTAGAACCGACGTGCATTACCCTAGTTGGTTTAGGATTGACCGACTTGATCTAGATTCCCCCAATGTCGTGTTGTTCCGCGGCTGGTCAGAAATCATTGACCACATCAATTTGTATTACTTGAAGTCCAATCATTTGAAGCTTCAGTTGTTGGGTAAAAATCCCTCCTCGTTTTTAGTTAATAGGACGGGGAGGGATACCCTTCCTCGTCCTTCCAAATGCCTTAGCCAAATTCTGATGTCTGCTCTTTATTTATACAACTATGACGGGAAGAGCAAGTAACATTGCTCGACCTTCAACTGGTCCTTCCACCTCGGGCTGGATTGTAAATGCCTTTGTCGAGGGATCCCAAGAAGGTGGCCGAGGGAGAAGATGAGGGAGGTCCAGTCGAGGTAGAGTATATTTCTTCACTGTCAGTTACAAGGAGGATGCAATGATTGTGGTGATAAGGAGTGACCCAAACCAACCCAAACTCATATACCCCGTGTCGAGCATGGTCTTAGGGTGGAATAAACATGTCATAAGGGTTGAAAGTCGACAAGGACGGGAGTTTCCAGCACCTTCTCGATTTCCAGGCGTGCCCGAGCAGTTGTGGAGGCCTGACTAGAGTGGCCAGTTGATTGAGCGTTTGAGGCAATTTGCCGAGGTGGGTACCCATCAATCAATGGTAGAGGAGGAGGCAGTTCCCCATTGGCAAAAATAAAAAGTAGTCCTAATGTTGCTATGAGTCTCCTACAAATGAATATTATTCGGATAAGAAATAATACTAGCAATATATCCGTCTTCCATTAGGATTAGGAGAATGAAGCAGATTTTTTCAAGCTATTCAACGGATAATACGAATCGTTTTTCGGTAATGTAACCAAACTGATGATGCCAAAAATGTTCGGATCAACCCAAATCCAGTGACAAGTTGTATTATGGATGTTTAAATATCCTGAAGAAAAAAATCGTAAACTAAGTCGGGGCTTCACCGGCGAATGTCATTCGACGTGAGAGTAAGTATTTGTCTTTAGAGAGAGAAATCAATTGAAAAAAGTTTAGAGTCAAAAGATGCGTTACCAAAATAATGTGAATTATGGTTTGTATTTATAGGTATAGGATTGTAGAGTCAATCTTTGATTAGAAAGTTGTGTGAGAGAAGGTTATAATTCTGGTTGGATTATAACTACCCACATTACTTGTTTGAGTAGGATTAGAAAATATCATATTGCACGTGTGAATAAGAGGCACGCTACTCGACATGTGATGCTTAGTCGGCCTGAGTTGACGTCGAGGAAGACAGGATCAAGGATAAGGAAGCCTATTTCCTTGTCATGGATGGTGATCAAGGAAGGTATAATCGTCTTTTGTTGAAGCCCTCGTCGGCTTTGATGGATGCCTTGCTCGACATATAAGAATGTGCTTTGTCGACATATACGAATTTTGTGCATTAGTAATTATTCGCTCTTACATTTATAGGTCGACATATTGGGAATGACGAGCAGGCACGATGAGCAAAGGTATGGAAGACTCACTCCATTTGTCGTAATTGAGACTTGTATGAATTATATTTTGGATCCAATCCATTGGGATTTGCCCGGATATAACACACGTTCATATCTCAATTTATACCGTATAGAATAATTTGCGAAAGTAGAAATTTATAATTTTACTATCGATACTCATCGATGGTATAGAGCATGTCAGTCCATAATATTTAAATATTCACTGTCGTCAAAGTTACATAATATTTTCACGATAAATACTACTCCTTCCGTCCCTCTTGAAATGTTCTAACTTTTCTTTTTGGGTGTTCCATTTAAAATGTTCCAATTCAAAAAAGGAAAGTTTTTTATTAATTTTTTATTTGTGGGACCCACTTGTCATACTCACAATAAATATCCACTAACTATTTTCTACACCACTTTCTCTTTCCTACATCACTTTTCACTCACAACATTTATTCCACTATCTATATTTTGCATTATATATATTCATTCCTTAATTCTCGTGCATAATCCATTTTGAGACATTTCGACGAGAACGGAGGGAGTAGTATTTCTCTATTTCCTTCCCTTCCCGAAAAATATTGTCAAAATTGCTTAGACAATTTTACCTCCTTCAAAAAAAAAAAAAAAGACTTTACAAGCAATAATGACATATTTTGGGAATTATTTGTGTGTGTGTGTGTGTAATTTTGCCTTTCATTTAAAAGTACTAGCATATATCCGTGTCCAAGGTCACATTTAAAAAAAAAAAAATTTTTTTAGGGTAAAATGAGAAAGGAACAAAATAATGAGGACAAAATGAAAATTTTTGCCATTAAAACTATTCATTAAATAGTAAAAGACCACCCTCATTTATATTTATACTATAGATCTTTCAATGTTTATTCTTGTTTAACTTTCCAATTGTCATTATTTGTAACAGTTGACTTACTTTTAATAAGTACTTTCTTTTTTTTTTTTTTTGATTACCCAGGTTCCCAGTTTCGTCGGTTAATCCTGGACCACCAGGTATCGGCCCCTCAATATGCTGGCGGAGGTAAATCGCGGGATGTGCCCTATGCAGCCAGGGTGGCAGCACCCCTTATACTCCAGAGCCCCAAGGGAGCCCTCCTACAAGGCAATTACTTGGCTGCTCCACAACACCAATGAAATGGCTGCTCCACATCACCAAACGGCTGCTCCACAACACCAATAGATTGGCTGCTCCACATCACCAAGAAACTGCCAAGATTTGAACTCCCCACACTGAGGGTACAAGCCCAGCAATGCTGCTTCCTTAACTGCACGGATGTGTCCCGGGGAACTCCAAGGCTCCTGAAACCCAAGAAAATAATTAAACCACAAGATTTTCCTTGGGGGAAATCGAACTGATGACCTCCCCTACGAAAAGTCACCCAAGATACCATTAGGCCAGGAGACCATTGGTTTTAATAAGTACTTTCACTGAGATGGAATCTTTTTGTTACAAGTACTATATTCTTAAATAGAGAGAGAGAGAGAGAGAGAGAGAGAGAGAGAGAGAGAGAGAGAGGGATATCACAGTACAGAGTGTCCAAAATTGGGGGCTCTACAGTTCACTTCATTGTCCAAACATGGGGTTTTTTTTTTGATACCCAGGTTTCAGCTTCGCCGGACTAATCCTGGACCACCAGGTACCGGCCCCTCAGTATGCTGGCGGAGGTAAATCGCGGGATGTGCCCTATGCAGCCAGGGTGGCAGTACCTCTTATACTCCAGAGCCCCAAGGGAGCCCTCCTACAAGGCATTTACATCACTCTTACATCACCAATTGGCTGCTCCAGCTGCTCCTGTCGAGGCAATTACATCACTCTTACAACACCAATTGGCTGCTCCAGCTGCTCCTGCAAAGATTCAAACTCCCCACACTGAGGATACAAGCCCAGCAATGCTACTTCCTTAACTGCACGGATGTGCCCCGGAGAGCTCCAAAGGACCCTAAAACCCAATGTAGGAATTAAAGCACAGAAATTCCCCTTGAGGGGAATCGAACCGGTGACCTCCCCTTCGGGAAGCCACCAATATACCACTGGGCCAAGGCCACTTTGGTCCAAACATGGGGGTTCTACTTCTAATCATCTTCTACTTCAACCAAGATATTATGTGTATTTACTTCTCTCTCAATCCTTGCAGTTGCAATGTTCAAAATTTGGCAATAATATTAGTAAAATTACCAATAAAAGATTTCATTAATTTTCAATTGGGTTTTATTTCAGAGCAATGTTAAAGTATTCATCTCTGTTTCAAAATAACTGTCAGTTTTGGACAAAATATTAAATTCAAAATAATTGTCATTTTTGAGGTCACATGCATTCGAATTCCTATTTTCCCATTAATTGAAACTCATTTTTTTTGTATTAATTGGGTTGTTGTGTGAAGTAGTGTAAAAGAGATAGAGAGTGGAAGATTAAATAAGGGGAATTTTGACACTTTCATCATACAGTTATGATAATAACTGTCTTTCTTAAAATCTGTGAAAAGTTCAAAAATGACAATTATTTTGAACTGAATTAAATATAAAATGAACTCACTTTTGATTACATATTCAGCTGACACTAAGGGGGCGTTTGGTTCATAGGAAAGTGGGGGAAAGGAATGGAAAATTCTCTCTTTTCCATTTCATTCCCATGTTTGATTCAATAATTTTAAAAAAAAAAATTCCATTGAAATGTATAATTCCTTCAAATAAAGGAATTCAACTTTCCATCATAAAATTGATGGAATCTTCAATTCCTTTGACAATGGAAAAAAAAAATTTTTTGACCAAAATATCCCCAAACCCTACCCACCCCTACCCCCTACCCAGCCCCACCCAGCCCCTACACCCCACCCCCACCCCCCACCTCCCCCCCAACGAAATTTTTTTTTATTTTTTTCTCGCCTACCCTCCCCCCCACCCCCACAATTTTTTTTTTATTTTTTTCTCGCCTACCCTCCCCCACCCCCCACCCCCACGAATTTTTTTTTTTTTTACGCCTACCCTCCCCCACCCTATCCCCCACCCCTACCCCCACCCCCACAAATTTTTTTTTATTATTTTTTTCTCGCCTACCCTCCCCCACCCCCCACCCCACGAATTTTTTTTTCCGCCTACCCTCCCCCACCCTATCCCCCACCCCCACCCCCCCCACACCCCCACCCCCACGAAAAATTTTTTTTTTACTCATTTTGCATACCCCTACCTACCCCCCCCACACCCCCCCACCCACAAAAAAATTTTTTTTTTACTCATTTTGCATACCCCCTACTTACCACCCCCCCACCCCTCCTCCCAAAAAAAAAATTTTTTTTAAAGGGTGAATTGGTCATTTTATATGCTTTCATTCCATTCCTATAATTTGTATTTTCAAACCAAACATGATTTGCCAAAAAATTGAATGACAATTCCATTCCATTCCGTGCCAATCAAACGGAGGGGGTTGACCAGTTTTTTTCCATTCCAATTCCTTAAGAAATTTAATTTCATTGACAATTCCATTCCTTCACTTTTTTTTCACCGAATCAAACGCCACCTAATTGATTTAATACTTAATTAATGAGTAATAAGGTGTGCAATCACAATATACAATTGAACATTAATTGTCAAATCAATTTGTGTTTAATTTTTTAATTATTTTATGACTTTAATATTACTTTTTATTTCATTTCGAGAATCATATTTGTCCACAACCTCTCTTTAAATATGAAGTTAAATTTTAAAGTTATTCAAAAATAATTTTGATATATTGTTCATAATAAGTTTCTCAATTAGTTTCTCTTTTTTTTTAAAAAAAAAATGTTGTTTATTTATTTATTTATATGTAGTACTCCCTCCGTCCCACAATAATATATACTTTCCTAAAATGAAAAGGAATCTTTACTATTCCCTCCACTCATTCTCTCTCCTACATTATTTTAATACTCACATCACCATTATAATTTACTATTCTCTCTACTCATTCTCTCTCCTATTTTATTTTCACACTCATAACACTTTCAATATAATATTTTCTCCTTAATTCCCGTGCAAACCCCAAAAATCGATAAAAAAGATGGGACGGAGGGAGTATTATTTATACCATTTTGTGCAGGATTGAATGAGGACCACATTTCTTGAAATATTAAGTAATTCCATATTGGTAAGCTTCAAAATTCAACTAAAAAATAAGACTATTGATCCAAATTTATAGTATAAATGGCACCCCTCTTTGTTAGAGTACTATGAACAGTATTAAATGTCAAGTTTCTTATTTTGCCCTCACTAAATTGTCTTTTTTTCCATTATGCCCTTTAATTTTTTTTTAATTAAAAAAAAAACACGTGTCATTGAACACGGACTTTTACTAGTATTGAAAAATTCAGAGTCTAAGTGAAGTGGCATGTAGTTGGTTGCCACTTAGATGGCTTACTTTTGGTCATCAACTTGGTCTTGTTTTAGTATCATTTTGCTTTGTTTGGTTAGGAATAAATCTTTAACAATAAGTTGATTTGTGAAAATTAAGTTTACTTATAGTAATGAGTAGTATAAGTTAATGATGCTGCAGGAATTGTGCTTATCAATCTTCCTCCACGTGGCAGGACGAATCACCTGACTCCTTGACCTGAAATCAGAACCCACGACTAGCCGGATGTGTCTCCGGCGAAGACCCTCGGGCGTGAGAGTAAGAACACAGTTGTATAAAGCTCGAAATGTATTGAATAAATGAATTCCAATAGCAAAATGGCAGTTACCTTTCACCATTTGGTAGTGATGAAGTATTTATAGACAAGAGTGGTGTATTTTTGGGGAGGCGACATGTGCTCCGTGATTGTAGCGGCGGTTATTGGTAATGGGAACGTGTCTATAACGGCCCCTGATTTGTAGGGATGTGGTTATGAGAATAGTTCAACCAAATACGCCGGCAAGTATCAAGTCGTCACTTGTTGTTTAGGTCGAGGTCACCATTCGAGGAATGGTCGACCTGACTGTCGGGTAGAGCATGGTTCGTACCCGAGTTGTAATACGGATTCTGAGGTCGGACTAAGTTAAGTCGGGGCCTGGTGGGCCGGACCATGGGCTTAGTCGACTGATCCTTGAGATGGGCTTTGGGCCCTGTTTTGGTTGGGCCATCCTCATTGAGGATGTGAGAGTCAATGCTGTCTGTGATTGGGCTTTACCCGCTTGGCCCAACTCGACACTTTTGGTATGCTCAGTGGCCCCCAACTTTCGAGTTGACTTTGTCGACTTGAAAGTTATATGATGAAAAATAGTTACTACTCGCAGGTCGCTACTGCTTCGAGGTTTAGTCGACTTAAGATGACGTGGCACAATCGGACGTCGGCGATGAACGGTCGGAGATGAAGGAGCGCCGAATTTTGTCATCATTGCTACTCGACGCTTGGAACTCCTTCTCGAAAACCGCTTCGGCTTTTAATTTTGGAAAATCAATTTTGATTTTCTTTTCCCTTTCCAAATTTAGGAAAATATAAATACTCGAGAATTCTTCTCGTATACGAATTCTTACCGTCTTCAAACTCGAGAATCTCCGCGAAAATAGCGAAGAAGCCGGTTGAGTTAAATTGGGATTCCGTCTTCGGCAAATGACTTTCCTATTCCGACATTTACAAAGGTATTTCTCTCCCATTCTTCTTTTAGGGCTTTTAATTTCGCTCGTCTTTACTTCCGCCATGGCTAGGACTTTTAGTAGCGAACCAGGGGCATGGTATGGCTACTGCACCGTCAACCGTAGAGTGTATAAGAACGTGAACGGTGAGTGGAGAGTGATGTCCTTGGATGAGTGTGCCTCTATTTTGACCGGTGGGAGTTGAACTTCGATGAGATAGGGTTGCCCATTGTAGGGGACGTTGAAAACTTTGTAGTCGATGATTCAAATATCGTGACTTTTCATCTATTCCACGAACTGCTCGACCATATCACTTTGTTTTATGTTAGGGATATCCACAAACCCTCCTTCCTTAGGAATAGAATAGGTTTTCCAGGGGAGTCTAGGTCGTCCTTAGGTAGGTCGACTGAACATGATCATAGGACTGACTCCCCTGCTTCCTCTTTTGTTTGTACAGATATGGCGACTCAAGAAGGAAATGCTGCCTCGACTTCTTCAGGTCCCAGGATTGTGAACGCATTTGACAACTCAGCCAGTGCCAGGGAGAAATGAAAGGGGTTATGTTCCCCAAGGGCCCTTGCGTGGCAATAAGAACTTGCCCTCTAGGTATAGTATGATTAGGGAATTTTGCAAAGTCAGCAAAGAGGACTACCAAGTGACCATCTACACTCAGAAGGAGTTCATGAAGGAATTTAGGTCGACCTTCACCAAAGATGCTACTAAGGTCGCCTTCTTTTATGGTCGGGCTTGTTCTTTGGCCTTAGGTTGCCTCTTGATCCATTTATCAACGAATTTTTGGAGTGTGCCAATGCCCTTCCCCTTCAACTAGGAGCCAATACTTGTAGGGTTCTGGTATGCTTCGCTATGGTGTGTAGATTTTTAGGATATGAACCATGCATGAGGGTGTTTAAAGAATTTTTCAGTATTAAGTATAGCGGGAATGACCTGAGCATCAGTACTCCTTCCAAGCCCAAATCTCCCAAACTCTTTACCAACCTTCCCAACAAGCACAGTGGGTGGAACTCTCATGTAGTGGTGGTAGAGAGCAGATTAGGATGGGAATTCCCATTGCCCAACGATGAAACAGAAACCATTGATGAGAGGGACTTTTGGGAGCCGTCTTGGCATCTTAGCTTGTACAAGGCTTTGTGTCGATTAGTGGCGAGAAGGCCCATCAGCTGGGAGAGTCTGCTTACCACCAAGTACAACTTCATTCAGGCTGGAATGATGTCGGGAGATGGAGTGGTGGAGCCCCTTATCCCTGTGCCAAGGGGCCAAATATATCCGGACTGGATAACTCACCACCTGGGTAAATTTGGAGATAAGTGTCAACTTTGTAAGAAGAACAAAGATTACTGCAAAGCCAATGGGGAGCACGCTGGTGGTAAGATCTCTCTGTTCAGCTTTTCTTTATTTGCCTTTCATTGAATTACTGGTATGAATGATCAATTTGTCTAGGGCGAGCTAGTCATAGGTTGAATCTGTAGCTCGTACATAGCTAGCTTATATATAGCGTTCCGCGTGTAGAATAATTAGCTCGTCCATAATTAACTCGCTCATAGGATGATCAAGTCGTTCATATTGTGTTCGTACATAGAACTTTTGCTCGTATATAGAACCTTTGCTCGTATATAGAGCTTTTGCTCGTATGTCGATTTAACACTTTTTCACTTTAAATTTGTTGCAGTTCTGACTCCTGAGCAAGAAGCTAACATGGTTCGCATCGTTGGCGTTTCTGACAAGAAGAAAGCGAGGAAAGACCATGGAAAGGCTAATGCTCGTGCTCACAGGCAGAGGGAAGCCGCGGTAAGAACCAGTCTGCTTCCTAAAGACAATATTGGGATGGTGCCAATGGAAGGGGCAGAAGAAGAAGATCCCTTGTTGAGCAGCAGTCATACCATGGACGCGACTGAGGAGGGTGATGAATCCAACAAATCCAATAGGCCCAGTTTGAGCTCCGACCCAACTACTGATGTCAATGCAGGGACCTCTGATGCTGTCAGAGTAGGAACTAGCCCCTTGGATGTCGTAGACGTTGATGACGACGTCATGGAGATGGAAGTTGATGATCAGCCTCTAAGGACTAAGAGGTTGCGATCTGACAAGGGGAATGCTGTTTCATCGAGCCAACTGCCTCCACCTCCTCCAGCTTCTTCTTATCCCAACCAAGAATCCATTGAAGAGATGATGCAGAGGCTGAGTGATGTTCCCTCTCTCGAAGGAGTTAATTGCCTGAGTCGCAGCTACCCAGATATGAACTTGGGTCAGGTGATTGTGAGAAGAGCTGTGGATGTGGGTCTGCTGGCTCACTTTGCTGATAAGGGCATAACGCCTGAAGAATTTTCAGCTCGATCTGGGCTGGCTCATTGCGAGGTAACCTCTTACTTTGTCTTTCATTTTAGTCGCTTACTCTTTTATTCGATCAACTTGAATCACGAGCTAACACTTTATTGATTTCTTTGGAATGCAGAATCTTACCATGATTGAGCAAGTCAAGAGCTCTTGGAGGGCCTCCATTGAGAGGGAGAGGCAAGCCCTTCGTGATTATTCCAAAAAGGCTCAAGAGCTTGCGGAATGGAAGGAGAAGTATAACGACCTGGATAATTCGTATGAAGCCAACGAAGCGGTGAAGACCAAGGCTCTGTCCGACCTTGAGGCTGCAGAGTCCAAACTTAAGGAGATGGAGGTAGAGAAAGATGCTGATAAGAAAGAGCTTGAAAAGACCAGGACTGAGCTGGCAACAGTTAATAAGCTCTTGAAGGAGAAAGATACTTTCTTGGTCGAGCTAAATGAAGATCATCGGCGAGCACGGTTGAAGTTGGAAAGGACCATCAAACTGCTGTTGCTGTGGCTGCTAAGGATGCTGCTGAAGCTGCAGTTGAAACATTTAAGGAGGGTGACGAGTACTATAATGCCATCGTGGCTAAGGCACAAGACTTTCTCGAGGTTGGGAAGAGGCACATGGCCCGTCGTGCATTGGTAGATCCAACAGCTACAGTTACCATCGAGCAATTAGCTCGTTGGTTTTCTGAGTCTCAATACGACATGGAAGCTCGCAGGGGTCACTCGCTCGTTCCCTATCTTGAAAATGACTTGGCCTTTATTGCCCAAGAGGATGAAGAGGATCACTGTGAGAAGTGGGAAGCTCCCCCTGTTGCCGATAGGAATTTTGATGTTGTTTTGCAAGAGCTTGAGGATGCCGCCACCATGGACGAAGAGAATGAGCAGGTTTACTCAGAGTCGGGTAAACCCATAGGTCCCCAGCAACAAGGAGATGGGGAGGGACGAGCTGCTACTGACGACCAGACTGATGTCGGCCAAGATTCTTGAATTTGTTTAGTTGAATTGTAATGAACAAGTCCCAAACAACATTTTTGTTTTTTGCTCTAACATTATCCGAATGCCTTGGCCCAGTTTTTTGGGAGGCAAAATATTTTTGTAAGTTAATTTTGTCTAAGTCTTAGCCCGTTTTGGGAGACTTACCTCTATCATAGCTGACTTTATTTATTACATGTTGTATGCTTTTGATGTAAGTGTCGAGCTAGATGTAGTAGGGCAAATGAGTCATCTTAAGTTTAAGGTCGTACTGACTTTATGATGCCTTAGTCGACCTCAGACTTGTAGAGTCACATTAGTTTTAAGAGTTCGAAGCTAACCCTGAGTCGAGCTGATAATTGAAGTCGACCTAAGATCGGACTTGTTAAAGGGACTAAACTGATTAAGAATCGAGTTTATTGGAACGAAGTCGACTTAAGAGTCTAACTTGTTTAAATGAACGAAGCTGATTAGGAATCGAGCTTGTTAAAACGAAGCTGACTAAGAGTCGAGCTTGTTAGAACGAAGTCGACTGAGAGTCGGACTAGTTAAGTAGACAAAGCTGATTAAGAATCGAGCTTGTTAAAACGAAGCTGACTAAGAGTCGAGCTTGTTAGAACGAAGTCGACTGAGAGTCGGACTCGTTAAGTAGGTAAAGCTGATTAAGAATCGAGCTTGTTAAAACGAAGCTGACTAAGAGTCGAGCTTGTTGGGGTTAGTGTAACACTATGTTTGATCGAATAAATAGCGCTTTTTATTGAAGTAGGGAACAAGCTTACATCAATTTGAAACTTAGAACTAGAACAAACTTCAAGTGTTGCGAACTGAACTAACTTTTTGAGCTCCAATATAGGAAACCAAACTAGAAGTAGTACTTGATCAAGTGAGTAGCATGCCAAGGATGTTTCAAATCGTCTCCTCCTGGATGAGCTATCACGTAGGTTCCTTCCCTGACGACCCGAGTAACCACATAGGGGCCTTCCCAGTTAGGAGATAGCTTATTCTGTTGGGTTCTCCTTCCCGTTGCTTCGATCTTTCTCAACACATAATCCCCAACTTGGAATGACCTTGCCTTGATCCTCTTGTCGTGGTAACTTTTAGTTATTGCTTGTAGTTGACCATTCGGAGGTAGGCAATTTGTTTCTCGCTTCTCGTCGATCGGATCCGAGGGTCGATCGATGCATTGGTATCATTTTGCTCCTGATTGAAGAAAGTCACTCTAGCAGTAGGAAATCTGAGCTCAGCAGGTGCCATGGCCTCTGATCCATATGTGAGAGCAAAAGGGGTTTCCACCGTAGGCCCCCGAGTGGTTGTACGAACTGCCCAAAGAGCAAGGGGAGTTCGTCCAACCAATTATTGCGTCGACCTACGAGTCCTGTCTTGAGCGAGGATAGTACAAGTTTATTTCTTTGCCTTGGCTTGCCCGTTGCCACAGGGGTAGGCGACAGAAGATTTCCAATGTTTGATTCCTACTCGATTCATCTCTGCTTCGAAGGTTTGGGAGAACTGTAAACCATTGTCGGACACTATAGCCCGTGGAAAACCAAACCGACACCAAATGAATTCATGAATGAAGTTGATGGCATTCTCCTCTGTGATTCGAGCTAATG
This sequence comes from Adenophora triphylla var. japonica, assembly GCA_022495995.1. NCBI lineage: Eukaryota > Viridiplantae > Streptophyta > Magnoliopsida > Asterales > Campanulaceae > Adenophora > Adenophora triphylla. The sequence continues at coordinate 71,915 of JAFEMH010002191.1, forward strand.
GCTTGGCCTCAACCCACTTAGTGAAGTAGTCTATGACAACGATCACATACTTGCAGTTTCCCCGGGCGGGTGGGAAGGGTCCAATCAAGTCAACACCCCACATATCAAATGGCCAAGCTGCAATTACTGGAGTCTGCTCGGTTGTCGGCATATGAGGCAAGTTGGCAAACCTTTGGCATTGATCACATTGCTGAACCAAGTTGTGAGTGTCAGCTCTCATATGTGGCCAGTAGTATCCCAAGGTAATTAACTTGTCGGCAAGAGGTCTGGCCCCGAGTGTCCGCCACAAATCCCGCTGTGTACTTCATGTATCAATAGGGCGACCTCTTGTGGGTGGATACACTTTAGAAGTGGTCGAGTGTAGGATCTTCTGAATAGGTCGCCTCCTTGAATGACGTATCTTGGAGCTTTCTTTTTGATAGCTCGAGCTTTCTTCTCGTCGTCAGGCAGCTCACCGCTTTCTAGGTAAGCCTTCATTTCCTCAATCCAACACTTCTCATGGGTCCAATTTCTCGAGGGATCATATATGCATTGAATTTTTACCCTTTCATAAGCTGGATTTTCGAGGAAAGAGATGGGCTCATCATGTGGCTCATCTGAAGTAGCTAATTTCGAGAGGAGGTCGGCTAGCTCGTTGTCTTCCCGTCCAATCCTCTGAATCTCTCAGAATTCCAAATCTTTTATCAACTCTTTTACCAGGTCGCAGTATTTGATTAGAGTGGAACTAAGCACTTCGTACTCGCCTTTGACCTGGTTGACTATCAGTTGTGAATCACAATAAGCCATGATCTTAGTCGCTCCAAAACACTTGGCGTATTCTATAGCTGCTATCAAGGCTTCGTATTCAGCTTGGTTGTTGGAAGCATCGAACTTGAACCTCAGTGATTCCTCATACACGGTTCCAGACTCTGGCTCGATCAAGACAATCCCAGCTCCACTAACATTTTTGGTCGCTGATCCATCTGAATAAACCTTCCAACAATCGTCGGGTAGTGCAATAGCGGGTTGGCACTCGTGTTCTTTCCCTTTAACCTTTTCCTTTGGAGCTCGCTGCTCGTCGTCTTCCTTGGTAGAGCTTGAGCTTTCAGTGCCTTTCGACCAAGAAGTCAACAATCGTCGGGTAGTGCAATAAGCTCGACCAAGAAGTCAGCTAGAGCTTGAGCTTTCAGTGCCTTTCGAGGTCGATACTCAATGTCAAATTCAGTAAGGGCAATTGACCAATTGAGCAGTCGACCTGAACTCTCCGGCTTGTGCAATATCTTTCTCAAAGGCGCATTAGTAAGAACCACAATTGGGTGAGCCAAGAAATAAGCTCGCAGCTTCCTTGAAGCCACGACTAGAGCATAAGCGACCTTCTCAGCATTATAATATGCACGCTTCTCCACATCGATAGGGCCTTGCGATGTAGTATACTGGCTTTTGAAGCCCTTCATCTTCTCTAATCAAAACCGGCACCGATTTATCTCCCACGGATAAATACACAAACAAAGTTTCACCAGTGGTCGGGCTACTCAGGAGAGGTGGAGTAGCGAGGTAATCCTTCAGCTGTTGGAACGACGAATGACATTCGGTCGTCCATTCAAAACTTTTCGTCCCCCTCAATGCTTTGAAGAAGGGGAGAGACCTCTCTGCTGACTTTGATATGAAACGACTAAGGCCGCTACCCTTCCGTTAAGTCGCCGCATCTCTTTGACACTTTGGTGGGAGCCTTCATGTCGACTAAAGCCTTGATTTTTTCTGGATTAGCTTCTATACCCCGTTGAGATACCATGAACCCAAGGAACTTTCCAGCAGCTACACCAAATACACACTTGCTAGGGTTGAGCTTCATGTCGTTTGCTCTTAAATTGGCGAACGTTTCCTTTAGGTCGACCACGTGACGTCTAGTCTTTGTTTTGATGACCACATCGTCGACGTAGGCCTCCATGTTTCGACCAATTTGAGAAGCAAAGACTTTGTTCACCATCCTCTGATAAGTCGCCCCTGCATTCTTCAATCCAAACGGCATCATGTTGTAGCAGTAGATGCCTCCAGCTGCTTGAAATGCCGTCTTGACTATGTCATCCTCATACATCTTAATCTGGTGGTAACCTGAGTAAGCGTCGAGGAAACTGAGGGTGGAGTGACCAGCAATGGAGTCAACTAGCTTGTCGATCCTGGGAAGGGGGTAGCTGTCTTTTGGGCAAGCAAGATTGAGAGTGGTGAAGTCGACGTACATCCTCCATTTGCCATTCGATTTCTTCACCATGACCACGTTGGCCAACCACGTTGTATGAGTGGCCTCCTTGATTATCCCTTCACTTAAAAGTTTTTGTACCTCAGTTTTAATAGCCTCTTCCTTGTCACGAGCAAAACTTCTCAACTTTTGGGGTCTAGGCTTTATGGTCGGGTTAACTTCAAGTCTATGAACGGCGACCTCTTCCTTGATTCCCCTCATGTCCTCTACCCTCCATGCGAAGACATCATTACTCTCCTTGAGTAGCTCAATGATTTCTGCTCGCTCCTCAACTGATAGTTGCTTTCCAATCTGAATTTTTTGGTCGGGGTATGAAAGGTTGGTAATTACTGACTCTAGTTCATCCACAGCTTCTAGCTCTGGTCCATCCCTGAATTGTAGAGTCTCAATTATTACCTCTACGACCCTTTGCCTTTCCTCGGCTCCCAAATGTGGAGCTTCCTCGGCTATCATGTCATCCAACTTGTCCGCAACCTCGGCGGTGGTAGTGGCCCTCGAGTTATTGTCGAGCTGGAGGCATAGGTTGCCTATGAGGACTTGGTCGACCATAACTACATCTGGATCGACCTCTGTGGTTTCAGAGTGACGTGTCGACTCAAGCATGACCTCGTCATTTGAGCGATAGGTCGACTCTTCCACATTGGTGATTGTAGACAGCCGAGTAGTTTTGGTGACTGATTGAGATAGCTTTAAATAACCGTCTGCCGTCTCGATCTCAAACTCTCTCTTCTTTCTTTCCCGAAGAACATGGTCCGGAGTAAGCTCGAGCCGTGCCTTGTACGCGGCCTACTCCGGCAGGTGTGGGGAACTTCACTCGCTGATGAGGGATCGATGCCACCATTCCAAGAGCGACTGTCCAGGAATACCAAGTATGGCAGCGTAGTCACGATTTACATCAATCACGATAAATTGTACCTTTGACACCATCCTTTGGGGGTGATGGCCTAGATCGACGTCGAGCTCTATCGGCCTTTAGCATCAACTCGATGGTTGGTGAAGCCCTCCAACCTACCATCATATCTTTCCAACTGCTCGTCATTAAGACCCATCTCTTTGAAAGTCTTGTAGAACAAGATATCCTTGCAGGCCCCCGTGTCGACTAAGAGTCTTCTCGTCGTACATCCGTCTATGAGACCTGGGATGACGAGAACTTGCTCTCTAGCCGCCATGTTAGTTGCCAATTCATGAGGGTAAAAACTGATCACTTCATCTCTTACATCTCTCCTTGGAGGTACATGTGGGGCTTTGTTGAGATGAAAGATCTTGTGTTTGATGGCTGTGTTGCTTGCTTGTTCCGTAATGACCCCCAGGTTCAATCTAGGTTGCCTCGGCCCCTGCTGTCCACCTGCTGGTTGCTCGTCTCCACTAGCTTGAGGCCTCTTCACATAGGCGTCGAGTCTACCCTGCTCGACCATTCTTTGGATGATCCGCTTCAAACCCAAACAATCCTCCGTGAGATGTCCTGTGTCTTTGTGATAATCACAGTACTTACTGTTGTCCCTTCTGAACTTGTTGCCTGGGTTCATTGGGGCAGGGGGAACCAACTCGACGGCGTTCATAATTTCTGTTCGACTCACCGTAAGGGGAGTGAAAGCCTCAGGCACCTTTTACGTAGCCACTGGTCTGTTTTCCATTTTTATTATTTCCTCCGTTTTTGTTGGAGTCCTTCTTGTCATCAACGACCTCCACCTTGGGGCTTTTACCATTCTTCTTTTCTTTCCTTTCTTCAAAGAAGAGCGACATTATCAGTACACTTTCTCAAACAACTCTGTCGAGTTGTTCTTGTCTGGCTTGTGAGTTCATAATCCATGTCTGCCGAGGAGATACCGTTTCGGAAGCAATTGATGACTTCCCTATCGGTGAGGTCCTCCTCTATCTTATCAACCATTTCCGTGAACTTGGTGAAGTAGCTCATCGAGCTTTCATTTTTGGCCTCGTGACTAAGTTGTTGAGATCGGTGTGATCACTTTCCGAGCTCCAAGCGGTCGAAGCGATCTAGGAACTTCGTCTGAAGCATGTCAGTGGTGATGCTACGGCGGCTAAACCATTGAACCAAGTTAAAGTTGCCCAGTGAGTGTGCTTAAGAGAGCTTTGCACATATTGTCGTCCTCATTGGCGACAAAACACATTGTGGCTTCCGGATGTGCTATATGACTCCTTGCGTTGGTCGACCCCGAATACTTCTCCACAAGCGGTAACTGAAAGTAGGAGGAGGTCGACTATCTCGATTTCCTTGGACGAGAGGTCGAAGAGCAAAATCAACTCGTTCAACCTTTCCGTCTCCTTTTTCTTCTCTTCCTCCCATTGTTCGAATTTCCTTTTCATCAACAACCATTCCACAGCGTCGGGTCTTTCACCTCCCTGGAGGGAACAAAGCATTTGACTTCTGACCTTCACTTCTGGGGGGAGTTACCTGCCTACTCCTCCTATCTCTGTGAGAATGAGCTCTCTCCGATCGAGGCGGAGATGCATACTGTCATTTCTTTGTGGCGACCTACGCCTATCGGCCGGATGGCGACTGCGCCTATTATCCACGAGTGGCGACTGCGCCTCTCCTCCCTTATAGGTGACCTGCGCCCGTTCCTGTCTCTGTGAGACCCTGATCTCTGCGTCCGTCTTTGAGGAAACGTGCACATTCTCGTTAGGCCATTAAGCGCGTCCTCAAATCGACCGAGCCTCCTGCTCCCTATTTCTGGTGAGGCTAGCCCTTAGGTCGTTACTTGGCACATGACTGATCGTAGGAGCTCGTTGAACTATCCTGTTTTCACCATTCTGCCCCACACCCTCATTTGGCCTTGCACTCCTGGCCTGCTGCCTGTTGGAGACTTGGGAGGGAGCAATCCTTTCTGATCGAACATCAGCTTGCTCTGCCTCTTCCATAGCTATCAAATCAGCTAGGATCTGGGCTCGCTCCAACATCATTTCCTTCTTGGTCATGGGATTGGTTGAGGGACCAACCCTATTCCCAGCATTCGTCAGCCCAGTTGGACGTTTTGGAGGAGGTGGGGCTCCTTGTCCCTCCATAGGGCGCTTGTCCCTCCGGCCATCGGGCAATCCTCTGCCATCAGCAACGCTGTTGGATCGCGTTGCCCTAGCGTGCTGACGCATTGGTGGGGGAGGAGGCAATTGAGCATTTCTAGCGTTTGTATTTGTGTTGTTGTTGTTCACTTCTTCATGCCCAAGTGAAGCCTCGGATACGTGTCCGTCTGAAGTCACCATTGTTGTAGGTTGATGGAAATTTTCGAGGTTAAGCTAAAGAACGTTTCCCGGCAATGGAACCAAACTGATGCTGCAGGAATTGTGCTTATCAATCTTCCTCCACGTGGCAGGACGAATCACCTGACTCCTTGACCTGAAATCAGAACCCACGACTAGCCGGATGTGTCTCCGGCGAAGACCCTCGGGCGTGAGAGTAAGAACACAGTTGTATAAAGCTCGAAATGTATTGAATAAATGAATTCCAATAGCAAAATGGCAGTTACCTTTCACCATTTGGTAGTGATGAAGTATTTATAGACAAGAGTGGTGTATTTTTGGGGAGGCGACATGTGCTCCGTGATTGTAGCGGCGGTTATTGGTAATGGGAACGTGTCTATAACGGCCCCTGATTTGTAGGGATGTGGTTATGAGAATAGTTCAACCAAATACGCCGGCAAGTATCAAGTCGTCACTTGTTGTTTAGGTCGAGGTCACCATTCGAGGAATGGTCGACCTGACCGTCTGGGCAGAGCATGGTTCGTACCCGAGTTGTAATACGGATTCTGAGGTCGGACTAAGTTAAGTCGGGGCCTGGTGGGCCGGACCATGGGCTTAGTCGACTGATCCTTGAGATGGGCTTTGGGCCCTGTTTTGGTTGGGCCATCCTCATTGAGGATGTGAGAGTCAATGCTGTCTGTGATTGGGCTTTACCCGCTTGGCCCAACTCGACACTTTTGATATGCTCAGTTAACATACACAATTATTCTAGGGTAATAGATTTTCTAATAATAGACAATGTTTTCATAATGGTGAATTAATAACAGTTTCTATAAATGAAGTTTATAAAATGATGAATATAAAATGAGGTAACGATATTTTATTGATTGTATTAATTGTTGACCCGTCACACTTTAATTAATACAATCAATAAAATATAACTGTATTATTTCCCCACTAATAAAGTCTATACAAGAACAAAAAAAAAAATAAGACTATTAAAAAATATACTCCCTTCGCCCCCCGTGAATACAAACTTATTTTCTTTTTGGTCCGTCCCACGTGAATACAAACTGCCCAAAATGGAAATAAATTTATTATTTTATATTCACCCTACCCCACCCACTCATTCTCTCTCTTCATTTCCTATCACACAATTTATTCAACCAACTCCACTCATTCTCTCTCTTCATTTTCTACCACACATTTTCATTATCTTAATAATATTTCTTAATTATTATGCCCGAAAAAAATGGTTTGTAATAAGGTGAGACTGAGGGAGTATAGCCTAAATGGTCGGTCATAATGTGATGTTTTGACCGTGTGATTAGGTGCTATCGCATGTTTTTTACGTGTGCCAATTTTATTTATTTTTTCATAATAATATGTGTGATGCTTTATTATTGTATTTTGCACTCTCAAACTACTTTTTTTATAAATCAAGAAAAATGTGTTTTTGAATTAGGCTGAACTGAATAAGTGACATTTTTTGTAAGTAATTGATATTTTTTTTAAGACGAAGTGATATTTTTGTAGATAACTGAAATTTCGGGCGCACTGTGCATTATCACATCGATTACAAGGAGTGTCAATACATGCACCTGATACTCAAAAATTGTAGAAATTTAAATTGGGATAATAATTTCTCTTGTTATTCTTCTCACATGGAGGAAGGATTTATATGAGATTACAAAAGAGTTGTAGTCAAAAGGAAACTCTAAGCAAATAAGAAACCCAAAGGAAAAAGGAAACATCAAATAAGGAAATAAGAAACCCAAAGGAAAAAGGAAACATCAAATAAGGAAATAAGAAACCCAAAGGAAAAAGGAAACATCAAAGAAGGAAACACAATCCTAGCTGCGTTACACCCTCCCTCAAGTTGGAGCGTGAGGATCAAGAATGTCCAACTTGCTAAGTAAAACATCAAACTGTTGCTTCCCGAGAGCTTTAGTAAATATGTCAGCTAACTGAGTCTTCGTTGGAACATAAGAAGGGGCAATAAGACCATTGGAGATAGCGTCACGGACAAAATGACAATCTACCTCAATATGCTTGGTGCGCTCATGATAAACGGGATTCTTGGCAATGTGAAGAGCCGATTCACTCGTCACGAGAAAATGGGAATAGCCTTGGGATGATGGACACCCATGCTCAACAATAAACCCTTCACCATTTAAGCTCGCATGTAAAGAGCCGCTGGCGCGGTATTCGGCCTCGGCGGAAGAACGAGAAACATGGGTTGTTTCTTAGTCTTCCAAGATATGGGGAATGCCCGAGAAAAGCGAGCCACCCGATAAGAGAACGACGAGAAATGGGGCATGCAGCCCACCCGAGTCACACCATCCTTGAAGAGTGAGATCATTGTCGGTGCGCAAAAGAATGCCTTGCCCGGCGTGCCTTTGAGATATCGAACCACCCGTAGAGCGGCCTCCCAATGCTCGGAACGAGGTTCATTCATGAAACTGAGAAAGGATGTGGACCGAATATGCAAGATCCGGCCGAGTTACAGCCAAGTAAATGAGTCGCCCAACTAGGCGTCGATAGCGTTCCGGATCTTCCAAGATAGCACCGGTAGCAATACCAAGCTTATGGTTAGGTTCAATGGGGAAGCTAGAGGGCTTCGAACCTAGTAAACCGGCCTCAGAAATAATATCCAATGTATACTTTCGTTGGCACAGAAACAGCCATCGGGATTGCGAGCAACCTCAATGCCAAGAAAGTATTTCGTAGGGCCGAGATCCTTCATTTTGAAGCACTCACACAGGTACTTTTTGAAGGATAGCAAGGCAGGGGAATCGTCCCCGGCTATGATGAGATCGTCAACATACACAAGCACATTTATCTGGATGGCACCTTTGGTGAAGGTAAACAGAGAGTAGTCGAGTAGGGTGGAGGAAGCCATAAGTCTTCAAGGAAGTCAACAACTTGGCGAACCCAACAACGAGGGGCTTGCTTCGGACCATATAGGGACTTATGAAGACGACAAACCGTGTTGGTGTTCGGTGCCGCAAAGCCGGAGGGGTTTCATATAAACTTCTTACGCTAAGTCGCCATGCAAGAAGGCATTGTGAACGTCCATCGATGAAGCTCCCAATTCTTGGAAGCAGCAATAGCAAGGAAAGCCCGAACAGTGACCATTTTAGCCACTTGCGGAGCAAAAGTTTCGTGTAGTCGATGCCTTCTTTCGATGATTGCCAAGAACAACTAGCCGAGATTTCGGTAGGTCAACTGCTCCGTCGAATTGTACTTGATCTTATAGACCCATTGACATCCTAGAGCCCGTTTGCCGGGAGGCGAGAGACACCATGGACCATGTGCCATTATCCTCCAAGGCACGAATTTCCTCTTGCATTGATTGTTTCCGGCCATCATGAGCCATGGCTTCACGAAAGGAAGTCGGCTCTTTAGCCACCGTAAGAAGGCTGCAAGAAAGGTACGATATTTCGCGAAAACCGATCACGGTTTATATAGTGAGCTATAGGATAGGGAGTACCCGAGGAACCGATTGAAGACGGAGAGGCGGGAGATGGACTAGAAGATGTAGTAAGGGCCACAAAATCGCGAAGACGAACAAGGCAATTTCTGTCTCATACCCCTCCCTAAAAGATCGGATCCAGAGTCATTAGAAGAGACCGACGTTGATGCGAGAGGAGCGGTGGGAGCCGGAGGAGCCGGATCAATGGGAGCGGAGCAACCTCTTCGTACATCGGATAGAGGAGCGGGCTCGAGCTGCGGTCGAACAATGTAAGGAGCAATGAGTCTTCTTCAATAGGAAAATCAATGTGACCAAAAGCTTCTTCCTCGGCAAGAACATCAACGAGAATCCTGGATATGAGGAACAGTGGTAGAATCGCCGTATGGAAACACGATCTCAAAGAACTTGACATCACGAGAGACGAAAAATTTCTTGGTCTCAAGATCAAACGGCTTCCACCCCTTTTTACCAAGAGGATACCCCACGAAGATGCATTTACGATTGCGACTAGCAAATTTGTCACCCTAGCCTGCGATTATGAGCATAACACATCGAACCAAAAACTCGAAGAGAATCATAAAAGGGGTTTTTGCCAAACAAGATATCGTAGGGAGTTTTGTTATCCAACAATGGGGAAGGGGTTCGATTAATCAAATGAGCGGCGGTAAGTGACCGCTTCGCCCCAAAAGTAAATGGGAAGGAAAGCACGAAACCTCAAGGCTCTAGCTATGTTCAAAATATGACGGTGTTTACGTTCGACACGCCCATTTTGTTGAGGGTGCCAACACATGATGTTTGAAAAAGAATGCCGGTGGAAAGAAAATAATCAAACGGGGAGTTAAACTCGGTGCCATTATCGAGATTGAACAATTTTGATTTTTTGAGAAAAGCTGTCGATCCACCATTGCAACAAAGGCCATAAACATGCGAAAAACTTCCGTTTTATCAACTAGTAAATAAATCCAAACAAAGACGTGAATAATCATCTACCAAAGTCAAAAAATAACGGGCACCACAAGAGGAAACATGGGTGTAAGGACCCCACAAGTCACGGATGAACTTTCTCAAAAACTCTAGTAGATTTATACTCACTAATAGGAAAGCTATCTCTAGAATGTTTAGCACGAAAACAAATGTCGCAAGGTTGATGAAGACTACCCGACAAATGAGAGACCGGAGGAAGAAGTTTTACTACTTTTTCGGAAGGATGCCCCATACGATTATGCCACAACTCGAGCAAAGCGGATGCATTGTTGACGAAACGTGACAAGCGAAGGTGCGCCTCCGAAGTAGTATAGTCCATCCCGCCTAACACCCGTTCCAATCGGGTCCTCGACCGGTCCTGTATAGCACACATAGAAGCATTAAAATGGACAAAGTGCAATGAACATCATCGGATAATTGAGAAACGAGAGAGAAGACTGCAGTTTAAATTTGGTATATAAAGAACATGATGAAGAACAAGGGTGTACGTCGGGCGAACGGAGAACCCTCAATATGTGCAAACACAGAGGTGCCGTTAGGAAGCTTGACGGGGCAAGCTTGTATAGAGTATGAATCAAAGAGACAAGCGGCGTTTCCGGTCACATGATTGGATGCTCCCGTATCAATGATCCAAGAAGATGTCTCGGACGTACCATGAAGGCGATTATCCGGAATACGAGTGTTACCAACTAGGCCGGCCAAAGCATTCCATTGTTCTCAAAGAAACAAGGATGAAGAACCGGCTTGGGCGGATCCGGCAGCCATGCCGAGCTTGGGTGGCACCAACTTGGGTAACCGAGTTGGTCCGCGCAACTCCTCTCCCTCGACCTTGTTGAGGACGACCGCCACCACGAGCACTTGTTTTGCTACTTGTCTCCCCACCATTCTGGATAACCGACAAGCTCAAAGCAAGAAGAGACATCATGGCCCTTTTTCGACGGTGTGAACATGTAAGGTGGGATTTATCGGGCTTGTCACGACCACGAGGACCACCGGTTTTGAGGGAAAAGCCAACCGCATCCAGGAGGTTCATCAAGAATTGGTTTAGCAAGTCGCACTCGTTCGGCTGTGCTATCAATTGGTAAGCTCGATCAAGAGTGGGCAAGGGATCCCGAGACAAGAGGTTAGTACGAAGAGAGGCATAGTATTCGAATTTAAACCCATAAGAAATTCATGAAGCTTGCTTAGGTCTCCCCCTTCGTGCCGCGTGCTTCTGTCCTGCGGTTGTCGCAAAGCAAGAACAATCTATAAGCGGCTCGTAATTGTGCAAGAGATTCCCATAATCCAAATAACTTACCGAAATACACAAAGAACAGGCATGGTCTTGAGTACGCTCACATCGTGCTATTGACATCTTCAGTTGTTGAATGCGAGGTCCATCCACCAACGCATATCGAGATTTGAGAGAATCCCACAAACGCCTAGCATCCCTATACTTGGGCGGCGTGCTCTTAACCTCGGGATCAATAGTGTTCATGAGCCATGATACCAACATAGCATGAATAGTATTCCAATCTAACTCGGTGCAAGGAGAAACGGCGGATGGAATAGATCCATCCAAGAAGCCGAATTTGCGTCTAGCCTCAAGAGCGGTCTGTATATCGCCAGCCCAATCATCATAGTTATCACCACGGAAGCGAGTAGGAGTTATGAAATCACCAGGTCGATCTTGGGGACCTAGGTAGAAAGGAGAGTTGTATTCAATCTTCAAAATCGGAGGAGGTCTTCCATCACCACCACCGGCCGGTGGTGCTTGTTCCGCCATCTATCAAAAGCTTGTGTATGCTAGCTCTGATACCATGTAGAAATTTAAATTGGGATAATAATTTCTCTTGTTATTCTTCTCACATGGAGGAAGGATTTATATGAGATTACAAAAGAGTTGTAGTCAAAAGGAAACTCTAAGCAAATAAGAAACCCAAAGGAAAAAGGAAACATCAAATAAGGAAATAAGAAACCCAAAGGAAAAAGGAAACATCAAATAAGGAAATAAGAAACCCAAAGGAAAAAGGAAACATCAAAGAAGGAAACACAATCCTAGCTGCGTTACAAAAACACTATCATTGACATTAAACTGGTATATGCAGAGTTAGTAGTTAGGAGTGTCAGTAACAAAGAGTATTAGTGCATGTACCTGAAACTCGAAACCACTAATATTGACATTAAAATGATACAATCATCGTTAATTACAAGAAGTATATATATGTGTCTTACTAGTAAAAGTGATTGTATTATTGGGCACGTGTGATAAAACTGATATAACTTTTGACTCAGAGAGTGAACCATGAAGCGAACAACATATCAAGTTGAAGGGAACGATACCTACAAAAGTTAAAGGCTTTCGACTCGGGATATATAGTTTATAAACCATAAAAGACATCATTTAGACCTTCAAACGGGCTTTTGGAGTTTTTGTAAATTTTGTTATTCAGTGTTATAGTATGTGCTTTGATGAGTGTCAACACATTTGTTTAATAATGTCAGCGCATGTATGAAAGAATGCAAGTGTTAGCATTAGTAGTAGTGTCAATACCAGAGTTAACGACTATCGACTTTAGTTGATAACCTCTAGTATTTATGAAAATATCACAGCACATGTTGTTAAAAAATATCAGTTATTTACTAGAATGCCACCGATCATGTTCAGCCATAAGTCAAAAACACTTTCCTTCCGTAGCTTTTCCATTACGTATTTTTTCCAAAATTTTGTGAAACGTGATATTGTTGATTCAAGAATACACGGTTATTAGTGATCAAAATTTTGTCATATTTTCATTTTATAAAATGAATGGTTGTAATAAATTATCTAATATTGTATATAAGTCCCACAAAAAAATTACTTTACCTAAATCATCTACTCCCTCCGTCTCACTTCAAAGAGTCCACTTTATTTTTTTGGGACGTCCCACTTTAAAGAGCCCATTCTATAAATGGAAATATGTGAATAGTATTTCGGACATTTATACCCTTATAATGTTAACATATTTACAAAAAAACCAATCATTAACTTACTCAATTAAACTAATTTGCTGACTTAACTTAAGGTAATTAAACTCCTAATCACAATTAACTCACTAACCTAACACTAATGACCCTAGATATAATATCAAAAGAAAACCTAACTCATTCACAAATTGAGCAACTCACCGTTCTCTCTCATCTGCTCAGTTCACGCGACGCCTCATCCATGGTCGATGAACAATTCTCCACTGGCAATACGCTATAGATCTTCTTATTTTCTCTCTTCTCCTTTCGTTCTTCCCCCACGATTTGGCGCCCATTCACAATCTCTCTCTTATTCTACTCTCATTTTCAAAGCCTTAACCCTGTTTACCTATGGATTCGCCATCATTTACTTAAAATTGCTTCGATGTGAGGCTTCCCACCGTTGGTTCCTTCATCACCGTCACCGTTCCCGTGACTTGCGATTTGTGGGTTTTTAACCGAGGTGAAGAATCGGGTTTGTCAATTCAATATGGGGTTACTGACTCTTATCAAGGTTCAATTCTGATCAAATTTATAGCTTTTCTGTTCTTTGATTCGCCTCTAGATAAAACCCTTGTGCTGGAACACTGTTCTCCACCCCACCGTCAATGACTCTATGCCGGACAAAGAATTTATTTTGCCGAGTGAAATTGGTGTTGATTTGGGGATTTCGAGTCCATTATCCGACTCGGCTAAAGCTTATGGGCATCGATCTACGCTGAAAATGATGTCCATCTTCCTTCCTTGGACTGTTGGCCCCGATCCAGACGTGAATCCATTCTATCCGACATCTGATGAAGTTAAAAAATGACTTCTCAAGTACCCGCAGGTTATTTCTTTCTTTGTTTAATTTTTATTTCAAATTTCTGGCATGGTTACTGTTTTGTAAATGGGTCTTGAATATGTGAAATTTTTGGTATGGTTATTGTTTTGTAAAAGGGGTCTTGAATATGTGAAATTCTATGTGTTGCACTGACCTGCATTCTCAAGTACCCGCATGTTATTTCTTTACATTCTTTTTCAACATTTGTACAGAGGAAGAAGCTGCGGATTAGGAAATTTATAGTTATCAGTCTTTACATTCTCAAAATACAACTCATAGTTGTTCATTACATCATTTAACTGCCATTCATTACCGCAGTTCACAAATGGCCAAAAGTGTAGTACTTACAATTACAAAAAGTGTGCACAATTTTGCATCTCAAAAAGTGAAAACATTCACGATATACCTCAAAAAGTGTCTTCACCACACCATATGTCTTCATTGATCTATGTAGCCCATTTGTGTCATCAACTTTTCAATATAATTTGTTTGTTGTTGTTGTTGTAGTAGGTAGTTAATGCAGCCTCTCACCATTGCACTATTTACTTGTACATCACTAGGAAGTAGTCATTGCCTTTCTAGTGCAGCTTTACTCATATGAGGCACATGATAATTATTGCTCCAAAAAATCTTCATAATCTCTACCATGCATTGTAATGACAAAAATACTTTATTCAAAGTACTTGCATCTAGTTCATAAAAAGCCTCATGCACTGCAACTAGTAGTTCATCAAGGGTATAAGAGGCTGTTTCTGTTTACAGCGATTGTATTGCCCTGAAAACCCCAAGTCTAGTACATTAAGGTCTGGAGAGTTAGGTGGTTGGCAAGCTAGGATAATGTTAAACCCATCAGAGAAAGCTGCTGCCCTAAAATCTTGATCATCATCGCTAATATGTGGTCTTGCATTATCTTGTTGTATTATGATATTCTTACTTGGAAAAGGTGGCCAAAGTTGTTTGATTGATGGTATAATTTTATTGATTAGGGTATCTTTGATCACTTCTTTGGTAATTGACTCATTAGATTTGGTCACTAGGGTTCCTCTTGGTCTATTTTTGCTATTCCTTTTTGCGAGTTCTTTGAAGGTAAAAGGGAAAATTCCAATCTTTTCATCAAATATAACCTCCTCATTACTCCCAAATAATGGCCTAGCCACTGCACACATAAACATTATTTTTGGAATGAACTTTTTTGACTTGCATGTTCTATATGGATCTCTTTCATTTGGTAGCATGTAATATCTCTCACTAACTTGTGAGAGATTAAACCATTTTTCATCTATGTGCACATCGCAATGCATGTCCTTAAATGTAGTTGAATTGAGCAAGTTGTCATGCATTAACTTCGAAACTGAGAATCGTAACCTGTGAATTTTGTTTGCTTCACTGAGTTCTGGACTGATTGCATTTGTGTGACTTCTTATAACTCCTTTAGATACCCATCTTTCAACTGTAGTTTTGCTCACACCAAGCTTTTGAGCTAGTCTCCTTATTGTGCACCGTGATTTGAGTGGTATTGCCATTACTTTTGCCTCGTCGATTTTCATTTGCTTAGGCCCTTGTCTTCCAAACTTTTTTGACTTTAAATTGATTGGTAATCCAGCTGCCTTTTGTTGTTTTGCAGTAGTCCAGATTCGTTTAACTGCGGTTCTGCCAACTCCCCACTTTTTTGAAGCTTCAGCTAGTACGCTGTTGATAATTCGCCTATCTTTGTGATTTTGAAGCAAGAACTCAGTTATGCACTACTTTTCTTGAGTGGATAAATTTTTGTTACTCATTTGAAACTCTGTAATGAACTTGCTGTAAATAGTTGCTGTAATGAACTTGCTGAAGTTGTTGTAAATACTTGCTGAACTTGCTGAACATTGTAGTCCCAGTATATGTATATATAGTCCAGTAGACGGTGTTTTTTAAAAAAAAAGGGAAATTGAAATCTTCATTTTTCCCTTGTAATGATGCACAACTGTTTTTACTTTTAATTACTTGGGTTAGTGGAATCAAAAAGAGGGGGGAAAATTTAATTTTTAACTTTTACATTCTCTCTCCTCTAATCTTCTACCCACTTTCAATTCTTTATTCATTTTTTAAAGATTTTCTTAAGAACCGTGAAATTATACTATGGGCTCTTTGAAGTGGGACGGAGGGAGTATCTTATAGTAATTACAACCAAAGTATGACAAATTGTTGGCGATTATTAGTTTTTGTAAAAAAAAATATCTTTTGTCCGAGTCTCCGACTATGTGGAGCACTATCGTTTTAAACTTTATTAATGCATTAGTATTTTGTTTGCTTTAAAAAATACTCCTCCGTTTCTAAAAGATTGTCCTGTTGTACATTTTACAATTATTAAGGAAGAGCTTCACCTTTTTGTACCTTAGTAGATTTGCACTAACATTCATGCCTAAGTTTAAAAATGGAACATATTTTTTGGGACAAGTCAAAATGACAAAGGAGATAATCTTTCATAGACGGAGTATAAGCATAGAAATATCAATAAAAATAGAAACTCAAAAATAAAAAAAATATACCAAAGCAAACAAGGTTTAACTTGAAAACCCATATTTACATTACACTGTAGAATTCACCCTACCATTTGAGGTAGGCATGGACCACAAAATTGTGACATTAATACCCCGACACGTTTACATGTATTGCCCTTAATATTCGAGGTGAAGGTCAAAACTGTCAGAGTGTAAGCGGTTTAGCTCAAATCGCGGTTTGAGATCGAGCCGAGCTAAACCGTGGAATTTAGCTCGGTTTTTTTATTTGAGTGGTTTAGCTCGGTTTGAAAAAATGCCAAACCGAGCGGTTCGGTTTAGCTTGCGGTTTGAGGGTGCCGAGCTGAGCCGAACCGAGCCGAGCTAAACCGTTTAGCTTTCAAACCGAGCTACGAGACCGAGCTACGAAACCGAGCTACGAAATCGAGCTACGAGACCGAGCTACGAGACCGACCAACGAAACCGAGCTATGAAGTCAAACCAAACCACCATAAACCATAATCCTAACCATTCATTCCAAATCAAATTAATCCCTACCTTTAATTTATTTCAAAATCCTAAAATCTTTAATACATTACCTCTGCCTCTTGGAGAACTTTCATTATATCTCTTTTCCTTCTCTCTCTCTTCCCCTTCTCTCTCTAAAGTTGATCTCACCATCGCCGCCTCACTCACCGTCGTCGCCTCTCACCGTCACCGCCGCTCACCGTCGCCTTCTCTCTCTAAAGTAGATCTCACCGTCGCCCCCTCACTCACCGTCGCCGCCTCTCTCACCGTCGCCGCCTTCTCACCGTCGAGAACAAAAGTAGAGGTATGTTGTATACACCTAACTTAGACGATACTACCCTTTTTTGTGCTAAAATTGTATCTTTACCCGAAACTTACATTTAGTGGTTTATGTGTTTTCTTCGGTACTTTGCTAGTTTAGATCATTACCAAGCAGTCTTTTGTGGCACATACTCCTAATGGAGGCATAAACCTACCCAGATTTTTTGTTCTTATTTATTACCAAGCAGTCTTTTGTGGCACATACTTCTAATAAAATGCATACATATATTTAGTATTCATATATTTAAGAGATAAAATTTAACTCTGATATTTTTTTAGAGTAATTTTACACTGTTACAAACAGGGTACAACTAAGTAAGCAAAGGATGGAGTATTTGGAAATGTTGAAATTGTACATCATAAGTATGCTGTTCAACCAACAATAGTATGTTCCTCATTATTTTTTAAAAGTTGAAACAATACATCAGAACTATGCTCTTAAACAGAAAGCCTATGCTGAGTTCATATATTGCATTCAATGGATGAATTTCAAGTTGAAACAATGAGTGCATGTTTTAGCATTTGTTTTGGGATCTATGCTTATGACAAAATGTAATTGTAAATTTGTTTGGTTGATTCAAGCCGCGGTTCAAATCGAGCTAAACCGAGCTAAACCAATTTAGCTCAGCTCGGTTCGATTTTTTTTTAGCTCAGCTCGATTTGAAATTTTTCCAAACCGATGCTAGCGGTTTGGCTCCTAAATTTGTCCAAATCAAGCTAAATCGAACCATTTACACCCCTAGTCATCTATCTGACAACTTCTTAGGGCATGGGTTCGGGTTCAATCATTCTTCCCCTTTTTTTAAAATCAATATCAATACTCCCTCCGTCCTAAAATATTTATCCCTTAATTTTTTTATTGAAATTTGACCACAAATTTATGAGAGATTAATCATGTTCATGAAATTCTAAAAGTTGTTGTTGATAATATTATTAATGGTTAATCAATAGGAATTTTTAGAATTTCATGAACATAATTAAATTGTCATATATTTGTGGTCAAAGTTTAACAAAAAAGTCAAATGGGACAAACATTTTGGGACGGAGGAAGTACTATATTTTTAACTCTATTAAAATAAAAAATTTATTTTGTTGTTAATAATCCCCTTTCAACTTTCATAATACTAATCAAATTAAATTATTGCTAATTAAGTTCGAAATTTTCCATGAGGTCCATTTATTAGTGCATATAGGGCCGATCTTATATCTTAATCGATTGCAATTATAAAAGTGTGGAGTAATTAGAGAGTCCGAACTCTAGATTATTTTCTAGTCTCTTTATAATTGTTTAGTAAAGAAAAATTAGCTGCCATTGTGCAAAATGAATTGGACTCAAAATATAATACACACAAGTATCAAATGTGACATAGGAAGTGGGTTTTCCTACCTATGATTGTCATGCCTTCTCGTCATTTTCCACTATGTCGACCTAGTATAACAAAGCGAATAATGACCAAGGCACAAAATTCACTTATGCCGACAAGACATCTCTCTTGTGCCGACCAAGGCAGCTACAAAAGCCGATGAAGAAGGCCTCACTGAAAGACGAGGAGCGCCTACTCGATCATCAACAAGGTAAGGAAATGGGTTTGCCTGTCTTTGCTCTCATTTTTCTCGGCATTCATACATGTCGACAAACATCACATGTCGAGTAGCATGCCTAATAGGCATACAAACAGAAGACAATACAAATCCTACTTAAACAAGGATTGTGTGAAGTTATAATCCAACTAGGATTATAACCCTCATCTCACACAACTTCATATTCAAATATGGACTCTACATCCTACACCTATAAATACAAGTTTTAATTCAAATAATTGAGGTGAACACATCTTTTGACTATCAACTATTATCAATTGATTTGCTTTTTATATCAAACGAATACTTACTCCCACGCCGTAGGCCTTCGCCGGTGAAGCCCCGACTTAGTTTACGTGTTTGAATTTTTCAGGCTATTCAAACATATAAGATACAACCTGCCGCGAAATTTAGATTGATCCGAACGTTTTGGCATCATCACATACAATATACTCCCTCCGTCCCGCTAATATTAGCACACTTTCCTTTTTGGGCGTCCCGCTAATATTCGCACATTCCCAAAAAAGAAACTTTATATTAATAAAATATTCACCCAACCCCACTCATTCTCTCTCCTACATTATTTTAATACTCACAACACCATTATAATTTATTACACCCTCCACTCATTCTCTCTCTACTCATTCTTTTACACTCACAACATTTTATTAAAATATCATATTCCTTAATTCCCGCGCAAACAGTGTTTGTGCTAATATTAGCGGGACGGAGGGAGTACTATATATTGTCAAATTAGTGTTACTTTTTTTTTTTTTTTTTTGGGTACAAAGGGCCAGCAAAATTATAATCTTGGAAGCCAAAAAGCAAAATATTGAGAAAAAATAATAGTGCTAAAATGGTACTTCTTTCCTCCCTAAATGAATGTCCAAATTTTATTTAGAAAATTCCGAAAATATTTATTTGTATAATTAAATGAAGTAAATGATGTGCATAAGAAACCCTAACAAGAATTCGACTAGCTCAAAACCTAATCGCATGTTCACTACAACAAATATGTCTTTTCCTGGCACTTTTAAATCGGCACTTTACTTTGTGCCGCTAATTTTCGGCATTTCAACGAAAGTGCGGCTAAATTTCCGGCATTTTTTGGAAAATGCCTCAAATTCCCGACACTTTATTAAAAGTGCCGCTAATTTTCGGCATTTCAATGAAAGTGCCGCAAAATTTTCGGCGCTTTTTGAAAAATGCCGCGAATTACTGACACTTTATTAAAAGTGCCGAAAAATTTCCGACACTTCAGGAAAAAAGCCGGGAATACCCAGTAGTTTGATATAAGTGCCGCTAAATTTCCGGCAATTACTGAAAAGTGTGGTTAAATTCCGGCATTTATTGAAAAGTGGCGCTAATATCTCACACTTTTCTGTAATTGTCGCATATTTTCCTGCACTTTTTGAAAAGTGTCGCCTAATTTTCGATACTTTTGTGAAATTACCGTAAAAATATCCAGCACTTTTTTGTAATTATTCTACTTTTTTTCATCATTTTTTCCCTTTTTTATAATATTATGGGCGTCCCATAACTAATACACTAGTACATTCTGAAACTTAGAAAATGCGGCTTAGATAGTGCTTTTCTAAGGCGCTATCCTAGTTATATCATTAAATAATGCATACAATTATTTGAATTTAATAGTCGAGCGAAAAGAAAATTAAAAAAAAAAAATATAAAGATTAGATAGCGCGGTATCTCTGGAAATAGATAAGGTAATATCGTATAATTTAAGTGCTATAGAACGAAACGCTTTACTAGATGTTAAGGTTTAATTTTTTTTTTTAAAAAAAACACTTCAATTCACATCTTCCTTCCTCCCTCTCGTTGCCCTCCCTTCACAGCAAAACCGACGACCACACACCGACGAGCTTCCCTCCGCAGCCATCGCCACCGCCAACACATTCCAATTCAGATCTTCGTTGCCCTCCCTTCTCAGCAAAATCGACGACCACACACCGATGAGCTTCCCTCCCCAGCCATCGCCACCGCCAACACACTCCAATTCAGATCTTCAAAGTATTATGAGGTTAGTATTATTTAATATGTAATTTTTTTTTTCAAATATGTGAGTATTTTTATATTTTAGGAATATTTCAAATTGGTAGTTTGTATTTTGCTCATTTTGCACTAATATTCGCAAAATGACAGAACTACCCCTTTGCGCAAAGCAAATGTTATCTATTCCGTTATATGACATTTTAAATTTAAGTTACCAATTTGCAATTTGCTCATCTTTATTTGAAAATGTAACTAAGATAATAATGTATTACTTCCTCTATCCCAAATTGATATTTTTGTTCGTCTCAAAATAAAAGACATTTTAAATTTCTTTTTTTTTTCAAAATTTTTTTTGTACTTTGTACTGAATGATTTCTTACCAATTATTTTTCATAGTTCATTATATATTAACAAAATTAAAATTTGGAAGTAAATAGAAAGATCATTCATATAAATTTTTCTACTTAAATAATTGTTTTTCAAAATGACTCTTAAATAAAAATTATTTATTAATTTTGAGACTAAATAAATAATTTTGAACAATAATTTTAGGTTTATTTAACTATACAAATGAAAATCTAAAATTCATTATTGATACACCATCAATAATACTATTAATTGCAAATTTTAGATCTTCATTTGTATAATTAAATCAAACTAAAATTATTGTTTAAAATTTCTTCGTAATAAATGTAAAATAAGTGGTACAATCATTTTTGGGAGGAAGGAGTATACAATAACTCCAAAGTCCATGGATATGAACTGAAGGGTCCTCCTTCAATTCCATTTAAATACATACCCACCGACAACAAGGAACCGTCGGAGCCTACGAATTCAGTTCAAGTCTTGATTGGGTAAGCTCTGTTTTCTTTTTCGGCGATATAATTACTTCTATTTTTCACGATCCAAATAATAAAAAACAGCTGGATTCAATACTTGTATCATTATTAATATGCAATTTTGTGAAATTAATCCTTTTTTTTTCCCTTGTTATTATGGATGGGTATTTGATTGTTTTATGTAATTTTAATGGTGGAATTGCTAATATACATCAGCCTTATAAGTGACATTAGACAACGGATAGTTTCATTAACCATTTTTGTTTGTTTCGAAAAGATAGCTCGGTTTCCAAATTTGACAAGTTAAAATTATTCAACTTTCAGTTGCCCACAAGGAAGAAGAGGGAGAGGGAGAGAGAGAGAGAGAGGAGAGGATGAGAGTCAACTCAGGAAGAAGAGGGAGATAAAGAGTAATGGAGTAATAATTAAACCTCATTAAGTAAGGGTAGTGATGTAAATGAAATAAGTTGTTAAATATTTGAATACTCAAATGGGACTATCATTATGGGTATCATTATGGGAAGGAGGATTTTATTTCTACAATTTGCAGATATATGAACATCTTAGTCAACAACTGCAAAATAATGAAGCCTTTTTAACGGAATTTTTGTGGCTCTCTTTTTTATCTTTTGAGTGAACATCTAATTTTGTTAAGCATTCATCTGTTGTCCAGATCAATTGACTTCAAGATGCTACTTGATTCCCGTGGTTGGTTACTTTCGTTGGCACTCGTGTTGTTAACCATTAGTGCTCAAGATGCCCAATCTCGCGTAACAAGTGAAAATGGGGTAAAATCTGCTGTATATTTATCGCCTAAGTTAACACTGCAACCAGGATCCGTTTCAGACAAAAATTATTATGATATTGACTTTCCGAGAGGTCATATTGCTATCAAGAGCTTCAATGCAGAAGTAGTTGATGATTCTGGGACCCCTGTTCCTCTTCACGAAACTTATCTGCACCATTGGCTTTCCGTAAGATACTATATACGCCAAGGTGTTGAAGGTCCAAAGTACAACGCCAATTTCGGATTCCACCAATCAGATTTCATCACTGCAGGGAATTCCGGGTTATGCAAGCATGTTCTTACGCAGCTTTTTGGCCTTGGATCTGAAACACGGAAAACATTAACGGACGTGCCAGATCCATATGGAATTGAAGTTGGGAATCCAGCTGAAATTCCTGAAGGGTATGAGGAGAAATGGCTGTTGAATGTCCATGCTATCGATACACGGGGAGCAGAAGATAAGTTGGGATGTACTGAGTGCAGGTATGATTTCATTTTTTTCCTCTCTATATTTTGGTGCAAGAGGTGTCCAAAGGGTTCAAAGCTGACATGTCATGCCTTGTGAATCTCGAACTCTATTACTAAGCCACCTTACTAGACTATCTCCAACCATGCGTTATTACTCTAAATATGGCACACAGTTGAATTCCAACGGGACTCTTAATATTGTGCTATTATGTTGCTTCAAATTTGGCGCAAGAAACAGAGTTGCGCGCTAACCCTTTTATGTTTTTTTTCTTGAAAACATATACTTCCGTCCCATTTGAAGCTTTATCATTTTTTTGTGGGCACAAAAATTAACTAAACATTATTTATATACAAAAGTATTGTGAGTGAGAAAGTGGTTGTGAATAGGAACAAGTGAGTGAGATTTACGGGTAGAGCCGACAGTTTAAGAGTGAGCGTATGACAGGTGGGGTAGTATAAGATAATAATATTAATAATCTTTTGCCATTTTAGGATGAAGCTTTAAATGGGACACCCATTCGGGTAAAGAGTGAACTTCAAATAGGACGGAGGGAGTATATGAAAAGTTAATACAATATAAAATATAGTTAACCTAGTATTGTTTATACATGTAAAATAATAATGAATATTTTAATAATATCTTTTTTTTTTGGTAGAAGATTGAAAGAAAATGGTAGGAGATGTTTGTTGCAAAAATTGCATCATTATAGAGAGAGATTGCAATTTTTGCACCAAACTGTTGGAGGTGCTCTGAGTGATATCTTCTCTCTCTGCCTCTCTCAATTTACTATTGCCTCTCATTATAAATTTGGTTCATATAGAAAACAGAGGGAGAGTTGTACACTAGCAGCTCTCACATACACTCTCATATTCAATGGCCAAATTTAAATCAAGTTGTTTTCTGAAAAGATTTAATGAATAGGAATGTCCTTACGTTGATGGCTTTGGTAATGCAGGCGTGATTTGTATAATGTTACAATTGATGAATATGGCCGACCTTTGATGCCAAATTATGAGGGAGGCTTGCATTGTTGCCATGATGAGACACAGTGCAAAGTCAAAGAAGAGTTCCAAAGTATTAAGAAGAGAAGCCTTTACATGAAGTACACTGTGAAGTGGATGGACTGGGATAACTCCATAGTCCCCGTTAAAATTTACCTATTTGACGTGACAGATCCATGGAAGAAGTCGGATGGATCTACAGGTCTCCATGATTGCAAGGTGAATTATAAGATTATTACTTCCTCCCTCCCAAAATAAATGTTGCACTTTCCTTCTTTGTTCGTCCTAGAATAAATGTCGCATTTAAAAAAGAAAATAGACTTGGTGCAATAATCATTGTACAAGCAATAATGCACAACAAGTAATACACATTTCTTAAAAACATTGACAAGTCAAGTGCGACATTTATTTCATTATGCGACGTAGGGAGTATTTTAGTAACTTATTTTTTTGTAAACAGAGCGAAATGAAAATTTCTGATACTCTTTTAATGAACTGTCTTGCTCTGCAGATTGAGTATAACGTTGAGTCATGCTCCAGTGGTGTTGCTAGAGATGGATGCTTTGATAATAAAAGAGTAACGTTGAGTGCCCCAAGTAGTGGCAATATCATATATGGTGTTGGACACCAACATACAGGGGGGGTCGGTACAGCACTTTATGGAGAGGTGATAATTTATGCTAAATCCCCTGTTTCCTAACTCGGGCGTAGCTTGTTTTTAAAGATAATATTTCATTTTCGGTTGTTTAAGTAATGGAAGATTGGTCTGCTTAGGAAAGTCATTTCCGCTTAAAGAAATTGTGGAGAAAAGTTTGAACATAGTTAAAACATTGGAAATTTAGGAAGCTTTTATCATTATTCTCCCTCCTCCCAATAAAGATAGTCCCACCGTTTTAGTGGTCATTTTTGATTCTACTCTGACCAAATATTTGGATAAAATATTTATCCAAATAAAATTCTAAAACTTGTTATTGATACACCATAAAAAAATTAAAATACTACTAATAACAGTTCATAGATCTTCGTTAGGATAAATAAATTAACATAATTATTAGTCAAAGTTCAATCAAAATTACCTCTAGTAGACTATCTTTATGGGACGAAGGGAGTTAGAGCAAGCATTCTTAGTCCTGTAAGTATGTCGGGAATCATATTTTCCGTGTTCAGTTGTTAGTCTTTTGAGTAGCATGATTCAGCAGTCTTGAGAATTGAACATTGTTCTTTGTCCCGAATGAAATTTGTTGATTTGTTCGTTCAGCTTTTCTTGGCATGTTTCTTTTATAGGATGGACGGGTTTTATGCTCATCAATTCCGGTATATGGGCAAGGAAATGAAGCAGGGAACGAGGCTGGTTACATTGTGGGAATGTCAACATGCTATCCTCAACCAGGCTCGGTCAAGATATCTAAAGGGGAGACTATAGTAGTGGAATCTAATTACAGCAGTGCCCAGAGACATACTGGAGTTATGGGTCTCTTTTACATTCTCGTTGCAGAACCTGCCTCAGGCATCGATTCTCGCTCAAGTGCTTTAACTCAAGTAAGACTCAAAACACGTTTTTTTTTTTTTTACATAGAGCATGTGTTTTATGTAATCTTTAACAGTTGAGAGAAGATAAGGGGTAAACTCGAGGATTACTTTTTTTTTCCTTTTTGGTCAAGTATATTTATGCATATTGTATACTCCCTCCGTCCCGCCCGACTTAGGACGTTTAGGTTGGGCACGGGGATTAAGAAAAAAGTGTAAGTGGGTGGATGTTGCGAAGTATTAAAATTCACGAGGTGAGAGAAAGTGGGTGAGTAATGAGTGAAAATTTGTTGTGAGTGTAAATGTGGGTCCCATTAATAAAGTACTTTCCATTTTGGGGTTGTCCTAAGTCGGACGGGACGCCCAAAATGGAAAAATGTCTTAAGTCGGGCGGGACGGAGGGAGTATGCAACAAGCAAGTGTTCTAAACGCGTAAATTAACTAAATAAACCCCAAAATATATGCTTTTAAACAAGATCCTGGAAAGATGTCTAGATGAGTTCTAACATTTCATGGTCTTATCAGATTCAAAAGAAGGCCACAATAGCCAGTTATGTCTGGATTCAGGTCATGTTTGGAGTGGTGATTTCTGCCGCCATTGCTGCTATTGTTGTTTTTACTTACAGACGAAGAATCCCAAAGGAGGACGGATACGAATCAATTGTGATGTGATCTTATTTCTCCAGCTCGTGTTCAAGGAAATAGTACAAACCTCGTTTGTTATTCCAAAATCTGTGAGCTTTTACTGTATGTAATACGAGTGCAATAACATAGATAACTCAAGGACGCATATTTAAAATAGTTTTTTGTTTATCGCACATAGATCATAGCTGGAGAGATTTAAGAAAGACCTTCTGTATAAATTATGGATATTTATGAAATACTTTGTGTAAAGACCCGAAAAATTTTAAATATTTTTTTTTAGTATTATTTTAATTATAATAATAATAAAATAATACTTAATTGAATTGGACTTGGATTAATTAAATGGACCAATTTAATTAATTAAATTAAGTGGGCTAAGTTGGGCTTAGGGAGTCAAGGGGCCCAAGGAGGTGAAAGCCTAGGGTATAAAAATAAAACCTTACTATTAATTTTCCTCACAATCTCTCATTTAGCAAAGAAAAAAAAAAAGAAAAAAATCAAAAACCTAAACCTAGAAGGGAAGGGGGCGGCGGCCGGTTTGCTTGGGGGAGGATTACAGCCGTTTTTGTTCTTCCTTTGGCCATTGTTCCTTCATCAAAAATCAAGGTAAGATAATAACCTACAATCTAGTTTTTGTTTCATTCAATTCCGATTTAAATTGAATTAGTTATGATTTTTCAAAGTTTAAAATCATTTAATTCTAGGTTTAGTCATTATTGAATTTCTAATGATTAATCCTAGGGTTTATGTAAAAAAATTAAGGATTTGATTATTGGGGAATTGTAGGTTATAATGAAATAACCCTAACCCTAGTTCATATTGATTTGAAATTGAATCAAACACAATTAATATGATTAAAGGGGTTTTTTATTAAAGAATATAGAAATTAAATAATTGTTTAATGTTAAAAAAATTAAATGAAGAACAAAATAAATTTTTTAAACATCCTGGGAGTCGGCCGAAATGTCCTTGGCTTGATTTTATGTGTTCTCCACTTAAGTGTTAATATTTTTGTTAAGTTTATATAAAAACCGTTAGTTTCTAAACGGAAAAAGGACTAAACTGCAGAGTTTTCAAAGCTGAAAGGATTTTTCAGTTAAGTTACTAACTGAACAGTTAACTTCAGGACTGAACTGAAAAGTTCAAAAGTTCTGAGGGACTGTTCTGTAATTTTCAAAAATCTGAAGGACTGTTTTGCAATTACTGAAAAGTTGAGGGACTGTTTTGTAATTTTTCAAAAGTTGAGGGACTGTTTTGTAATTTTCCAAAAGTTGAGGGACTATTTTGTAATTTCCAAAAGTTGAGGGACTATTTTGTAATTTTCAAAAGTTGAGGGACTATTTCGTAAAAATTGAAAAGTTAAAGGACCTTATTGAAATTAAGAAAACCTAAAGGAACCCTTAGGAATTTAGGGGAAGTCCAAAGACTTTAAAGGGGAATATATCAAAGGAAAAGAAGAAGAATAACACTTTAAGAATACTAAAAGACTTAGGTTCCAAAGTGTTAGAATTTCGAAATAGAAAGTTTCTAAGTTAAGAAACTGCTAAATAAGGAAAGCTTCTAAAAATAGAAGGTTAGTTAACCAATTAAGGTGAGTCTAAGAATAACTCATAGGTTAACTAAGGAAAGGAAGTATAGGTGCATAAGAAGTACTAAAAGGTTACTTGTGCCTAAAATATGCTATTACGTGATTGTAGATTTCGCGTAAAGGGCGTTGCTAAGCAAGGAAGCAAAGCTAAGGTAAGGAATTACGATCCTAAGTACTCTTGTACATCAATTCGTTTGGAAACTCCATTGAGTCTTTTCAAAACATGAATGCTATCTGTGGCTGATAGTAATTTTTAAAATACTCTGATGAAATGTATCGTCATTGAAAATTCCTTATTCTGTGATATGTTCTTGTTCATGGAATATCTGCAAGTATTGAAATTGCTATGTGTGTTCTTGTACCTCCGAATGCATCGTATGTAATAACTAGTATGCATTACTATTTACTAGTTATGAAATTATGCTTAATGAGAAAAGCATGTATTATGAAAAATCGACATCAATGTAGGTGATCGATATGGGAATACTCAATGTAGGGTATAACCCATGTAATAACTAGTATGCATTATAATTTACTAGTTATGAAACTATGCTTAATGAGAAAAGCATGTATTATGAAAACACGACATCAATGTAGTTGTTCGTTGTTTTGGGAATTACTCAATGTAGGGTATGACCCATGGAATTGACGGAAGTCTGAAAGCGTAACAAAGTTGTAGTTGCCACACTTTCTTTGCTATGAAATATACACATAATTGTTGTTTATAACCTATCATTGAATATAATTTTTGGATGCGTTCTTTCTAGTCGTCTCCTCATTGTATCGATGAGACCACGTATGAACTTACTGGGCATTGTTCGCTCATTCCTTCATTTTCTTTTTCCCTCAGACCGGAATAGAAAGGAGGAGAACCGTCATCGTAAAGAGGCGGAGAAATTAAGTAGAATAAATGAATTATTTAATGATTCCGAATTTCAGGACTTTTATTAGTATTAGTTACTGTATTTAGCCGTTACATCTGATCTTTCCGCACTTATGTAATGGTTTGACTTAAGTTACCATTGTGGACCCGTATTTTGGGTATTTATTTATGTTTATGGAATTATGGAAAATGATGGAAATTCGGGGTCGTTACGGGTTGGTATCGAGCTCGCTTTAGGTCTCATGGGAAGTGTTAGATCTAAGTACCTTGGAGTAATAGAATTGACTTTTGAGGGTTGAAATCCAAAATTAAGAAATGGTTCTAGGTTTGAAAATTATAAAGTTAGGAAAACTAAGTGGAAAGGTTAAAGGAATAACTTACTCGTTGCTTTGGAAGATTAAAGCATATTTACTTTAAGTATATAATTATTATGTATTGAAGATATACTAATGATGATCTGTCTTGATTCTAGGAGATGATC
Source organism: Adenophora triphylla var. japonica (assembly GCA_022495995.1). Lineage (NCBI taxonomy): Eukaryota > Viridiplantae > Streptophyta > Magnoliopsida > Asterales > Campanulaceae > Adenophora > Adenophora triphylla. The sequence continues at coordinate 100,750 of JAFEMH010002191.1, forward strand.
AGGAGATATTCTTTGAGTTTTGGCTGGTAATATGACCTAGGAGAGTCAAAGGTACCTATAGAAAAAGACGAGACAGTTATCGAGGTAATAAAGAATGAGGTTTCTAAGGTGAGATGCTTGAGGTATAAGCTGAAGAGATTGGGAGTAGTGAAGCTACTCCAATTGTAATTGAAGATGATGATTAAGAGTTAGAGATAGTAAGAAGGTCTAGAGGAAGACCAAGAGGTTCTAAAAAGACACCAAAGGTACCTAGTGAAAGACCTAGGGGAAGACCTAGGAAGGTGTTGTTTCACGATTGAAAAGTGGGACGTTGAGTTAATTATGAGTAGAGATAATGAGTAGTTAGTTCTAAACGAACTCCAGATATTTTGTTGAATTTAAAGAGTTTAAGGCAATGATAATATTTAAGTTTATTTGGAGGAATTGTTTATGTTTTGTTCTGAAGTGTTAAGCGTGTGTGCTAATCTAGAACGAGAAAGTTGGTCAAGTGAAAAGACCATGTGTGAAAAGTATTTGGCTGATTGAAATGGCCAAGTGAGAACAATGATTGGTCTACTGAAACGACCAATGTGAAAAGATGAACGGCCTATTGAAATGGTCGAGTGTAATTAAGTTTGGGTCTAGTGAAACGACCGATAATTGATGAGTGGTCTATTGAAACGACCAAAGATATGATGAATCGACGATTAAAAGGAAAAAGTTAAAATCTTTTGAGACGGACTCAATGAGGTAATTATCCAAGTAACAAACCTATAAGAAGTCATATTTTCCCTAACTATAATGTCCCTAAGGGGGGAAGGTTACTAAATTTAGAAAGTTACTAAATTTAGAAAGTTACTATTTTAGGAAAGTGCCTAAAATAGAAAGCATAGAAATACTATTTTAGGAAAGTACCTAAAATAGAAAGTGTAAAGTAGGAAGTATGGAAGTTACTATTTTAGGAAAGTTTCCTAAGATAGAAAGCTTAGTTAACCAAACCAAGGAGTCAAGGATAACTCGTAGGTTAACAAGAAGAACTATTAAAGTGTTTTAGAAACGAAAATCTTCAAAAGTTAAAATCTAGTCTCGTTGAGACGGAGATAAGAAAGTTAAAGTATAGTCTGTTGAGACGAAAAAAAAAATAAAAAAAAAAAATTTAATTATAGTCTGTTGAGAAGGAAATATAAAACCGAAGTTAGTCTGTTGAGACGGAACCGTAAAGTATTAACTAGCAAGACGGCTGCGTATATATATAGTGAGTTAGTTAAACTAAATATTATAGTTACTATTACATATCAAAGAAGCTAGTGGACCGAAAAGTGCCACTGAAAACTGGAAGCTGGGATCGAGATGGGACCAAGAATAAAGAGAAGCTACTGATAAGAACCGTAGAAAGAAGGTACTGCAAGCAAGTACCATAATAAGAAGCCCGATAACCGCAAGGACGGGAACAAAATTGATGCCCAAGGGCGAGGAACTACCGAGAAATGTCAAGTGTGTGAGAGAAAGCACAAGGAAAAGAAATAGTACAATTGTGACGAGATGGGACATCCGCAGCTGGAAGCACCCGTAACCAAAGGAAGCCGAAATTGCTCAAGGAAGAAAAGATGATAAAAGAACCAGTAGTGGTCATGACGAGTGTTACCATGATTGTCAAGGACGCAAGAGCCACCAATGATTTTGTTGAAGATACAAGTCAACTCTATTCTAGTGATGGATATGTATTGTTTGATTCTGGTGCTACGCATTAAATTATTAGTGCTTATTAGGCAAAGAAAATGAACTTGGAACCTGAGGCGTTAGGACTACCTCTGGTCATAGATTCTCTGACGAGAGAGTCAATTCCTATTTCATATGCATATAAGTGTTTCCCTTTAAAAATAGGAGAAAGAGAACTCGAGGTTGACCTTATCGAGTTAGGAATGAATGAATTGATATTATCTTTGGGGATAGATTGGTTAGTTGCTTACCATGCCAAGAAAAATGGCTTTAAGAAGGAAGTGTATTTCAGACACTATCCTGGAGAAGAGTTTTATGACCAAGAATCGAATCCTAGACCCCAAGTGAACTTTATTTCGGAGATGAAAGCCCGAATGATGTTAAGAAAAGTATGTGAAAGTTTTTAGCCAATATTAGTGAGGGGGATAAGAAAGAAGTGCGTATAGAACCTCTTTCAGTGATCGTGAGATTTCAAGGATGTGTTCCTGCACAATTGCCTGAATACCGCCATAAAGAGAAGTGGAATTCTCTATAGATTTGGCACCGTAAAACCGCACCAATATCTAAGGCACCGTCGAATAGACTTAACTTAAAGAACTGAAGGAACAATTACAAGAACTATTGGATAAATGTGTGATTGTATCCATTAATGATGTGTTTGGTATATTCAGAGACTAAGGGGGAGCATAAAGAGCACGTGAGGTTAGTGCGGAAAATTCTGAAAGAACAACAATTGTATGCCAAATTCAAGAATTACGAATTTTGGCTAGAGAAAGTGGCATTCTTAGGACATGTGATATCTAAGGATGAAATTGCAGTGGATCCAACAAAACTAGAAGCTATAGTGAATTGGGAAAGACCAACCACAGTTAGTGAGATAAGAAACTTCTTGGAATTGGCTAGTTACTATAGGAGATTCATTGAAGGATTCTCTGTTGCCGTGACCGTTAATTAGATTAACGCAGAAAGGAACAAGGTTAGTTTGGTCGAAGAATGTGAAAAGAATTTTCGTGAACCGAATCAAAGATTAGTCTCTCGCACCAGCTTCTTCCGTTACCATCCTGGATCGACGATTTGTAATTTATAGCAATGCTTCGCTTAAAAGATTAGGCTGCGTATTGATGCAGAATGATAAGGTTATAGACTACGTGTCAAGGAAAAAAAACGGGAGAAGAATTACCCGACTCATGATTTAGTGGTCGCAACAAGTGGTGTTTGCATTAAAGATTTGGAGACATTACTTGTACGAAACGACTTGTCGATTCATACGTATCATAAGGGTCTTAAGTATATTTTCACCCAAAAGGAACTTAATATGAGGCAAAGGAGATGATTATAATTACTTAAAGATTATAATTGTACCATTTTGTATCACCAGGAGGCCAATAAGGTGGCCGATGCATTGAATAGGAAGAATAGGGGAACCTTAGCGGCATTAATTTCTAAGGGGGTAAGTGAGTGGAATAACGTTGAGGGTTCAAACTTAGCAAAGTGCGAGTTAGAGGGTATCTAACTCAGTTAATTGTTCAACCTACATTTTTGGAGAGAGTTAAGGAGGATCAAGGTGTAGACGATGAGAGAGATGTCCTCATGGGCAAAGGACAAGGCAAAGATCTTCGTATGGGCGAAGATGGGATCTTAAGGTATAAGTCGGGAATTTGGGTACCGCACAACCGAGACAAAAAGCGAGAGATCTTACAAGAATCGCACTATTCGAAATTTTCTGTTCATACCACGAATACAAAGATGTATAGGAATTAATGGGGTATCTGTGATGATTGGAATTGATTTTTGTGTTCTCGTACCTTGAACACTACATATACTATTATTATGTCCATTTGATGAGGACTTTGTATAAATTGGTCTAGACAGATTGAAATGACCTTAATATTAAATGAATTGGTCTAGACAGATTGAAATGACCTTAATATTAAATGAATTGGTCTAGACAGATTGAAATGACCTTAATATTAAATGAATTGGTCTAGACAGATTGAAATGACCTTAATATTAAATGAATTGGTCTAGACAGATTGAAATGACCTTAATGTTGAATGAATTGGTTTAGACGAATTGAAATGACCTTAATGTTGAATGAATTGGTTTAGACGAATTGAAATGACCTTAAATTCTATAGATGTGATTATCATGATGCATCCGGATAAGGGAGCGCTTTGATAAAAGCGCAGGGAACCTTATTCAACGATCGCCTGAAAAGGTGTATCGGAGTCACCTAGATGAAAGGTGCACCAATACTTAGAATTGACAGACATATGTGTATAAAATCACTTTATGTTAATTGTAAAAGTACCACTACTTGTTATTGGAAGAGTATCTTTCATTGTCAATGGAAATGAGATATTATAGCAATGGACTTAGTGGTTGGATTACTAAAGACGTTGAAAGGTCATAACGCGATTTGGGTCATAGTGGAGAGACTTATGAAGTCGACTCACTTTCTGAAAATTAAGGTACAACATATTCGGAATGGTTATTAACGGTACAAAGTAGACAGAAATCGTACGCAGACAACAGACGACGCGATTTAGAATTTCAAGTGAGAGGTCATGTGTTTTTGAAGATCTCACCAACCAAAGGTATTATGAGGTTTGGTATAAAAGGAAAGTTGAGTCCAAGGTACGTAGGACCATTTGAGATCTTGGATAGAGTTGGAAAGGTGACATATCGATTAGCCTTACCACCTGTACTTGCTGGGGTACACAATGTATTCCACGTATCCATGTTAAGGAAGTATATGGCAGATGCGAGTCATGTAATTGAATATAAGCAGCTAAGGCTTCGGACGGATTTGAGTTATGACGAGAAACCAATTAAGATTGTGGACCGGAAGGACCAGAATCTGCGAAGGCGAGTCATACCGTACGTGAAGGTACAATGGAGCAACCACTCAGAACGTGAGGCGACATGGGAGCTCGAAAACGAAATGAGGGAAATGTATCCCGATCTCTTCAAAAATTAAGGTACGTTTAGTTTGGAGGACCAAACTCTTTTAAGGGGGTAAGAATGTAAAGACCCGAAAAATTTTAAATATTTTTTTTTAGTATTATTTTAATTATAATAATAATAAAATAATACTTAATTGAATTGGACTTGGATTAATTAAATGGACCAATTTAATTAATTAAATTAAGTGGGCTAAGTTGGGCTTAGGGAGTCTAGGGGCCCAAGGAGGTGAAAGCCTAGGGTATAAAAATAAAACCTTACTATTAATTTTCCTCGCAATCTCTCATTTAGCAAAGAAAAAAAAAAAGAAAAAAATCAAAAACCTAAACCTAGAAGGGAAGGGGGCGGCGGCCGGTTTGCTTGGGGGAGGATTACAGCCGTTTTTGTTCTTCCTTTGGCCATTGTTCCTTCATCAAAAATCAAGGTAAGATAATAACCTACAATCTAGTTTTTGTTTCATTCAATTCCGATTTAAATTGAATTAGTTATGATTTTTCAAAGTTTAAAATCATTTAATTCTAGGTTTAGTCATTATTGAATTTCTAATGATTAATCCTAGGGTTTATGTAAAAAAATTAAGGATTTGATTATTGGGGAATTGTAGGTTATAATGAAATAACCCTAACCCTAGTTCATATTGATTTGAAATTGAATCAAACACAATTAATATGATTAAAGGGGTTTTTTATTAAAGAATATAGAAATTAAATAATTGTTTAATGTTAAAAAAATTAAATGAAGAACAAAATAAATTTTTTAAACATCCTGGGAGTCGGCCGAAATGTCCTTGGCTTGATTTTATGTGTTCTCCACTTAAGTGTTAATATTTTTGTTAAGTTTATATAAAAACCGTTAGTTTCTAAACGGAAAAGGACTAAACTGCAGAAGTTTTGAAAGCTGAAAGGATTTTTCAGTTAAGTTACTAACTGAACAGTTAACTTCAGGACTGAACTGAAAAGTTCAAAAGTTCTGAGGGACTGTTCTGTAATTTTCAAAAATCTGAAGGACTGTTTTGCAATTACTGAAAAGTTGAGGGACTGTTCAGTAATTTTTCAAAAGTTGAGGGACTGTTTTGTAATTTTTCAAAAGTTGAGGGACTGTTTTGTAATTTTCCAAAAGTTGAGGGACTATTTTGTAATTTCCAAAAATTGAGGGACTATTTTGTAATTTTCAAAAGTTGAGGGACTATTTCATAAAAATTGAAAAGTTAAAGGACCTTATTGAAATTTAGAAAATCTAAAGGAACCCTTAGGAATCTAGGGGAAGTCCAAAGACTTTTTAAAGGGAATATATCAAAGGAAAAGAAGAAGTTAATAACACTTTAAGAATACTAAAAGACTTGGTGCTCCAAAGTGTTAGAATTTCGAAATAGAAAGTTTCTAAGTTAAGAAACTGCTAAATAAGGAAAGCTTCTAAAAATAGAAGGTTAGTTAACCAATTAAGGTGAGTCTAAGAATAACTCATAGGTTAACTAAGGAAAGGAAGTATAGGTGCATAAGAAGTACTAAAAGGTTACTTGTGCCTAAAATATGCTATTACGTGATTGTAGATTTCGTGTAAAGGGCGTTGCTAAGCAAGGAAGCAAAGCTAAGGTAAGGAATTACGATCCTAAGTACTCTTGTACATCAATTCGTTTGGAAACTCCATCGAGTCTTTTCAAAACATGAATGCTATCTCATGGGCCGATAAGTAATTTTTAAAATACTCGATGAAATGTATCGTCATTGAAAATTCCTTATTCCGTGATATGTTCTTGTTCATGGAATATCCGCAAGTATTGAAATTGCTATGTGTGTTCTTGTACCTCCGAATGCATCGTATGTAATAACTAGTATGCATTACTATTTACTAGTTATGAAATTATGCTTAATGAGAAAAGCATGTATTATGAAAAATCGACATCAATGTAGGTGATCGATATGGGAATACTCAATGTAGGGTATAACCCATGTAATAACTAGTATGCATTATAATTTACTAGTTATGAAACTATGCTTAATGAGAAAAGCATGTATTATGAAAACACGACATCAATGTAGTTGTTCGTTGTTTTGGGAATTACTCAATGTAGGGTATGACCCATGGAATTGACGGAAGTCTGAAAGCGTAACAAAGTTGTAGTTGCCACACTTTCTTTGCTATGAAATATACACATAATTGTTGTTTATAACCTATCCTTGAATATAATTTTTGGATGCGTTCTTTCTAGTCGTCTCCTCATTGTATCGATGAGACCACGTATGAACTTACTGGGCATTGTTCGCTCATTCCTTCATTTTCTTTTTCCCTCAGGACCGGAATAGAAAGGAGGAGAACCGTCATCAGAAAGAGGCGGAGAAATTAAGTAGAATAAATGAATTATTTAATGATTCCGAATTTCAGGACTTTTATTAGTATTAGTTCTTGTATTTAAATTGCTACGTCTGATCTTTCCGCACTTATGTAATGGTTTGACTTAAGTTACCATTGTGGACCCGTATTTTGGGTATTTATTTATGTTTATGGAATTATGGAAAATGATGGAAATTCGGGGTCGTTACACTTTGTCTGAAAAGATAGTCTTATTTTGATTTTGGTGTTCATTTTTGTTCATGATAAGAACAAAAATATTCATTTTGGAAGTAATATAAAGTGGTACCCATTGATTTGAAACTAATGTCTCTGCTGGTTGGTGGAGTCAGCATTAATGCATACTTGCAAATGGTTGAAGAGCTTCCATGGTGCAGGACTAGTACGCGTGGTTTGGTCAGGCTTACTTAATGCAAATTCTAGAATTTCACCTACCGGTTCTTCTTCTGTTAGTATTTGGGGCCAGTACAATCTGACAGTACATTATGTGTATGTGGTCAGTATTACTTAATACTCTCCGCTTCCAAAAAAAAAAAAAATTCAAATTCGATCTCGATCAAAAGAATCAAATTTTTTGGACATTTAGTTTTATACCGTTGTGCAAAAATTACGCTATAATATGTGTATATGTAGGAATTTAAATTGGGACAATAATTCTTCTTGATTTATTCTTCTCACAGGGAGGAAATATATATATGAGATTACAAAAGAGGTTCCAGCCAAGGGAAACACCAAAGGAATTAGGAAACAAAAGTAATTAGGAAACCCAGGAAAAAAGGAAAACACAATCCTACTTAAATTAAGACAGACGGAATTCTGGACAGTGGGAGCGGACGCTCCCTAAAGACAGAAACATGACTCGAGAATTGGCTTAATGGGAGCAGGCGCTCCCCCTTTATGGGAGCAGGCGCTCCCCCTTTATGGGAGCGGGCGCTCCCAATAACAGCAGCTGCGTCACGCCCTCCCTCAAGTTGGAGCGTGAGGGTTGAGAAAGCCCAACTTGCTAAGTAAAATATCAAACTGTTGTTTCCCGAGAGCTTTAGTAAATATGTCAGCCAACTGTGTCTTCATGGGAACATAAGAGGGAGCAATAAGGCCATCTGAGATAGCGTCACTGACGAAATGACAAAGTCCACCTCAATATGCTTCGTCCGCTCATGATAAACAGGATTCTTGGCAATGTGAAGAGCCGATTCACCGTCACGTAAGATGGGAATAGCCTTGGGATGATGGACACCCGTGCACTCAACAACAAACCCTTCAACCATTTAAGCTCGCATGTAAGAGCCGCCATGGCGCTGTACTCAAACCTCGGCGAAGATCGAGAAACAAAGAGGTTGTTTCTTAGTTTTCCAAGAGACGGGGAATGCCCGAGAAAAACGAGCCACCCCGTTAGAGAACGACGAGTGATGGGACATGCAAACGGTCCGAGTCACACCATCCTTGAAGTGTGAGATCGCCGTCGCCGCGCAAAGAATGCCTTGTCCAGGGGTGCCTTTGAGATACCGAACAACCCGTAAAGCAGCCTCCCAATGCTCTGAACGAGGTTCATTCATGAACTGAGATAGAATGTGGACCGAATATGCAAGATCCGGTCGAGTTACAGCCAAGTAAATGAGGCGCCCTATAAGGCGTCGATATCGTTCCGGATCTTCCAAGGGAGCACCGGTAGCATCGCCAAGCTTATGGTTAGGTTCAATAGGAAGCCGAGGGCTTTCGCACCAAGTAAACCGGCCTCGTAAATAATATCCAACGTATACTTTCGTTGGCACGTAAATGTACCATCAGGATTGCGAGCATCCTCAATGCCAAGAAAGTATTTCAGAGATCCGAGATCCTTCATTTTGAAGCACTCACACAGGTACTTCTTGAAGGACTGCAAGGCAGCGGAATCGTTCCCGGCTATGATAAGATCGTCAACATACACAAGTATATTTATTTGGGTCGTACCTTTTGTGAAGGTAAACAGAGAGTAGTCAGAGTAGGACTGGAGGAAGCCATAAGTCTTCAAGGAAGTCAATAACTTGGCGAACCAACAACGAGGGGCTTACTTCAGACCATAAAGAGACTTATGAAGACGGCAAACCGTGTTGGTGTTTGGTGCCTCAAAGCCCGGAGGGAGTTTCATATAAACCTCTTCTGCTAAGTCGCCATGCAAGAAGGCATTGTGAACGTCCATCTGAAGCAACTCCCAATTCTTGGAAGCAGCAATAGCAAGAAAAGCCCAAACAGTGACCATTTTAGCCATAGGAGCAAAAGTTTTTGTGTAGTCGATACCTTCTTTCTGATGATTGCCGAGGACAACTAGCCGAGACTTGAGCCGTTCAACCGCTCAGTCAGAATTATATTTGATCTTATAGACCCATTGACATCCCAGGAGGTAGGGAAATCATAGACCATGTGCCATTATCCTCCAAGGCACGAATTTCCTCTTGCATTGACTGTTTCCAGCCATCATGAGCCATGGCCTCGCGAAAGGAAGTCCGCTCTTTAGCCACTGTAAGAGCTGCAAGAAAGGTACGATATTTTGCAGAAAACCGATCACAGTTTATATAGTGAGCTATAGGATAGGGAGTACCTGAGGAACCGATCAAGACGGAGAGGCGAGGGACGGACTCGAAGAAGAAGTAGTAAGGGCCACATAATCGCGAAGACGAATCGAAGGCATTTTCGTCTCATACCCCTCCCTAGAGGGTCGGGTCCAGATTCATCAAGAGACCGACGTTGGTGCGTATGAGCAAGAGACTCACTGGGAGCCGAAGGAACAGAGAGGGGCAACCTCTTCCCGCACATCGATAAAGTAACGGGCTCCTACTGGGCAGAGGTTCAATGTAAGGAGCAACAGTAGTCTTCTTCAACAGAAAATCAATGCGACCAAAAAGCTTCTTCCTCGGCAAGAAGATCAACGAGAATCCGGGACATGAGGAACGTAGTAGAATCAAAGAACTTCACATCACGAGAGACGAAGAATTTCTTGGTCTCGAGGTCAAATAGCTTCCACCCCTTTTACATGGAGGATACCCCACGAAGATGCATTTACGGCTACGACTAGCTAATTTGTCACCCCTAGCCTCGCTGACATGAGCATAACACATCGAACCAAAAACTCGAAGTGGAATCATAAAATGGGCTTTGCCAAACAAGATATCGTAGGGAGTTTTATTATCTAACAAGGAGGAAGGGGTTCGATTGATCAAGTGAGCAGCGGTAAGGACCGCTTCGCCCCATAAGTAAATGGGGAGGTGAGCCTGAAACCTCAAGGCTCTAGCTATGTTCAAAATATGACGGTGTTTACGTTCGAAACGCCCATTTTGTTGGGGGGTGCTGACACACGATGTCTGAAAAAGGATGCCGGTGGAAAGAAAATAATCAAACAGAGAGTTAAACTCGCTACATTGTCAGATTGAACAATTTTGATTTTTTGAGAAAACTGTCGATCCACCATTGCAACAAAGGCCATAAACATGCGAAAAACTTCCGTTTTATCAACTAATAAATAAATCCAAACAACACGCGAATAATCATCTACCAAAGTCAAGAAATAACGAGCACCACAAGAGGAAACATGGGTGTAAGGAACCCACAAGTCACAGTGAACTTTCTCAAAAACTCTAGTAGACTTATACTCACTAATAGGAAAGCTATCTCTAGAATGTTTAGCACGAAAACAAACGTCGCAAGGTTGATGAAGACTACCCGACAGATGAGAGACTGGAGGAAGAAGTTTCACTACTTTTTCAGATGGATGCCCCATACGGTTATTCCACAACTCGAGCAAAGCAGATGCATTGTTGACAGAGACGTGACAAGCAGAAGGTGTGCCCCCAAAGTAGTAGAGTCCATCCCGCCTAACACCCATTCCAATCATGTTCCTCGACTGGTCCTGTATAGCACACAGAGAAGTTAAAATGGACAGTGCAATGAACATCATCAGATAATTGAGAAACATAAAGAAGACTGCAGTTTAAGTTTGGTGTATAGAGAATATGATGAAGAACAAGGGTGTCTGTTAGGCGAACAGAACCCTCTATATGAGCAAAGACTGAAGCGCCGTTAGGAAGCTTGACGGGGCAAGCTTGTATAGAGTATGAATCAAAGAGACAAGCAGCGTTTCCGGTCACATGATTAGACGCTCCCGTATCAATGATCCAAGAAGATGTATCAAACGTACCGTGAAGGCGATTATCCGGAATACGAGTGTTACCAACAAGGCCGGCTAAAGCATTCCACTGTTCTGCAGTAAACAAAGATGAAGAAGTAGAGGGAAGAGATCCAGTGGAAGGCCCGACTTGGGCGGAACCAACTTGGGTGACTGAGTTGGTGCGTGCAACTCCTCTGCCTCGACCTTGTTGAGGACGACCGCCACCACGAGCACCCGTTTTGCTACTGTCTCCCCACCATTCTGGATAGCCGACAAGCTCAAAACAAGAGGAGACATCATGACCCTTTTTCTGAAAGTGAGAACATGCAAGGTGGGATTTTTCGGGTTTGTCACGACCACGAGAACCGCCGCTTTGAGGGAAAACCAACCGCATCCGGAGGTTCATCAAGAATTGGTTTAGCAAGACGTACTCGTTCAGCCTGGGCTACCAATTGATAAGCACGATCAAGAGTGGGCAAGGGATCCTGAGACAAGAGGTTAGTACGAAGAGAGGCATAGTATTCAGAATTTAAACCCATAAGAAATTCATGAAGCTTGCCAGTCACCCTTCGTGCCGCGTGTCGTCCTGTCAGGCAGCTTGTTGCAAAGAAGAACAATCTATAAGCGGCTCGTAATTGTGCAGTGATTCCCACAATCCAGTCAACTTACCGAAATACACAGCCACAGGCATGGTCTTGGTCTGCTCACATCGTGCTATCGACATCTTCAGTTGTTGAATGCGAGGTCCATCCACCAATGCATATCGAGATTTAAGGGACTCCCATAAACGCCTAGCATCCCTATACTTGGATAGCGTGCTCTTAACCTCGGGAGCAATAGTATTCATGAGCCATGATACCAACATAGCATGAATGGTATTCCAATCTGACTCGGTGCAAGGAGGAACGGCGGATGGAATAGATCCATCCAAGAAGCCGAATTTGCGTCTAGCCTCGAGAGCTGTCTATATATCACCAGCCCAATCATTGTAGTTATCACCGCGAAAGCGAGTAGGAGTTATGAAATCACCAGGTCGATCTTGGGGACCTAGGTAGAAGGGAGAGTTGTATTCAATCTTCAAAACCGGAGGAGGTCGTCCATCACCACCACCGGCCGGTGCTTGTTCCGCCATTAACAATGTATGGAGGCTCTGATACCATGTAGGAATTTAAATTGGGACAATAATTCTTCTTGTTTTATTCTTCTCACATGGAGGAAATATATATATATGAGATTACAAAAGAGGTTCCAGCCAAGGGAAACACCAAAGGAATTAGGAAACAAAAGGAATTAGGAAACCTGTGAAAAAGGAAAACACAATCCTACTTAAATTAAGACAGACGGAATTCTGGACAGTGGGAGCGGACGCTCCCCCTCCCTGGGAGCGGACGCTCCCTAAAGACAGAAACATGACTCGAGAATTGGCTTAATGGGAGCAGGCGCTCCCCCTTCATGGGAGCGGGCGCTCCCAATAACAGCAGCTGCGTCACAGTATATATTTACTGCTTATATTCTAATTAATAGCTTCTGTACTTGCATTATTGTTTCAACCAGATTTTTAATATCTTCCATTCTCTTCCCCAGGTCCATCAGTGAGCTCTTCAACCTTCAGGAAAAGGTTTGAAATTGAAATCACTCTTTATTATTTTTTGTTTTGTTTTTCGAAGATGATACCTAATCCTCGTGATTGGTTGCTCTCGTTGACTCTCATGTTTGTTATCGCCATCGGCGATCAAGCTCGTTTAACAACCGAAATTGGAGTAAAATCTGCAAAGATATTTATCGCCTAAAATGACCCTGGAACCTGGATCAGTTACAAATAAGTTTTATTACGATATTGACTTCCCCAGAGGGCATATTGGTATAAAGAGGGTGAATTTTATTTGCAAGGCATGAAAAATGCAAGGCACATGGAAATGACGAAAATGCCCATTTATATATAATTTTTTTTTTCATTCCTCTCATTCCCTCCAACCGTTCAAGCTTCTCTTCTCTCTCTCGTACACACGAACGACGACGAAGGACGAACGAACGACGCTACAACAATGGTGAAGATGAAAATTCCGGCAGTTAAGTCCGGCGCTTCCGCCGCTGCCATGGCCGCCGGAACATTATCTACCACGGTGCCTGTAAAGAAGGTAATCCCTCCCTCCCTGGCCTCGATTTTATGGAGTTTAGGTCAAAGAGAGTATCATTATTATTCAAAAATTAGTTTGATGAACTGGGTTATAAAATGAGATGTTATGAATCTGGCTCAATGTGTTGTTTCCATTGATGAAGATGAACTGGGTTTGAAATTGTATTGCGAAATATGTTTCTGGAATGTGATTGTTTCGTATAATTTTACACGTGCTATTTCACAACATTTCGTGTAAAATTATACGAACTGGTTCCAAGATTTTCGTGTATAGTCACACGAAACACAATGAACAATGTTTAGGTTGTTTCGTATGCCTATACACGAAACTGGTCCTTCTATCTCGTATGAAAATTACACGAAATTGTTCTTAGCAATTCGTGTATAGGCATACGAAATGAACTAAACATTATTCCATTGTGTTTCGTATGCCTATACACGCAAAATGATTCCATATGATTCGTATGAATATACACGAAATAATTCAGTACAATTCGTGTATAGGCACACGAAATGTGATCTGTGAACTGAAAATAGAACCAAAAATTGTAGATTGATGATTTGTTGTAGATTGTTTTTATCACTGTTGTATTTAGCTATCTTATTAAAAAAATTTGTAGGGACGTGAACGTATGATTGCGTCTAACAGGAAGAGGAAGGCCGAGGAGGCAGCAACGAAATCTCCCGTACGTAGCAAAAAGAAACATGACAGGCATGATTTGGTTGATGAGAGTTCTGAGGATGATGATGAGACGGGTATTCCCGAGGAGGTCTTAGTTTCTGACTCTGATGAGGAGGAGGAGGAGGAGGAGGGGGAGGAGGCGGAGGAGCAGGGAGAGGCGGCGGAGGAGGAGGAGGCAGCGGAGGAGGAGGCGGCGGAGGAGGAGGAGGAGGCAGAGGCGGAGATACGTGATGTTAGACCATTGAGGCATAGGAGGAGGAGGGGTCAGGATGTGGCTAGAGGGCAGGGACGGAGGAGGAGGCAGGGTGCGGGTGCGGGTGAGGAGGAGCCACCATCATGGCAGATTGTGAGCGACCCAGGTGGCGGCCCTGAGGTTTGTGATTTGTTATACGGGTTCGGTCATCACCGAGCCCGAGAGATTTGGGGCAACCCCACTAGCCAGTCGGTGGTGAAGTTCCATACCAGACAGCAGCATCTCGATAGGTAAGCTATTTGTTTACAAAAATAAACTTTGACGAAACATTGGTTTTAATGTAATCATTGGTTTTAAAATAATCATTATTGAGAGTATGGATTACTCCATACTCTCAAAATATTCTGTCCATGCATACGGATACGTTGCTACACTTCGGAACCCACACCACGAACAGATCTGAGAGTGAGCATAGCAGGTTGAAGCATGCGTTGGGAAGTACTTCTTCTACTTTTGACACAATTTTCAAAGTTGCTCACGAGATCATGGAAATTCAAATAATAAAAATCAAAGCTAGCATGGAGATGGCAAAGAGCAGAATTCCAGTTGATATGAAGACTTGTAATCTTTATCAGGACATATTGGGGCGAGTGTCAAATGTAGCCTTGGACATCATCAAAAAAGAGCGGTCTCGTAGTGGGGATAATGTCATGGATCCCTCAGAATGTGGGTGTTATGTTAGGCGAACACATGGACTTCCATGCAGTCACGAGATTGCACGCATACAGAGCTCTGGGGGACGGATTGGGTTGTCTTCGATTCATGCTTTTTGGAAGAAGTTGGACATTGAGCCAGAGTACTGTCCAACTAGGTCTTCGATCAATGAAAATTCTTTTGTAGCTGTGTGGAACGAAGTACAGAACGCACCTGAACCGATCAAGAGAAAGTTATTCCAAACGATAAATGAAGAGCTACATCCACAAACCAGAGATGCTTCTGAGCCACCTCATATTTCAAAGGCAAATAAACCCCGGACCGCCAGTTCGAGAATACTTTCAGATTGGGAGCATACAGACAGATATTTTGGAGTCCCCACTACACCACCCTCCACTGGCAGCAGGTCTAGATCTACATTCATTGCATCAACCCAATCGGGTATGATGTCGTGGGACTCAAACTCTTTGAAGTCCACGCCCAATCCGAAAGTAGGTTCAAACACTACACCATCTAGCCCTACTACTCCTACGTCTCTTCCACCACTAGCTTCTTCAACTCGTGGGAGAGGACGAGGTCGGGGACGAGGACGGGGACGGGCCTGAGTCGTGGTCGGGGTCGTGAAAGGGAAATGGACAAGTCACTAGTCTACATACTTCTGGGTATACTATGTCAGTTATGCCTTTCATGGTCCCATTTATTGAAGACATCACAGATGTGAGGGGTGATGGACATTGTGGCTATAGAGACGTAGCTGCGCGTGCATATACGGAGATGAGGACATGTGGCCTCAAGTCCGCACAGATTGTTGCCTTGAGCTGCATAGTCGACGCGAGCTTTATCAGAGAGTTATATCTTGGACTAGTATGGACGAGCTCTACAGTTGCATTGCTTACTATTCCTCCCCGGCTCCTGAGTATTATTATATGACCCTCCCAGAGCTAGGGCACATCATTGCCACGAGGTATAATGTGGTGTTCATCTCGTACACGCTAACCAAATGCCGGGCTTCACATGCCTTCCGGTGACTGTACCACAAGGAGTAGGACCACCCACAGACACACTTGTGCTTGGACACATTGGAAACCATTTTATATTGCTGCACATGTTAGATAATGATTACCCAATGCCATCGCCAGCGTTATATTGGGAGGCTCATCGTGATGCAAGCGCAAGTAACTTGGTCATGCCATACAGAGCTCGGATAGAGACATTCAACCGACTCTCAATTGCGTCGAACGAAGAAAGAGTTTCAAGAAATAGGCCATAGTATGAGTGTATCATTTGACTTATTGAGCCTTTTTTATTTGTATGTATGAATCATTAAAAACTGTTTGGAAGTTTGGATTTGTGATGTGAAATATGGCAAAGTATACCATTTTTTATGATTTTTTTTTCAAGAAAGCTGTATTGGTCTTTGAATTTTTCCAGTTTTTATGTTTGGAAGTACGAATTATTCAGACTGTCAGATATGTTTCGTATGAAAATACACGAAATAATTGTTAATATTTCGTGAGAATATACACGAAATAACTCAATACATTTCGTATATTTATATACGAAACGTATTTGACAACGTCGTGTAAAATTACATGAAACGTTCGCGTACGGGAGGGCAATTTTGTCCATTTTCCGTGCCGTGCAAATAGTGTGCCTTGCAAATAACCGTCCCCTATAAAGAGTTTCTATGCTGAATTAGTTGATGATGAGGGGAACTCTGTCTCCTTACAAGAGGCCTATATGCACCATTGGAATGCTGCAAGATATTACGCACGGGAAGGCGTTGAAGTTCCAAAGTCCAGCGTCGATTTTGTTTTCAAATCATCGGATTTTATCGAGTAAAGTACCTTTTAGGTTAGTAAACTTTTTTGGTTTTTACCTTTTAGTCAGTGTACTTATTTTTTTTACCTAAGAGTCCTTAAACTTGTTCATTTAGGATTAGTTGATCCTTCAGTCAGTCAACCGTTTGTTTTTCCGTTAGTCAAAGCTGAGTTGGCAAATTACTTGTTAATTTAACATGACGTGGTAATGACTAGGATAAATACCAATTCACAGCTTGTAACTACTTCAATCAGCGATCAATCCGGCCGCAAAGCGTCCCCAGTTCGTCCGCAAAGCGCCCCAACTTCCTTGCGCCCACTCCAGTTTGTGGGAGAATTCGACAGCCATAGAAGATTCATAGAGAAAAACAAACCTTTGTTCAAGTACCAAGGTGGGAGTCAGATCATCAAGAAACCACAAAGAAATCAATCTCTAGTGAAGCTGCCAATTAAAGTAATCAAGCAATCAAGTCTCGCTGCAGGAACGCATCTCGACATCCTTGATGAACAAGAAGCCGAAAGATACGTACATTGATAAGTATCAAACAAACTAGACAAATAAAATGTTTACTAAACATGGCAATGGTTACCATTTTAGGACATGGAAATTGTCTTTTGAAGGCACATGAGCAGCTTGTCTTTTGAAGGCACATGAGCAGCTTGTTTTGCTAAAGCTTGAGTCCACAGGCTTTGTGCTCACAAGTTGTTCGATTAAATGTCCTGACCGAGTTCTCGCACAACTAAATCAATGTCTCGGCCACCTACCAAGTTTCAAGAAGCTACTCCACCGAAGAACATCATCAACACCCATCCAAATTCAGCTTCCCAGCCGCAATAGCCGCAATACCATCATTGAAATCATCAAATTGTTGGTGCTCTATTGTCAAATGCCTGGCTATTGGGAAAGTTCTTCATTCTTTTTGAATTATTACTTTTACTGTGTGGTTAATGGTAGCAATTTGGTTTAGCCCAAGTGTTATGATGTTGATTGTATAAAAATCATAAACAAAAATTTAATAAAAAGACATGCAATTGTTGAATTCAGTAAGTGCTAGTTTTACACAATTTGTAATGCAATCCCCGATGTTAAAAGAATGCGGTGGGAAGGTTCAAATGTTAACAGGCAGCCATTAGCCTCGTTATTATATGCCTTAGTTCAACTGTATGCAACATCATACGCACCAAACCTTCTAATCTTCAATAGGCTACACTTGCATAGATAAAGATGCATATAATTGGAAGAACAGATGAGAAACAACAATGGCGGGTTCGGTTGGTGAATGATTAATAACTATCCAAACCATCTCTTCAAATGTTAACAAAAACATCCATTTGCTACCAAACATCAAAAAGAGCATCATAATTGTTTACAAAAGCATGTCATAGTTGTTTGTCAATAGACTTTAACAAAATATAAATAAAAAAGGAACCAACAACCAACACAAGCATAAAATTTAATTCCTATTTCGCTTGTTTTTTAATTGTTGTTGTAGTGATTCAGCTGTGATAAAAGATCTTCCTCTCTTTGTGAAATTTGGTTCAAGAACACTTGTACTAGCCCCTGTTCTCACCTATAATGAGACAAAACAATACAACTTTAGGTCACCCATAAAGGTACATATCACATGGGTATGGGACTAAAGTAATAATATGTTTTATCATAGCTTACCCCACTTTCAAAGCATCCCTAAAATTTTGTCTTCCACTTGCGTATTCAGTGTACAAGAGCTCCGAAATCTTTCTTCCTCCTAACCCGCATATGAAACAAGTACACATTTTGTTAATCAAGTAAAAGATTAGATCTATATTAAAGAACCTATATTTGTTGTTAATTACTTACGATTGTTTGTCCCTTCTTGGAGCAGGAATATGAACTTGATCCTCTACCGGCTTCTGAGGACATTTCTTCTTGTTATGACCTTTCTGCTTACAAATACTGCAAGTCATTTGAACCCCCTTCCTTGATTTTTTGATTGTTTTGTATGGATCCACTTCAACAGGTTCTTCCGTAAGATCGCTGGTTTCTTTCCTTTACCATCTTCTAAGGCATCTTTCCTTCTGTTCCACTTTGGTCTTCCTTTCACAACTCTTAGAGGCGGTGGCGACATTACTTGGTTTATCTCGAGTGAGGCCACATGTTCATACCATTCAATGGTTTCAACATATACCTTGATAAGACTTGAGGTAAGTTTCACCTTTCAAACACTCATATATATAATCCTCTGGCTCTTCCCTCGAAAGGGTTATGGCCAAAACAAAGATGACAACAAGGAATGCCACTTAGCTGCCATGCTCTACAAGTACATGTCCAAGTCGTTAGGTCAACTATTGTACCCCCTCTTCTACCCCCAACCTCAAACTGTGTATCACCATTCCACAAAGAACTGCAATCCCTAGACTTGACCACTGAATCCACTAAACTCTTTAGCACTCTATCTCCAAACCTTCTACCCTCGCCGCCGTCTAGTCATATAATCTTTTTTGTCTCTCATTCTAACCATTACTTGTTTCCTAATGGCTTCTAGCATGCTAATCAAGGGTTTATATCTAGCCTCTAATATCCAAAAATTAAAGCTTTCACAAAAATTATTGTCAATAGAGTCACAAACACAGTAAGTGTAAGTGGGGAAGAATGCCTTACACCATCTAGATGGATCCCTATCCATCAAATGCTTGTAAGCATGCTCAGATAACACTTTATCTTCTCCATGTTCTTTTGAAAGTCACCTTCAGTTGTTGACTTGGCTGCTGCCCAAAAGTACCTCCTGTAATTCACACCAGTGAACCCACTTTTTCTAAAATTTGCATAAATGTGTCTTGCACAATTTCTGTGATGTATCTCAGGGAACAAGTCATTTACTGCAACTTCCAATCCCTGCATAGAAGGTAATAACAGTCGGTTAATATTTACACCAAACTAAGAAAAACGGAAAGAGGTAAATATATTTAAATGGACAAACAAGATAACTTGCAGATTTTCGGATGAATCTGCTGCCTTCCAGAAAAAAGACCATAACTCACTCAAGAAAATTCCAAATGCTTCACCGTTTGGGCCATTAGAAACTAGACTCATAGGGCTTTGAATCCATATACACCAATCAGCCCAATATTGCTCGAGTCAAAACAGTTTATTGCTCAAAGTAGCCCTAAAAACTGCAGAAATGGTCATTTACTAAAATCTGCTGCCTTCCAGAAAAAAGACCATAACTCACTCAAGAAAATTCCAAATGCTTCACCGTTTGGGCCATTAGAAACTAGACTCATAGGGCTTCGAATCCATATACACCAATCAGCCCAATATTGCTCGAGTCAAAACAGTTTATTGCTCAAAGTTGCCCTAAAAACTGCAGAAATGGTCATTTACTAAAAACTGCACAATTGATGCAAGTAAAGGCTGCTATTCACTAAAAACTGCACAATTGATGTAAATAAATATTCATTTATTTGCTAGATATCATGCAGTAATATCAACATGCAAAAGAACGAAAATAATACCTTCGTTGATCGTACATAATGGTCCATCCCTCTCCATCTCCTATGCCAATATCATTTGCAAGTAGGTTAAGAAACCACCTCCATGTGTGTTGATCTTCTTTCTCTACAACTGCCCAGGCTATAGGAAACATTTGGTTGTTGGCATCCCTCCCCATTGCCACAATCAACTCACCTTTAATCCAAGTCTTCAAAAAACAACCATCCACACCTATAAATTTCCTGCATCCCTCGACAAACCAATTGATAAGCACGATCAAGAGTGGGCAAGGGATCCTGAGACAAGAGGTTAGTACGAAGAGAGGCATAGTATTCAGAATTTAAACCCATAAGAAATTCATGAAGCTTGCCGGTCACCCTTCGTGCCGCGTGTTTCTGTCCGGCTGTGCAGTTGTCGCAGCAAGAACAATCTATAAGCGGCACGAAATTATTCAGGTATGTAGTGAAATTATTCCTTCAAGTATTATGGTCCATGATCATGCCCTAGTTGAGCCCATGAATGACGATGCGGGTGGTATTACTTGGTCTGCACCATCAACTTTTGATATTGTTGTGGGTGTTATTGATTGGACAGAAGAATTTAAATACGATGATAATTTTATTATTGATCATGGGGAGATTGTGGGAGAGTTCATGGAGGACGCTAATTTTTCATTCATTGTTGACTCTGAGGAAGATGGGACGAACGATCAACGGATGGATGGGATGTTATTACTTTGACTTGAAAGTTTTGTTGCAATCTGTTCCTCCAACTCCTTGAAACGGACTGCAATAATTGCTGCTCGCTCTAATTGCTCTAAACTTTCTGCACTTCAACTCCTGACTTCTGTACTTTGATTTCTGCACTGAAACTTCTGAACTGGACTGGATGTTCTGCACTTTGACGCAAGAAATTCTGCACTATAGTTGCTGAAATTTCTGCACAAATTTCACTGGAATTTCTGCACAATTTACTTGCTGAAATATTACTCCCAAGGCACGTAATGAATACGCTTTCCTTAAGACAAGATTTGCCCTCTAATCCGGTGCAAATAGGTTCTGCAAATCGTCTTTAGGATACAATGGAGCCTCTGTTTTTCACAGAATGGTGTATGCAGTTTGCACCACTGAATACACCCCTATTCCTTGTGTGTACAAACAAGCCTTAGAAAGATTAGAAGATTGTATTTGGCCAAGTACAATCTCCTGTGTTTAAGAAGTAAGAGAAGTTTGTTTGTGAGTAGAGATGGAGAAGAGTTGAAGAGAAAGTTCTGTATTTTTCAAAACATCCTGATGTGTTCAATATATAGTGTGTTGGTGACTGTTAAGAGAAGACACAAGTGTGACTTGTGACTGCAGAAAATAACTGCTAGTAACTGCAACTTAACAGCCTTCTAACAGCCCCACCAATAACTAATAATGCTGCAGAAAATTTATCTTCTAACAGCCCTTTTAACAAACACACCAAGATTCAAATTCATATCAATAACTTTCCTTAACTGCTTCTCCAACGGTCACAAACATTCACCAACCAGAATTTTTTTTTTTTTTTCATTAAAACATTATTTTGAAAATACTCCAACAATCCCCCACCATTTTCGAAATAAAATGATCTTAACAAGGCTTGGCAACCTTATGCATAGATGATGGTGTCTCTCGACTTGAACCATTATCCTGTGAAAACATATCAAGGCTAACCTAGTAGAATGGTAGACTCGTGTCTTTGAACCAACTACCAATATGATTAGACGGATATATAGTCACGCACAAGATTTGAATATATATAAGGAAAGATTAAAGCTGACGCGTGGATTGGCCTTGCGTCTGTATCCTTTTCGTGAGTGCTCTAGAGCCAAGCCCTTGAGCTTATAGAAGGCGGCACCACCTCCGACACTCATATAGGTAGACTTACCTTAGTGTCCCCGTAACGTAAACACTATTAAGTCTATTAAGAGTTTATACTCATCCTTCCTTTTATTATTACGGGTACCAAGCTCTACATACCTTGGGATGAATAAGAGTGTAGAACTTCAACCACAACATATGATATACTTTGCTCATTGAACCCATAGACTTGATTTATCAAGAATTGGGTTGAGTTTCTATCATTGGTGATTTGTATTAGTGGGCTTGAGTCCCATCCCTTTTGTGGTTTTCTTGACCACTTCCCTTGGAAGTCCTTTTGTCAAAGGATCTGCCAAGTTTTGGCAAGACTTCACAAAGTCTATCGTTATCACTCCATCAGTGATCAACTGTCTCACATAGCTGTGTCTTAATTCAATATGTCTGGATTTTCCATTATACACTTGACTATATGCTCTAGCTAGAGTTGCTTGGCTATCACAAAGGTATAGATACTCGGTGGCATAGGCTTTGGCCATTTAGGTATCTCAATTAGCAAGTTTCGTAGCCATTCTGCTTCTTTACTACATGAAGCCAATGCTACAAACTCCGATGCCATCGTTGAGTCTGTTATACAAGTTTGCTTTTTAGAGCCCCACGAGATGGCACCCCCACCAAGTGTAAATATCCATCCAGTTGTGGAGGTATGATCATCCCTCTCGCTTATCCAACTAGCATCTCGTAAACCCTTCCAATACCGAAGGAAATCCCGTAAAATGTATGCCATAATTTATTGTCCCCTTTAAATATTTAAAGACACGATATATAGCATTCCAATGTATATGACTTGGATTACTAGTATATCTACTAAGTCTTCCCACTGCAAATGCAATGTCAGGCCTAGTACTCGTCATGGCATACATTAGACATCCGATTGCCCTGGCATACTCAAGCTGATTAACAGCTCTACCAGTGTTTTTAAATAATTTAATACTTGAATCATATGGGGTACTTACAGGAGTACTTTCATAATGGTTGAATTTCTTTAATATTTTCTCAATATAATGAGATTGAGAAAGTACCAACCCATTATCATTTCTAGTAATCCTGATTCCTAATATCACATCGGCAACCCCCATATCTTTCATATCAAATTTGGATGACAAAAATAATTTTGTTTCTATAATTGTTTCTTCATCAGTTCCGAAAATAAGCATATCATCAACATATAAACAAATAATCACACCTTTATGATTAGAAAATTTGCTATACACACATTTGTCGGATTCATGAACTTTAAAACCATTAGAGACAACTATTTCATCAAATTTTTCATGCCACTGCTTAGGAGCTTGCTTAAGGCCATATAATGATTTTATAAGTTTGCATACTTTTCTTTCATGACCAGGTAAAATGAAGCCTTCAGGTTGTTCCATATATATTTCTTCATTTAAGACACCATTAAGAAAAGCAGTTTTTACATCCATTTGATGAATAGTAAAACCATAAATAGAAGCCAATGCAAGAAGAACACGAATAGTAGAAATGCGGGCAACAGGAGCATAAGTATCAAAATAATCTATCCCTCCCTTTTGAGTGAAGCCTTTAGCAACTAATCTAGCTTTAAATTTATCAATGGTGCCATCAACCTTCATTTTCTTTTTGAAGATCCATTTACAACCAATTGGTTTTGAACCAGGAGGCAAGTCAACAAGAACCCAAGTATTATTGCCTATTATAGAATCCATTTCATCATTAATGGCTTCTTTCCAAAAGGCAACATCTTGTGATTTCATAGCTTCCTCAAATGTTTGAGGATCAGCCTCAATACTTGGTGATATAGAGAGTTGAAAGCACTCTGAGTTTCTATCACCTTCCACCAAATAAATAATAAAATCTGGTCCAAAGGACTTTTCCGTTCTTATTCGCTTGCTTCTCCTTGGTTCAGTTTCTGGCAGGTCTATAGGTTTACGTTTTTGGGAAGATTCAATCACCTTTCCAATGTCATCATTGTGTCTAGGAATTGTTTTGAATCTCTCTTCATAGAAAATAGCATCCCTAGATTCAAAGACCATATTTATTCCAATTGAGTCATTTGGCTCAATAACCATAAACCTATATCCCTTGCTATGCTCTGCATATCCCAAGAATATGCACTCAACTGCTTTGGCACCTAGTTTCTTTATTTTAGGTTCTGGTAGCCTTACAATTGCTCTACAGCCCCAAACCTTAAGGTATCCTAGATTAGGCTTTCTTTTCTTCCATAACTCATAGGGAGTAACATTGAGTTTCTTATGAGGTACTCTATTTAAAATATAACAAGCAGTTAAGAGAGCCTCACCCCAAAAACTATCATTAAGGCCCGAATGATAAAGCATAAAATTAACCATCTCTTCTAATGTTCTATTTTTCCTTTCGGCAATTCCATTTTGTTGAGGGGTATAAGCTATACTAGTTTCATGAATAATTCCTACATTTTCAAAATATGCAGGGAAGTAATATTCTCCTCCTCTATCAGATCTAAGCATTTTAATGTGAGCATTACAAAAGTTTTCTGATTCAGCCTTATAAATCTTAAACTTATCATGAACTTCATCTTTACTATGGAGCAAATAAACATAGCAAAATCTAGAGTAATCATCAATAAAAGTTACAAAGTATTTCTTTTCGCCTCTAGTAGGAGTATTATGAAAATCACATACATCACTATGAATTAAGTGCAAAATTGAAGAAGTTCTTTCAATGGCCTTTGGGAATGGGGTTCTTGTAATTTTAGTGTGTGCACAAATATCACATTTGTCAACCATATTATTATCACATTTAGGAATAATATCATAATTAATCATTTTATGCATTTTTCTAGTATTCACATGGCCTAATCTACTATGCCATAAGGAAAGAGAGTCAACAATATAAGCAGAATTAAAAGAAATTTCATTAATGCTGAGTTTATACATACCCTCATACACATATCCTTTACCAACAAACACACCACCCTTAGACAGAATAAATTTATCACCATCAAAGACAAGCTTAAAACCATGCTTGTTAAGCAAGCTTACAGACACAAGGTTTTTCCTAATTTCAGGAACATGATAGACATCGGTAAGAGTCAAAATCTTGCCCGAAGTAAACTCGAGATTCACCGTTCCTTTCCCTTTCGACCGCAGTAGAGGAGTTCCCCATGTACATGCAATTTCCAGCAGTAGCTTCAACGTAGTTGGAGAACATGCTTTTGTCATTGCACACATGTCTTGTTGAACCGGAGTCAATCCACCAAGCATTGTCATTCTGTAGCATGTTTGCTTCAGAGATCACCGCGACAAATTTTTCCTTGTCTTTGTTCTCCTTCTTCTTTTTGAGAAGCCGACACTCCCTTTTAAAGTGCCCAGGTTTTCCGCAATTGTAGCAGGAACCTTTCTTTTTCTTGCTTGGATTCGGGTTCTTGGAGGATTCTCCTTGCTCCCATTTTCTTTTGTTGTTACTTGCTTGTCCGGATTTCTTTTCATTATACTGTCCAGATTTGTGGGTATTCATTTCTTCCGTCATATGCACCTTAGAAGTTCCTTTCCTGCGAGTCATTTTTCTCTCGCAACCCTTCTTCAATCTGAAGATGGGTCCCTAAATCTTTAAGGGACAACTCCTGTTTTTTGTGCTTAAGATTTTTCTTAACATCTTTCCATGACGGAGGAAGTTTATCAATTATGCATGAAACAATGATACATTCATCCATATTCATATTCAGCAATTTCATTTGGCCAAGGATGCATTGTATTTCATCAAATTGGGTAGTAACAGGTTTAGCATCTACCATTTTATAATTCATAAAATGAGAAGCTAGAAATTTCTTACTTGTACCATCCTCGGTCAAGTAGCGATTATTGAGATTTTCCCACAATTCCTTTGCAGTCTCCACATTTTGGTATACATCAAAGAGATTATCGGAGAGTGAATTCAGAATATGTCCTTTGCAGATTTCATCGTCTTTGACCCATTTGATCCGCTTCCTAATTTGTCTTTGGTGTCTCTTCGTCATTCTCGGTCGGCTTCGGAATATTGAGAACATAATCAACGCACAGGAGAGGAGCAAGAACCGAACTTTCTTACGCCAACGACGGAAGTTTCCTCCATCAAACTTGTCAAGTTTGACGAACTCAGTGGTGAGTGCTTGCAGTGTTTTTGCCATGTAAATCTTGTCTTAAGATTGTTACTACTTTGACTTGAAAGTTTTGTTGCAATCTGTTCCTCCAACTCCTTGAAACGGACTGCAATAATTGCTGCTCGCTCTAATTGCTCTAAACTTTCTCGCACTTCAACTCGACTTCGTACTTTGATTTCGCACCGAAACTTCGAACCGGACTGGATGTTACGCACTTTGACGCAAGAAATTCTGCACTATAGTTGCTGAAATTTCTGCACAAATTTCACCGGAATTTCTGCACAATTTACTTGCTGAAATATTACTCCCAAGGCACGTAATGAATACGCTTTCCTTAAGACAAGATTTGCCCTCTAATCCGGTGCAAATAGGTTCTGCAAATCGTCTTTAGGATACAATGGAGCCTCTGTTTTTCACAGAATGGTGTATGCGGTTGCACCACCGAATACACCCCTATTCCTTGTGTGTACAAACAAGCCTTAGAAAGATTAGAAGATTGTATTTGGCCAAGTACAATCTCCCGTGTTTAAGAAGTAAGAGAAGTTTGTTTGTGAGTAGAGATGGAGAAGAGTTGAAGAGAAAGTTCTCAGATTTTTCAAAACATCCCGATGTGTTCAATATATAGTGTGTTGGTGATTTGTTAAGAGAAGACACAAGTGTGACTTGTGACTGCAGAAAATAACCGCTAGTAATCGCAACTTAACGACCTCTCTAACAAATCCCACCAATAACTAATAATGCTGCAGAAAATTTATCTTCTAACAGCCCTTTTAACAAACACACCAAGATTCAAATTCATATCAATAACTTTCCTTAACTGCTTCTCCAACAGTCACAAACATTCACCAACCAGAATTTTTTTTTTTTTTTCATTAAAACATTATTTTGAAAATACTCCAACATGGGATTGATAGTTTTAATTTTTATCCGGACAAAATTGGTTTACATCAAATCTTGCAAAAGGGGCGAATTTATTCCAAGTATTTATTTCGATGGAATGGCTCCTTTCAAACATCGGATGTGAACTCGGGGTCGAGTTCTTTTGAAGAATGGGTGACTGATGTAGGAGGAACCGAGGAAGGAATCTGCACCAAGAAAGGATATTTGACGAAGTCAAATATATCAATTAATTTTGTATTTTAATTACTATCTTAGGACTTAATTTGTTTTAGTTTATATTTTATTGCTTATTTTCGTCATTAATTTTAATAGGTTGATTATGGATGATTTTAGAGTAGATTTTGAGAAGATTTACTAGTTTTTGAGTCCTATTTAGTTACCATATAGGTTAGGAGTAATTCTAGAAGGTTTAGGATTGTTTTTCAAGTTTTATGGGCACTATAAAATAGGCCTAGTGGTGTAATCCGAAAATTATCTTTTGATTAATTAAAATTGAAGAGTTTTTCTCTTAATTCCAGGTGGATTCCAGATTACTGCTGGTGGATTCCAGTATTGTGTTTGAGGATTCTTCGCTTGAAGAATTCTTGTGATTAGTGCGCTAATCACGAAATCTATCGTGCTTCTGTGCTGCGTCAAGTAGACTATCTTTATGGGACGGAGGAGTATAGAGCAAGCATTCTTAGTCCTGTAAGTATGGTGGGAAGCATATTTTCCGTGTTCAGTTGTTAGTCTTTTGAGTAGCATGATTCAACGGTCTTGAGAATTGAACATTGTTATCTTTGTCCCGAATGAAATTTGTTGATTTGTTCGTTCAGCTTTTCTTGGCATGCTTCTTTTATAGGATGGACGGGTTTTATGCTCATCAATTCCGGTATATGGACAAGGAAATGAAGCAGGGAACGAGGCTGGTTACATTGTGGGAATGTCAACATGCTATCCTCAACCAGGCTCGGTCAAGATATCTAAAGGGGAGACTATAGTAGTGGAATCTAATTACAGCAGTGCCCAGAGACATACTGGAGTTATGGGTCTCTTTTACATTCTCGTTGCAGAACCTGCCTCAGGCATCGATTCTCGCTCAAGTGCTTTAACTTAAGTAAGACTCAAAACACGCTTTTTTTTTTTTTTTTTTTTTTTTTTTTTTTTAACATAGAGCATGTGTTTTATGTATCTTTAACAGTTGAGAGAAGATAAGGGGTAAACTCGAGGATTACTTTTTTTTTCCTTTTTGGTCAAGTATATTTATGCATATTGTATACTCCCTCCGTCCCAGCCATCTTAAGAAAAAGTAAAATGGCACGGGAATTAAGAAATATTATTATAGTATTAGGAGAGAGAATGAGTGGGATGAATAGTTAGGAGAGAGAATGTTGTGAGTGTAAAAGTAAAGTAGGAGAGAGAATGAGTGGGGTAGAAAGAGTATAAAAATAATAAAAACTTTCCATTTTTGGAATTCTTAAGATCAGCGGGACGCCCAAAATGGAAAGTTTTCTTAAGATCGGTGGGACGGAGGGAGTATGCAACAAGCAAGTGTTCTAAACGCGTAAATAAACCCCAAAATATATGCTTTTAAACAAGATCCTGGAAAGATGTCTAGATGAGTTCTAACATTTCTTGGTCTTATCAGATTCAAAAGAAGGCCACAATAGCCAGTTATGTCTGGATTCAGGTCATGTTTGGAGTGGTGATTTCTGCCGCCATTGCTGCTATTGTTGTTTTTACTTACAGACGAAGAATCCCAAAGGAGGACGGATACGAATCAATTGTGATGTGATCTTATTTCTCCAGCTCGTGTTCAAGGAAATAGTACAAACCTTGTTTGTTATTCCAAAATCTGTGAGCTTTTACTGTATGTAATACGAGTGCAATAACATAGATAACTCAAGGACGCATATTTAAAATAGTTTTTTGTTTATGGCACATAGATCATAGCTGGAGAGATTTAAGAAAGACCTTCTGTATAAATTATGGATATTTATGAAATACTTTGTCTGAAAAGATAGTCTTATTTTGATTTTGGTGTTCATTTTTGTTCATGATAAGAACAAAAATATTCATTTTGGAAGTAATATAAAGTGGTACCCATTGATTTGAAACTAATGTCTCTGCTGGTTGGTGGAGTCAGCATTAATGCATACTTGCAAATGGTTGAAGAGCTTCCATGGTGCAGGACTAGTGCGCGTGGTTTGGTCAGGCTTACTTAATGCAAATTCTAGAATATCACCTACCGGTTCTTCTGTTAGTATTTGGGGCCAGTACAATATGACAGTACATTATGCAAAAATTCAAATTTGATCTTGATCAAAAGCAAATTTGAAATTTTTTTGGACATTTATTTTTATACAGTTATGCAAAAATTACGCTATAATTTGTTGGTGATTTTAGTGTCATCAACTTGTTTTATTGTAATGGTGATTTACTAAGAGATCAATGTGATTCGTATTAGACTCGGATACGAGTAAGGGAAAGTGTGGAGTACACACTCGTTTGAGCTAAAACGAAGTCAACCTCGATATAGAAGTAAAAGTTAAAGGGTAGCTCTTTTTCGATCGGTATGAACAAAGACGGCCGTGCAGTGCTTCATATGACACGGCCGTGCGGTATGAACAACACGGCCGTGCGGTTCATAAGACACGGCCGTGCGCCTGTACGAGATGCCTTTTCAAAATGAAGAGACACATTGCTTGGCTAAAGTCATGTCTTTTGATTGTACCCTTTAACTAATACCTCCCCATCTGTATATATACAGAGATTGATCTCAGTTGTACATATATGAAAAACACAAGAGTGAATTACAACAATAACGAAAGCAAAACAATTCTCAAGTTTTGATTTGTTCTCTTTGCCTAGAAAACAAATTGCGTGATTGTCTTATCCCAATAAAGATTTTGTGTAACCCAGGCAATAAGGGTCGAAATACTTTATTCGGAAAGTGGATTATACACGATTCAATCACATATCCGGCCTCAGTATCAAGATCGAGACCCTATTTCCCCTACAAACGAATAAAGTATTTGGTGATACTCATGGCTACTGTGAAGGAGATGACAACAAAGTTTGGAAAGCTAGACAAGTTTGAAGGGCAAGATTTCAGACGTTGGCAAAAGAAGATGCACTTCCTTTTGACAACATTAAAGGTGGTGTATGTTCTATCTACTCCAATTCCAGAATTGCTTGAAGAGGATAACTTGGAGGCCGTCAGACGTAGATTGAAGTGGGAGAACGATGACTACATCTGCAGAGGACACATATTGAACGGTATGTCTGATCCTTTATTTGACATTTATCAAAATGAGGAGTCTGCTAAAGAGTTATGGGATTCTCTTGAATCCAAGTACATGGCAGAGGATGCTTCTAGTAAGAAGTTCCTTGTGAGTAATTTTAACAATTACAAGATGGTCGATGCTAGACCTGTCATGGAACAATTCAATGAACTCCTTAGAATCCTTGGACAATATACACAACATGGATTGAAGATGGATGAGTCAATATCTGTTTCAAGTGTGATTGATAAATTGCCTCCCTCCTGGAAGGATTTCAAACCACCTTGAAACATGGTAAAGACGATCTATCTTTGGTTCAACTTGGAAGTCACTTGCGCATAGAGGAATCTCTTAGGGCGCAAGAAGATGACAAAGGCAAAGGAAAAGAAGTTGGTGGACCATCGGTCAATATGATTGATGATGGTAGAAACAAAAACAAAGGAAAGAAACGCAGTTTCAATGACAATGGTTCTGGTCCCAACAAGAAGCCTAAATTGGCTTGTTGGAAGTGTGGCAATCGGGTCACTTTAAGAAGGATTGTCGTGTTGGAAACAACAAGAACGGCGCAAGCACAAGTGGTTCGGGAAAGGGGTCTAAGGACCATTCTCAAAACCAAGGTCGAATTTAATTCATAGTTGGAACAGATTTATTAAAAATTATGTTTCAATAATTTCGAGAGCATTTTATGTGCAGTGATGATGCTATTGCGTGGTGGATTGATTCCGGTGCCACTGCTCATGTTTGTAAAGATCGTTGTTGGTTTAAGACATACGAACCAATGGAAGACGGATCTGTCCTTTACATGGGTGATGACCATTCCGCTCCTATTCAAGGAAGAGGAAGTGTGGTATTGGAATTTAGTTCGGGAAAACGATTTCTTTGTTTAATGTTTTATATGTACCTAAACTTCGTAAGAATTTAATTTCTGGTCCCGTCTTGAACAAGTGTGGTTATAAACAAGTTTATGAATCCGATAAGTATATCTTATCGAAGTCGGGTGTATTTGTAGGATTTGGTTATTATAACAATGGGATGTTTATGTTGAATTTGAATAAAATTCCTGTTAACTCTAGTTCTGTTTATATGACTTCCTCTCGTTGTTGTTAATTCCTCATTATGGCATGCTCGGTTAGGACATGTGCACTATAAAAGAATGTTTGAAATGTCCAAAGATGGTTTGATTCTGTTATTGATAATAATACGGAAAGGTGTAATACTTGCATGTTAACAACAATCACTAGGAAACCTTTTAAAAGTGTTACAAGGAATTACTGTAAAACTTGAATTGATACATAGTGATTTATGTGATTTTCATGCAACTCCATCTTTAGGCAATAAAAAGTATATTGTCACTTTTATAGATGATGCCTCTAGGTTTTGCTATATTTATTTGCTTTGCATGCAAAAGATGAAGCCCTAGATAAATTTAAAATTTATAAAACCGAAGTTGAACTTCAACTTAATGGCTTGATTAAAACCTTACGTACGGATAGAGGTGGTGAATATTATGATCCTAAATATTTCCAATCCGTAGGGATAATTCATGAGACTACGGCTCCTTATGTACCACAACAAAATGGTGTGGCTGAAAGGAAGAATAGAACTCTTGAAGAAATGGTTAACGCCATGTTGTCTTACTCTGCTTGAGTGACGGGTTTTGGGGTGAAGCCATGTTAACGGCTTGTCATCTATTGAATAGAGTTCCTAATAAAAGGAACAAGATTACCCCATATGAGCTTTGGTATAAGAAAAGACCAAACTTGACATTTTTGCGAGTTTGGGGATGTAGGGCCGTGGTTAGACTTCCGGACCCTAAAAGGAAAAAGTTGGGAGAAAAAGGTGTTGATTGCATCTTTGTTGGATATGCTGAGCATTCCAAGGCATATAGGTTTTATGTTATAAAACCTAATGAATTCATTTCTATAAACACAATTATAGAATCAAGAGATGCAATCTTTGATGAGAATCGTTTCTCTTCTATACCTAGACCCAAGGATATTATACCAATGTCTTGAATCTCAAATGGATGATCATTCAATTGATGTACCAAGTGAGACACCCGAACCTCGTAAGAGTACAAGAGTAAGGAAAGCTAAATCATATGGTTACTGATTTTCAACTATATTTAGTTATGGGATCAAGAGATCAAATTGAATCTCAATACTCTTACCGTTATAGTATAGAGGAGGATCCAAGAACCTATGATGAAGCAATAAAATCTCGAGACGCCGGTTTTTGGAAAGAAGCCATCGATGATGAGATTGGTTCTATTGTGGAAAATAATACATGGGTCTTGTACGATTTACCACCAGCCGTAAACCTTTGGGGTGCAAATGGATCTTCAAAAAGAAGATGAAAGTCGATGGAACTATCGACAAGTTTAAAGCTCGATTGGTAATCCAAGGCTTTAGACAAAAGGAAGGGATCGATTACTTCGATACCTATGCACCGGTTGCTCGTATCACTACTATTAGATTTCGATAGCTTTGGCGGCTATTCGAATCTATTGATCCATCAAATGGATGTCAAAACAAAGCATTTTTAAATGGTGATTTGGAAGAAGAAGTGTATATGAAAAAACCAGAAGGATTTGTTATGCCAGGTAATGAGCATAAGGTATGTAAGTTAAATAAGTCATTGTATGGGCTGAAGCAAGCATCTAAATAGTGGCATCAAAAATTTGATGAGGTTTTTTTGTCGAATGGTTTTGTATTAAATCAATCCGACAAATGTGTATATAGCAGATTTGATGAATCCGGTAAAGGTGTAATCATCTGTCTATATGTAGATGACATGTTGATTTTTGGCACTGACCAAAATGTAGTTGATAAAACTAAGAAGTTTTTGTCATCAAAATTTTCAATGAAGGACATGGGAGAAGCCGATGTAATTCTTGGTATAAAGATTAAACGGATGAACAAGGGAATTGCAATATCACAATCTCATTATATTGAGAAAATTCTCAAGAGGTTTAATTGTGATAATTGTTCTAAAGTTAGTACTCCCATGGATCCTACTGAGAAACTTGTATCAAATACGGTAAACCCGTGTCACTCGAATACTCAAAAGCCATTGGCGCTTGATGTATGCTATGACAGCACTCGACCCGATATTGCTTATGCGGTTGGAAGATTGAGCAGTTAACTAGTAATCCTAGTAGACAAAGCATTGGCATGCTATAACAAGGGTGTTCAAGTACTTAAAAGGTACTATGGACTATGGTTTGTGTTATAGTGGGCATCCTTCTATATTAGAAGGTTATACCGATGCTAGTTGGATCAACCAAGAAGATTCATCTTCTACTAGTGGTTGGAGTGTTCTTGCTTGGAGGAGGTGCCATTTCTTGGGCTTCCAAAAAGCGACATGTATTACACATTCTACAATGGAATCGAGTTTGTAGCATTGGCTGCTGCTGAAAAGAAGCGAGTGGCTTGAACTTGATATATGAGATTCCATTATGGCCAAAACCGATATCACCAATGTCTATCCATTGTGATAGTGCTTTGCCACCTTGGCTAGGGCCTATAGTCGATTTATAATGGCAAGTCTAGACACTTGGGTGTCGACATAGTATGATTCGGGAGTTAATCATGAATGGTGTGATATCAGTTGAGTTTGTTCGGTCGCAACAAAATTTGGCCGACCACTTGACGAAGGGGTTAGCCAGAGACTTGGTAAATAAGTCTCGCAATGGGAATGGGATTAAAGTCCATTTAATCCTCTAATTGTGAGATACCCAATTCCCTTCTAATACAACGTTAGAAGCTTGAATTCAATGTGGAAAGCTCGCAGTTGGAGATTGGAACACATGTTATTATTTCCCAAGGTATGTGTTCGGACTGCAAGTAAAGGTTAGGTTGAAGAATATCTTCTTAATAGTTCCTTTGAAAAATTGCAAATGCGGGTGCAAGATTAAAGGAACTACCTATATGGACATGAAGTTTTGCCGCTTCAAGAAGCTAGGAGTTGGCTTCCTATATGTTCACTAATGGATATGGACACATGGCTTGTAAAAGTGTCAAGATTAAACAAAGAGAATTGTACCGAACTTATGTGTATAGTATCTTCAGGTATTCATATGAGTTGACGGGTTCAATCGTTACGACACCCCGATTCTCGAGTATTTGAAATGTGTATTATACTAAGATGAAAATTCAATCGCAAGACATTTTCATTTATGCATTCGTTTGTTTCGTTATTTATACAGTTTAGTAAATCAAAGGATTACACTAAAATGGAGGGGATTTGTTGGTGATTTTAGTGTCATCAACTTGTTTTATTGTAATGGTGATTTACTAAGAGATCAATGTGATTCGTATTAGACTCGGATACGAGTAAGGGAAAGTGTGGAGTACACACTCGTTTGAGCTAAAACGAAGTCAACCTCGATATAGAAGTAAAAGTTAAAGGGTAGCTCTTTTGTCGATCAAGTATGAACAAAGACGGCCGTGCAGCTCATATGACACGGCCGTGCAGTATGAACAACACGCCGTGCGGTTCATAAGACACGGCCGTGCGGTTCTGTACGAGATGCCTTTTCAAAATGAAGAGACACATTGCTTGGCTAAAGTCATGTCTTTTGATTGTACCCTTTAACTAATACCTCCCCATCTGTATATATACAGAGATTGATCTCAGTTGTACATATATGAAAAACACAAGAGTGAATTACAACAATAACGAAAGCAAAACAATTCTCAAGTTTTGATTTGTTCTCTTTGCCTAGAAAACAAATTGCGTGATTGTCTTATCCCAATAAAGATTTTGTGTAACCCAGGCATTAAGGGTCGAAATACTTTATTCGGAAAGTGGATTATACACGATTCAATCACATATCCGGCCTCAGTATCAAGATCGAGACCCTATTTCCCCTACATAATATGTGTATATATTTACTGCTTCTATTCTAATTAATAGCTTCTGTACTTGCATTATTGTTTCAACCAGATTTTTAATATCTTCCATTCTCTTCCCTAGGTCCATCAGTGAGATCTTCAACCTTCAGGAAAAGGTTTGAAATTGAAATCACTCTTTATTATTTTTTTTTGTTTTTCGAAGATGATACCTAATCCTCGTGATTGGTTGCTCTCGTTGATTCTCATGTTGTTATCGCTTACTGGCGATCAAGCTCGTTTAACAACTGAAATTGGAGTAAAATCTGCAGTATATTTATCGCCTAAAATGACCCTGGAACCTGGATCAGTTACAAATAAGTTTTATTACGATATTGACTTCCCCAGAGGGCATATTGGTATAAAGAGTTTCTATGCTGAATTAGTTGATGATGAGGGGAACTCTGTCTCCTTACACGAGGCCTATATGCACCATTGGAATGCTGCAAGATATTACGCACGGGAAGGCGTTGAAGTTCCAAACTCCAGCGTCGATTTTGTTTTCAAATCATCGGATTTTATCATTGCAGGGAATTCCGGGGTATGCAAACCTGCATTTCCGCAGTTTTTTGGCCTTGGGTCCGAAACAAGAAAAACTGAGACTTATATTCCTCATCCTTATGGGATTGAAGTTGGCAATCCGGATGAAATTCCTCGAGGTTTTGAGGAGAAATGGCATATTAATATCCACGCGATAGACACTCGTGGTGTACTAGATAAGTTGGGATGCACTGAATGTAGGTATGTGTAACTTGGTAATTTCATTCCTATTTGTTCTTTATTTTTTGGTCTCAAGTGATCAAAGCTCAGATTTGAGGTCAGTGCAGTCCAATTGCACTCAGAAATCTGGAATCCTTACTACTCCCTCCATCCGAAAATATGATCTTCCCACTTTTTTTGTCTTTACTCCAAAGGTACTTTTAACAATAATTTAATAATTTTAGGTTGATTTAATTATACCGATGAAAATTTGAAAATTGTTATTGACACACCATCAACAATACTATCAATAACAAGTTTTAGACTTTCATTGGGATTGGGATTGGGATTGGGATAAGTAAATCAACCTAAAATTATTACTCTAAGTATATGATAGGATGTAACTCATGTTATTAAAAAATCTAACAATGTTAATATGAAAATGTAACTCATTTACTATAAATGTCTGACTTCTATACAGTTTGAATGCTCAGATCCTAGATCCTCAAAACTAAGACCTCACGCTTTTTCTCCGCCACCTTCAATGGGTGATTCCATTCTTTCTTATGCAGGTGTAATTTGTATAATATTACAGTGGACGAATTTGGCCGACCTTTGAATCCAAATTATGTGGGAGGTTTGATGTGTTGCTATGACGAGACAAAATGCAGATTGAAACAAGGGTTCCAAAGTGTTGAGAGAAGTATTTACATGAGGTACACCGTGGAGTGGGTAGACTGGGATAGTTCTATAGTTCCGGTTAAAGTTTACATATTTGACGTGACGGATACAGGAAAGAAAACGGATGGATCTAAAGGTCTCGGTGGTTGCAAGGTGAATAATAAGATCACTTCTTCATTTGGTAACTCGCAAGAAGAAATGTTTCTGACACTCTTTTATTCAACTCTCTTGCTCTACAGATTGAGTATGATATTGAGTCATATGCTCTGATGATATTGCTAGAGATCAATGCTTTGATACAAAACGAGCATTCTTGAGTGCCCCAACTAGTGGCGATATCATATATGGTGTTGGACACTTGCATACTGCAGGGGTCGGTTCAGCACTTTATGGCGAGGTGATATTTTCTTAGGCCTGATTTTTTTCTTTTTTTTTTTTTAAAAAGTTATAGGAAATTGGTCTGCTTATGAAAGTCATTTTCGTAAAAAGAAATAATGAATTTAAGTGACTAACGGGGTTTATGCGCGATCATTTAGGACGGACGGGTTTTATGCTCATCCGTTCCAAAGTATGGAGAAGGGAATGAAGCAGGAAATGAGGCAGGTTACGTTGTGGGAATGTCGACCTGCTATCCTCAACCAGGCTCTGTCAAGATATATAAATGGGAGACTATAGTAATTGAATCTAATTACAGCAGTGACCAGAGACATACGGGTGTAATGGGGCTATTCTATATTCTGGTTGCTGAACCTCCTGCATCAGGACTCGAGTCTCTCGTGACTGCTTCAACTCAAGTAGGATGTTTTCCGTTATCTCTATCTCTCTCTTCTCTCTCTCTCTCTCTCTATATATATATATATATATCTATAGTATAAATTAGAGTGGTGTGCTACAGTATTATGAATAGTGTCAATGACGGAATTTCCCATTTTGCCCTCACTATTTTGTTCCTTTTCCATTTTGCCCTTAAAAAAAAAATTAAAAAAAAAAAACCTGTCCTCGGACAAGGGCTTAATTTAAAAAAAAAAAAAAAGTGTCCTCGGACACGGGCTTATTCTAGTATATATATAAAGTCGCAAAACTTTACATTTTATATATTTAGCTAGTATGTTCAAATAAAGTCCTCTTAGGGAACTTGTTTGTAGTCTTTTTATCAGTTTTGTTAAGCTAATTTTAACATTTCTTGATAATAGCAGATTCAGAAGAAGAAGTCCACAATGACCAATTATGCGTGGATTCACGTCATGCTTGGAGTAGTTGTTGCTGCTGCGGTTGCTGCTATTTCTGTTTTCGCTTACCAACGAAGAAGCCCGAAAGAGGAGGGATACGAATCACTTGCGACCTGAGCTTAATTCTCCAACTTAATATTCCAAATCCTTCAAGCTTTAATATGTTTAATTGAGTTTTATTTTGAAACTTTGTGGATTAGTAATGGCAAGTAAACAGAGCCAGGTGTGTGCAATGAAGACCTTCTGTGTAAACCTTGAGATTTTAATATAGTTATTGAAATGTTTGTGAATAATAATAAGAGTCACACAGTTAATACAAATTGTGTTAACTGGTGTCATGCACAGGCAAAAGACAATGAAGAAGGGAAACATGAAATACAACAGTTCAAAGCTACTACAGAGTTACAAGGCAAGGACCAATGGAGCTAGATGCAAATTATAGTACAAATAAGAAAATGAATTTAGATGAAAAATTAAACAACTTTTATAATTTACAAATTAGTTTTCTTTTTATGAATTCGATCAATTTCAGATATGAAATCAGATTCCGGACTTAACCAAAAAACAAACGACACCTAAATAGAATGGTTTGGGAGGGGGAGGGGGAGGGGGAGGGGGGAGGGGGGAGGGAGACCAAATCCAGCTGTAGCCAAGTTTCATACTCCCTCCGTCCCACACCAAGGTTCCTTGGTGTGGGTTTCACGTTTCTTAAGAATTTTTTTAAAAAATGAATAAAAGTTAAATATGGGATAGGGAATAGTAATCAATGATTGGTTTTTTTGTAAATATGTTAACTTTATAAGGGTATACTCCCTCCGTCCCAGCCCAGTGTACACTTATTTCCCTTTTGGTCCATCCCAGCCCGGTATGAACTACCATAAATGGTATGTCCTTTAATATTTTATATTCTCCCTACCCCACTCACTCATTAACTCCACTCATTCTCCACCACACAATTTATTCAACCAACCTACTATTTACTCCACTCATTCCCTCTCTTCATTTTCTACCACACATTTTCATTATCTTAATAATATTTCTTAATCGGCGTGTCTTGGTCAATGGTTCACAGTTGGGTGGGACGGAGGGAGTAATGAATTGTTTTTTTTTGTAATATGGGGTAGGAAATACTCCACTCAATCCACTTCTGGCCTGCGGTTTGACTTTTTGGTCAGCGAATCAATTTTTGACTATGATTTTATGAGTATCTAGATATTTCTATGTAATTTTAAAAATTGTTATTGCTTCACCATTAGAAATACTATCAATAACAATTTTTAGAATTGCATAGAGATATCTAGATATTCATAAAATCATGGTCAAAAATTAATTCAGTTGACCAAAAAAGTCAAACTGTGCGGATTGTAGCGGGACGGAGGGAGTAGTAGTTAATGATTGATTTTTTAATAGGAGAGATAATGAGTGGGAGGAATAGTAAGTTAATGATTGGTTTTTTTTGTAAATATATTAAAATTATAAGGGTATAATGAATGGTTGGGGCCGTTTGGTTTGATGAAAAAAAAGTGAAGGAATGGAATGGTCAATGGAATTGAATTCCAGAAGGAATTGAAATGGAAAAAAACTGATCAAACCCCTCCATTTGGTTGGCACGAAATGTAATGAAATTGTCATTCAATTTCTTGGCAAATCATGTTTAGTTTGAAAATACAAATTATAAGAACATAATGAAATGAAATCATATAAAATGTCCAATTCACTCTTCGATGGAAAAAAAATTTGTGGGGAGGGGGGAGGGGGGGTAGGGGGTGGGGGTGGAGGATGGGTGGGGGTGGGGGCGGGGAGGGGGTGGGAGGTGGGGGGAGGGGAGGGGTGAGGGGTGGGGGCGGGGGCGGGGGTGGGGGCTGGATAGGGGGAGTAGGGCGGGGGTATACAAAAATAAAAAAATAAAAATTCGTGGGGGAGGGGATGGGGGGGGTAGGGCGGGGGTATGCAAAAAAAAAATTGTGGGGGGAGAGGGGGTGGGTGGGGGTGAGGGGTGGGGGTGTGGTGGGGGCTGGATGGGGGAGGGTAGGGCGGGGGATATGCAAAAAAAATTGTGGGGGAGGGTGGGGGGGTGGATTGGGGGAGGTAGGGTAGGGGGATATGAAAAAAAAAAAATCGTGGGGGGTGGGGTGGGGGCTGGATGGGGGGTAGGCAGTGGGTATGCAAAAAAAAAATCGTGGGGGGGGGAGGTGGGTGGGGGGTGGGGTGGGGGCTGGATTGGGGGGGGTAGGCAGGGGGTGGGGGTAGGGTGGGGTATTTTGGTCATAATTTTTTTTTTTGAATTTCATTGCCAAGGGAATTGGCCATTTCTCCCATATTTGGAGGGAATGACAAATTTCATCAAGCCAAGAAATTGATCAATCCGGAGGAATGGAAATTTTGAACCAAACACGGCGAAGGAATGGGTCAAACGGAATTGACCATTCCATTCCATCGGCGAAATGTCCAATTCCGCGAACCAAACGGGCCCTTATAGTTTACTTGAAACATTCCTTCAAGCTTAGGAATCGTCATAAACTAAAAGGATAAACCTAACAATTAAGTTTTTTTGAAAAGATAACATAGAAACACCAAAAGACATTAAAATCCAATAGTCTTGGTCAAATTCGGATGTACATATCCATGTGCGCAGCCCTTGGTAAAAGCAGGGGTGGCTTGGTAGGTATACCAATTGTATTTTACTTATACCATGTACCTACCAAGTTTAACTTGGTACATGAAAACCAATACCCGGTACCCAGGATTAAGTCGGTATACCAATTAAGTTGGTACGGTAGGTAATCGGTTGGTACGAGTTTGTAACCTATAAATATATTAGTAAAAGCCATGTAAATGAGGCGCCCTATAAGGCGTCGATATCGTTCCTGATCTTCCAAGGGAGCACCGGTAGCATCGCCAAGCTTATGGTTAGGTTCAATAGGGAAGCCAGAGGGCTTTGCACCAAGTAAACCGGCCTCAGAAATAATATCCAACGTATACTTTCGTTGGCACAGAAACAGACCATCAGGATTGCGAGCATCCTCAATTGCCAAGAAAGTATTTCAGAGATCCGAGATTCTTCATTTTGAAGCACTCACACAGGTACTTCTTGAAGGACTGCAAGGCAGCGGAATCGTTCCCGGCTATGATAAGATCGTCAACATACACAAGTACATTTATTTGGGTCGTACCTTTTGTGAAGGTAAACAGAGAGTAGTCAGAGTAGGACTGGAGGAAGTCATAAGTTTTCAAGGAAGTCAATAACTTGGCGAACCAACAACGAGGGCTTACTTCAGACCATATCGCATGTGCCTTTACACAAGATTTAAGACTTATATTTTGCATGCTAAACAGTTATTCATGCATGTAAATCAAATGACATTTTACAATAAATCAAGAAGAAAGTATATCATATGGATCAATCTGAATGGGGAAGTGAATTTTTTATTTTTTTTTTTGAAAATACAGAAAATTAATTAAATTGAGGATAAGTTCTGACACCATAATTTGTTCATATATTATGGTAGTTGATGTTAAGTAAAGATAAAAATGAGATATTAGAGGAAATTAAATTTGAAATATCGTAATATAACTAATTTTTTAGCGAACAACGATTATTGATCGAGCATCTAATTGAACCCATATCACTCCAATTCCTATAACAACAATGTTGAGGATTGCAATCTAATATAAAACACATTCGATCTCCATCGATACATACTCCCTCCGTCCCACGTCAATGTAAACTAACTTTATGGGTGTGGGAATTAAGAAAAAGTGATGTAAGAAAGAGAAAAAGTTAAATGTTGTGAGTATGAAAAATTAAATAGAAGAGAGAATGAGTGGGAGGAATAGTGAGGAGAGAGAATGTTGTGAGTGTAAAAGTGAAATATTTATTTCCATTTTGAAAAGTTTGCATTTACGTGAGACGGATCAAAATAGAAATAAGTTTGCATTCACGTGGGACGGAGGGAGTATATCCTTTTCTGTTGGTGTTGGTAAGAATTCTTTTATAACACCAAGGCAAGAAAAATCTCTCGCTTTGAAGTCCATGAATAACACTCGTAGTGCTAACTTTATCTCTATTTATAGGGATAGACGAGGTGTTTAGAGAAAATTAAAATTAACATTGTTTTGCTAAGGTAGGTTATGTTAATACATAAAAATGAAATATTGGAAGGAATATCATCTAACTTTGCTTTGTTAAATTCACTCATCATTGTAAAATATCTTAATATAATTCAATAGTGTGAAAATGAAAACTAAGGGCTAGTTTGGTAGGCTTATAGGATTAGCATGTATTAATAGTTAGGAGATTATTACTTTATGGATTAATTATACCATCCTTTTTTTGGGATAAATATGAAGGGGATAGGGGATAATAAGAGGTCTTATCCAGGTTATCAGGATTATTATATCGATTGCATTTAATCTACCAAACATCTAACTTATTGGACTAATAATCATATCCAATGCTAAGAACGGCTACCAAACGACCCCTAAATGTATTGATATCTTTGCTATTGTGACTACAAAAATAAATCGATCTTTAGATTCTTCATTGTTGCAATTTTTAAATGCTTCATTAAATTTTATTGCTACATTTGATATTGTCACTACAAAAATGATTTTTTTTTCTCGACATTTAAAAAAATTATCATAAATGAAAAATATGTTGGAACAATTACGATCCATTAAATATGAACCGACTCATTACTAGATTAAGAAGAGAAGAAGAAGAAGAAGACGGAAGCGTGTAAATACCTTGTGATTCCATGTTTGTTCTTA
This sequence comes from Adenophora triphylla var. japonica, assembly GCA_022495995.1. Classification (NCBI taxonomy): domain Eukaryota; kingdom Viridiplantae; phylum Streptophyta; class Magnoliopsida; order Asterales; family Campanulaceae; genus Adenophora; species Adenophora triphylla. Next base: position 143,354 of record JAFEMH010002191.1, read on the forward strand.
GTCTTGTTCTTGTTCTTGAATAAAGAGGATGAAGTAAGAAGATAGACTTTAAATTATGGAGGAGTAGATCTTCTAAATGATGAGTGCCCTTTACTCTCTTTGATCTTCAAGTACTTAGGAAGAGTTTTGACTGAATGAGAATGTAAAATGACTAGTGATTCATAGGCTTGATGGATAGGCCTTTATATAAGAATCCAAGGGGCACTTCATTTAGGGACTACACCTATTGATATATAAGATATTACCATTATGCCCATCATTTAATGGTATACTTATATTATGGAATTCTACATATTATATTGAGTTCTATACTTTATACCATATGTTATAATATTGATCATTATATTATTAAGTATTTATATGTTATATTAATTCATGTTCTAACAATCTCCCACTTGGATTATTATAACATATACCTTCACTTAATAAATTTCTTCAATCATATTTATAACACAAATGACAACCCTTATGTGCACTTTGTTGTCATTCGAAAACAATCCCGTCCATTAGTCATATAAGTATAAGGACTAAAGGGGCATTCGTTGTAATTGATTCGCAACTAAACCCACATTAATCACATATATATATCCAACTAAATGACATAGATAAAGTATAGATATGTAGCATGGAAAATTAATGAATATATATGAAGAATGCATATATATATTCTCCAACTAGTCCTACTTTAACCAAATGAGATCAATTTAAATGAAAACAACACAAGGAAATAGAAACATTTAAAACTCCCACTGATTTAGGCATTATCAAAAGTCATTGCACCCATATGAGCAACATGCTCGTGAAATACTAAAGGAGATAACGCCTTAGTAAATGGATCCGCTAACATGGAGTTTGTACCAATAAGTTCTATTTCTATTTGTTCATTTTGTACTCTTTCTCTCACAACAAGAAACTTAATATCTATATGCTTAGATTTAGATGAACTCTTGTTGTTGTTGGAGTACAATACCGCGGCTCGATTGTCACAATATAACTTAAGCGGTCTTTCAACACCTTTGACAATTCGCAGCCCTTCTATGAATTTTCGCAGCCATATAGCTTGATTGGATGCCTCATAGCAAGCAACAAATTCGGCTTCCATGGTGGAAGTAGTAACTAATGTTTGCTTGGCACTTCTCCAAGATATCGCTCCACCGGCCAAAGTGAAGACATAACCCGATGTCGATTTGCGACTATCTTGGCATCCAAAGAAAGTCGAATCGGAAAAACCAATGATCTCAAGATGATCCGACTTTGTATATGTAAGCATGTAGTTCTTCGTGTTTTGTAAGTATCTCATCACTCTTTTGGCTGCGACCCAATGTTCTCTTCCCGGATTGCTTTGATATCGCCCAAGCATGCCAACAATAAAAGCAAGATCTGGGCGAGTACAGACTTGAGCATACATTAGGCTTCCTACTGCCGATGCGTAAGGGATATTTTCCATATACTTGGATTCAAGATTATTTTTAGGACATTGATTTAGACTGAACTTATCTCCCTTAGAGACCGGGGTGTCATGTGGTTTACAATTTTCCATGCTAAACCTTTGTAATACCTTCTCTATATAGTTCTTTTGTGATAATCCTAACATACCTCGTGAGCGATCACGATGTATTTGGATTCCTAATACAAAAGAAGCTTCACCAAGATCTTTCATCTCAAATTTGTTAGAGAGAAATTTCTTGGTTTCCTTAAGAAGGTCCTTATCATTACTAGCAAGTAAAATATCATCCACATATAAGACCAAAATTATAAATCTACTCCCACTGAACTTATGGTACACACAATCTTCACCAAGATTCATTTCAAAGCCAAATGAAAGAATAACTTGGTTAAATTTTAAGTACCATTGACGAGATGCTTGCTTGAGCCCATAAATGGATTTCTTAAGTTTACAAACTAGTTGACTAGTTTGATCCGAATCAGTCACCATTTCTGGTTTCTTCATATAGATAGTTTCCTCAATGTCACCATTGAGAAAAGCTGTCTTTACATCCATTTGATGAAGCTCAAGGTCAAAATGTGCCACTAAAGCCATAATGATCCTAAAAGCATTTTTAGAGGATACCGGTGAAAATGTTTCTTTGTAATCAATGCCTTCCTTTTGAGTAAACCCTTTAGCGACAAGACGAGCCTTATGTCTTTCCACATTACCTTGTGAATCCCTTTTGGTCTTAAAGATCCATTTACATCCGATGGGTTTCACATTCTTAGGTAATGGGACAAGATCCCAAACGTTATTGTCATTCATGGATTTCAACTCTTCATTTATGGCATCAATCCACTTATGAGAATTTGGACCACTAATGGCTTCATGGAAGGTGATTGGCTCATCTCCCACTAAACCTAACGGTTCCTCATTCTCGGCAAGATATATATCATAATAATCCGGTATAGCACTCCTTCTTGCTCTATTAGATCTTCTTAATGGCATTGGTTCTTCTTGATTTTGAGGGTGTTGAATTTCCTCATCAACATTTTCATGTTGTTCATTAATAGGAGAATTAACGTCATTTTGAATATTATGTTCTTGTCGAATTTTAGGCATAACTGCTTGATTTTCGATAGGAACTATAGGAAGAGGTATAGAAACGAATTCCTCTTCCATTTCTTCAAATTCAAAATTACTATTCACATTTTCCCCTCTAAATTCAACATCCTCAAAGAACCTAGCATTTCCGTCTCGAAAAAGGTTCTAGTTTTAGGGTCATAGAATTTATATCCCCTAGATCTTTGAGAATACCCTACAAAATAACTACTAACCTGTCTTAGCGTCCAACTTTCCTTCGTTAGGTTTATAAGGCCTAGCTTCGGTGACAACCCCAAACATGAAGATGATTTAGGGACGGTTTCTTTCCGGTCCATAATTCATAAGGGGTTTTGTTAGTAGCTTTTGAAGGAGCTCTATTAAGTAGGTAGGTTGCGGTTTTCAAAGCATCGCCCCATAATGAGTGAGGTAAAGAAGTACAAGAAACCATACTTCTTACCATATCCTTAAGGGTTCTATTACGTCTCTCGGCTACACCATTCATGCTAGGTGTCCCCGACATGGTGTAGTGAGGGACAATCCCACACTCTTCCAAATAGCGAGCAAAAGGACCCGGACGTTGTTCTCCCGAACCGTCATTCCGACCGTAGTATTCACCACCACGATCGGATCTAACGTTCTTAATAGTCTTTTCAAGTTGATTTTCAACTTCGGCTTTAAAAGACTTGAAAACGTCCAATGATTGAGACTTTTCATGAAGTAAATAAATGTATCCATAACGAGAGAAGTCATCTATGAACGTAATGAAATATGTTTGTCCGTTCCATGAAGGGGTAGGAAACGGTCCACATATGTCCGTATGAATTAGTTCTAAGACTTTTGTAGCTCTCAAGGATTCATTTTTGTTTGTACTATTTGTAAATTTTCCCTTAAGGCATTCAATACAAAAGTTATTTTCCGGAGTATCAAGCTTATGTAATATTCCCTCGGACACAAGCTTGTCAATTCTCCTTTTGGAGATATGACCCAAACGCCTATGCCACAAGGTATAAGAGTTTTTACTTGAAAACTTTCGTTTTATGCCTCGAGAGTTAGTTTCATTATTATGGGACTCATTTAATGAATTGACTGTGTCAAGTAAATATAGATTGTCAATATAAGACAAAGAACTAGTACCAAAAAGCTTTGAATCAAAATATAAATTGCATTTATTATTACCAAAGATGCAAGAATAACCTTCTCGGTCTAATGTAGTGACGGAAATTAAATTCCGTCTAAATGATGGAATAATAAATACATTGTTCAAAACTAAATAATATCCGGTACTTAATGATAATCTATAGGTCCCTATGCCTTCCACCTCTACCGGCTTTCCAGCTCTCATGTAGATGAATCTTTCACCTTCATTGGGCGTTCGGTAGTTCAGGCAACCCTGCATACATGAACTTATGTGAGTAGTTGCACCGGAGTCTAACCACCATGTATACGAAGGAATTGAAACTAAATTAGCTTCAAGATACAAACAAAGCTAAATGACATACCTTTCTTAATTCGCCATTGGCGATACTTAGGGCAGTCGGGCTTCATGTGAGTGGGGTCCTTGCAAAAGAAGCACTTTTTCACCTTTTGATCATTTGATGATCCCTTAGGCTTCTTTGATGCAACCGCAATCTCCTTACCTTTTCTCTTAATCCTCGAGAAGAGGTAGATGCATAATGTGCACTTTCGGGTTTGGTGTGTTTCAACCTATCTTCTTCCTCCGTGACATGTGAAATTAATTCATTAATATTCCACTTGTCCTTTTGACAATTATAGGTTGTTTCAAAATGACCAAATTGTGAAGGAAGAGAAATTAAAGCCAAATGGACAAGCAAGTCTTCCGATAAGTCCAACTTGAGTGCTTTTAATTTCGATGATAGATGAAACATTTCCATTATATATTCCCTTAGGTTTCCGGTGCCCTTGTACCTCATGGAAACAAGCTTTCTTAAGGTAGCACTTGTTTCCGATTTATCGCTTTTTGCAAAGCGTTGTTCTAGGGCATCTAGGAAACCTTTTGCACCAACATCCTCTGAGACACCTGTTCGAAATGTCTCCGGACTGCATTCTTAATTATGCTTAGGCCGACGCGATTAGAACGCTTCCACCTCTCCGAACTTAAGCGGTCTTCCGCAGTGCTTTTATCGCTTAGAGGGGCGGGAGCTTGTTCTCTTAATGCGAGGTCAAGGTCCAAACAGCCTAAGACCATAATAATCTTGTTTTTCCAAGTTTTAAAGTTTGTCCCAGTTAGCAAAGGAATTGAGTTTAAGGCAGTAGTAACAGAAGAAGCACTGATCAAATCTGAATAAAGAGAACAAAAGAATGAAACAAAACATGTATAAGAATCTACACAATGATTAATTATATCAAAATGAATTCCATCAAAATAAAGATAATCAATATGACATCAAGACTAATCTTTGGATTTCGAATTGACTCACAATTTGATTTATCTTAGGGTAAACAAATATCTTAAACAACACATTTCATGTACTTGCCTTCCTTTGGGCCGGATCAAGTACAAGAAGCGTCCTAAAGTTTAAGGTACTTGTTCCCCGGTAATAAAGAATAAACTACTCATTTTAAACACCCGCCTTCCTTTGGGATGGTTCAAGGTTTTTAAAATGACCTAAAGTTTAATTCAATTATTACTTATGAATGTAAATATTTAGTCAATAATAAGGCCTCCTTTGGGAAACAAGCATATTATCACATATTAATATTTACATTCATCTTTTAACAATTTTGGATTTAATTAACAAGGTCTCCTTTGGGAAACAAGCATGTCAATTATATTCAAAATGTTAAGGATATAATTAATCAAAATTAAGGCCTTAAGGTAAATTTGAAACTTTTAAAGGGTAAAACAACGAAAATTTATTAATAAAAGACAATATCCTTATGTTCTACCCGTCCATTCTTAAAGTTTAACAACTCTAAGAATCGCCAATCAGCGTGACTGGTGTCCAGATATCATATTTTATCAATAAATCATCAAAATCCTGAAAAAAAAATTGAGACTGAAGTCTCTCTGGACGACTCGTCCCTTAGGGCACGACTTGTCCCTAAGGGGACGACTCGTCCATGAAGGAGGGACGAATGAATCAGAAGCAACCCTATTCTGGAATTTCAAAGGGGACGACTCGTCCCTTAGGGCACGACTCGTCCCTAAGGGGACGACTCGTCCCTATAAGGGGGACGCCTGAATCAGAAAGGTCCCATTCCAGAAAATTGATGGGCACGACTCGTCCCCTATGGGACGACTCGTCCCCAATGCCCAGAATTACGAACAGTCACTATTTTCAAACCCTTTTATGAACAGTTTTCCAACCAAATTTCCCTTTTAATGCATTATAATTATTGGCTATGTAAATGGGACAAGTTTGCACTTTAATTAACATGATTCAAACAAGTAGACCTAGATTTACACACTCCAAACACATGATGTTGGCTATGTAAATGGGGTAATCTTGTATGAACCATTGTGTCTCTTAAAACTTGATCTTACCATTATTTCCAAGGTGACTCAATTTTAAATCAAAGTAAGTAGATCCGCATACTCACAACACATTTAAAAAATGCGTGGCTATGCAAATGAACAAACTCACAACGCATCCAAGGATGGTGGCTATGTTCAAAATTGGGATAATCTTACATTAAGGATTGAAAGCCTTTTGAGTAAAACCAAAATGCAGAAATAGAATGAAGTTATGAACATAATACTCTAAGACAAAATGAGTATTATGTACAAGAACAAAAAACAAGTGTAATTTTACATGGATTACAAACCTTGAACAAATTAAAGTACAAGACTTTATAAGAAATTCAAACTCAATCTAGTTTATGAGCAGGCTCTGATACCAATTGTTGGAACAATTACGATCCATTAAATATGAACCGACTCATTACTAGATTAAGAAGAGAAGAAGAAGAAGAAGACGGAAGCGTGTAAATACCTTGTGATTCCATGTTTGTTCTTAGTCTTGTTCTTGTTCTTGAATAAAGAGGATGAAGTAAGAAGATAGACTTTAAATTATGGAGGAGTAGATCTTCTAAATGATGAGTGCCCTTTACTCTCTTTGATCTTCAAGTACTTAGGAAGAGTTTTGACTGAATGAGAATGTAAAATGACTAGTGATTCATAGGCTTGATGGATAGGCCTTTATATAGGAATCCAAGGGGCACTTCATTTAGGGACTACACCTATTGATATATAAGATATTACCATTATGCCCATCATTTAATGGTATACTTATATTATGGAATTCTACATATTATATTGAGTTCTATACTTTATACCATATGTTATAATATTGATCATTATATTATTAAGTATTTATATGTTATATTAATCCATGTTCTAACAAAATAAACTTAGAAACGGATTGATGACATGTTTTTTGGCACTTTATGAATGTTGAAAAAAGTGGCGATAATGTTTTTCGCCACTTTTAAAGAGCTAGAGTTTTTTGACACTTTATTAAGTGACTTATTTAATTAAACAGAAAATTTTGGGAGAAACCTGTTTCTCCGTAAGTTATAAAAAATTCTGTTTTTAAATATATTGACTTGGTATTTTAAAGCCTAAACTCACTATTTTAAGGCCTAAACTCGCTATTTTATTTTCTAGCTTAAACTCACTGATTTAACGCCTAAATTCACTATTTTATTTTTTAGATATTTTAAGGCCTAAACTCAATGTTTTAAGGTCTAAACTCGATATTTTTAAGGATGAAAATATGCTTTTTATAACTTATGAAGAAAGAGGTTTCCCTAAAACTTACTCTTAATTAAATGCGATATTAAAGCTAAATCAAGATTTAAGAAAATCACAGTTATAAGATGACCTTATTATGGCAGGTCCACTTTAGACTGAAAATGATGGATTGGATTTAACGGTCATATTCAAAATTAATTGTAAGAATTTAAGACCTCATTTTATTTTTGTAACCTATAAATATATTAGTAAAAGCCAAGTAAATGAGGCGCCCTATAAGGCGTCGATATCGTTCCGGATCTTCCAAGGGAGCACCGGTAGCATCGCCAAGCTTATGGTTAGGTTCAATAGGGACGCCAGAGGGCTTTGCACCAAGTAAACCGGCCTCAGAAATAATATCCAACGTATACTTTCGTTGGCACGAAATGCACCATCAGGATTGCGAGCATCCTCAATGCCAAGAAAGTATTTCAGAGATCCGAGATCCTTCATTTTGAAGCACTCACACAGGTACTTCTTGAAGGACTGCAAGGCAGCGGAATCGTTCCCGGCTATGATAAGATCGTCAACATACACAAGTACATTTATTTGGGTCGTACCTTTTGTGAAGGTAAACAGAGAGTAGTCAGAGTAGGACTGGAGGAAGCCATAAGTCTTCAAGGAAGTCAATAACTTGGCGAACCAACAACGAGGGGCTTACTTCAGACCATAAAGAGACTTATGAAGACGGCAAACCGTGTTGGTGTTTGGTGCCTCAAAGCCCGGAGGGAGTTTCATATAAACCTCTTCTGCTAAGTCGCCATGCAAGAAGGCATTGTGAACGTCCATCTGAAGCAACTCCCAATTCTTGGAAGCAGCAATAGCAAGAAAAGCCCAAACAGTGACCATTTTAGCCATAGGAGCAAAAGTTTTTGTGTAGTCGATACCTTCTTTCTGATGATTGCCGAGGACAACTAAGCAGACTTGAGCCGTTCAACGGCTACTCGGCCGTAATTATATTTGATCTTATAGACCCATTGACATCCCAGGGCCCGTTTGCCAGGAGGTAGGGAAACCATAGACCATGTGCCATTATCCTCCAAGGCACGAATTTCCTTTTGCATTGACTGTTTCAAGCCATCATGAGCCATGGCCTCGCGAAAGGAAGTCAGCTCTTTAGCCACTGTAAGAGCTGCAAGAAAGGTACGATATTTTACAGAAAACCGATCATAGTTTATATAGTGAGCTATAGGATAGGGAGTACCTGATGAACCGATTGAAGACGGAGAGGCGGGGGATGGACTCGAAGAAGAAGTAGTAAGGGCCACAAAATCGCGAAGACGAACTGAAGGCATTTTCTGTCTCATACCCCTCCCTAGAGGGTCGGGTCCAGATTCATCAGAAGAGACCGACGTTGGTGCAGAAGGAGCAGTAGACTCAGTGGGAGCCGAAGGAACAGTAGGGGCAACCTCTTCCTGCACATCAGATAAAGTAACGGGCTCGGCTGCAGTAGGTTCAACAGAAGGAGCAACAGAGTCTTCTTCAACAGGAAAATCAATGCGACCAAAAGCTTCTTCCTCAGCAAGAACATCAACAGAATCCGGGACACGAGGAACAGTAGTAGAATCGCTGTATGGAAACACAGTCTCAAAGAACTTCACATCACGAGAGACGAAGAATTTCTTGGTCTCGAGGTCAAATAGCTTCCACCCCTTTTTACATGGAGGATACCCCACGAAGATGCATTTACGGCTACGACTAGCAAATTTGTCACCCCTAGCCTGCTGATTATGAGCATAACACATCGAACCAAAAACTCGAAGGGAATCATAAAATGGGGCTTTGCCAAACAAGATATCATAGGGAGTTTTATTATCTAACAAGGAGGAAGGGGTTCGATTGATCAAGTGAGCAGCGGTAAGGACCGCTTCGCCCCAGAAGTAAATGGGGAGGTGAGCCTGAAATCTCAAGACTCTAGCTATGTTCAAAATATGACGGTGTTTACGTTCGACACGCCCATTTTGTTGGGGGGTGCCGACACACGATGTTTGAAAAAGGATGCCGGTGGAAAGAAAATAATCAAACAGGGAGTTAAACTCAGTGCCATTGTCAGATTGAACAATTTTGATTATTTGAGAAAATTGTCGATCCACCATTGCAACAAAGGCCATAAACATGCGAAAAACTTCCGTTTTATCAACTAATAAATAAATCCAAACAGCACGCGAATAATCATCTACCAAAGTCAAGAAATAACGAGCACCACAAGAGGAAACATGGGTGTAAGGACCCCACAAGTCACAGTGAACTTTCTCAAAAACTCTAGTAGACTTACACTCACTAATAGGAAAGCTATCTCTAGAATGTTTAGCACGAAAACAAACGTCGCAAGGTTGATGAAGACTACCCGACAGATGAGAGACTGGAGGAAGAAGTTTCACTACTTTTTCAGATGGATGCTCCATACGGTTATTCCACAACTCGAGCAAAGCAGATGCATTATTGACAGAGACGTGGCAAGCAGAAGGTGTGCCCCCAAAGTAGTAGAGTCCATCCCGCCTAACACCCATTCCAATCATGTTCCTCGACTGATCCTATATAACACACAGAGAAGTTAAAATGGGCAGTGCAATGAACATCATCAGATAATTGAGAAACAGAAAGAAGACTGCAGTTTAAGTTTGGTATGTAGAGAACATGATGAAGAACAAGGGTGTCTGTTAGGCGAACAGAACCCTCTATATGAGCAAAGACTGAAGCGCCGTTAGGAAGCTTGACGGGGCAAGCTTGTATAGAGTATGAATCAAAGAGACAAGCAGCGTTTTCGGTCACATGATTAGACGCTCCCATATCAATGATCCAAGAAGATGTATCAAACGTACCGTGAAGGCGATTATCCGGAATACAAGTGTTACCAACAAGGCCGGCTAAAGCATTCCACTGTTCTGTAGTAAACAGAGATGAAGAAGTAGAGGGAAGAGATCCAGTGGAAGGCCCGACTTGGGCGGAACCAACTTGGGTGACTGAGTTGGTGCGTGCAACTCCTCTACCTCGACCTTGTTGAGGACGACCGCCACCACGAGCACCCGTTTTGCTACTGTCTCCCCACCATTCTGGATAGCCGACAAGCTCAAAACAAGAGGAGACATCATGACCCTTTTTCTGACAGTGAGAACATGCAAGGTGGGATTTGTCGGGTTTGTCACGACCACGAGAACCGCCAGTTTTGAGGGAAAAACCAACTGCATCCGGAGGTTCATCAAAAATTGGTTTAGCAAGACGTACTCGTTCAACCTGGGCTACCAATTGATAAGCACGATCAAGAGTGGGCAAGGGATCCTGAGACAAGAGGTTAGTACGAAGAGAGGCATAGTATTCAGAATTTAAACCCATAAGAAATTCATGAAGCTTGCCAGTCACCCTTCGTGCCGCGTGTTTCTGTCCGGCTGTGCAGTTGTCGCAGCAAGAACAATCTATAAGCGGCACGAAATTATTCAGGTATGTAGTGAAATTATTCCTTCAAGTATTATGGTCCATGATCATGCCCTAGTTGAGCCCATGAATGACGATGCGGGTGGTATTACTTGGTCTGCACCATCAACTTTTGATATTGTTGTGGGTGTTATTGATTGGACAGAAGAATTTAAATACGATAATAATTTTATTATTGATCATGGGGAGATTGTGGGAGAGTTCATGGAGGACGCTAATTTTTCATTCATTGTTGACTCTGAGGAAGATGGGACGAACGATCAACGGATGGATGGGATTGATAGTTTTAATTTTTATCCGGACAAAATTGGTTTACATCAAATCTTGCAAAAGGGGCGAATTTATTCCAACTATTTATTTCGATGGAATGGCTCCTTTCAAACATCGGATGTGAACTCGGGGTCGAGTTCTTTTGAAGAATGGGTGACTGATGTAGGAGGAACCGAGGAAGGAATCTGCACCAAGAAAGGATATTTGACGAAGTCAAATATATCAATTAATTTTGTATTTTAATTACTATCTTAGGACTTAATTTGTTTTAGTTTATATTTTATTGCTTATTTTCGTCATTAATTTTAATAGGTTGATTATGGATGATTTTAGAGTAGATTTTGAGAAGATTTACTAGTTTTTGAGTCCTATTTAGTTACCATATAGGTTAGGAGTAATTCTAGAAGGTTTAGGATTGTTTTTCAAGTTTTATGGGCACTATAAAATAGGCCTAGTGGTGTAATCCGAAAATTATCTTTTGATTAATTAAAATTGAAGAGTTTTTCTCTTAATTCCTGGTGGATTCCAGATTACTGCAGGTGGATTCCAGTATTGTGTTTGAGGATTTTCGCTTGAAGAATTCTTGTGATTAGTGCGCTAATCACGAAATCTATCGTGCTTCCGTGCTGCGTCAAGTAGACTATCTTTATGGGACGGAGGAGTATAGAGCAAGCATTCTTAGTCCTGTAAGTATGGTGGGAATCATATTTTCCGTGTTCAGTTGTTAGTCTTTTGAGTAGCATGATTCAACAGTCTTGAGAATTGAACATTGTTATCTTTGTCCCGAATGAAATTTGTTGATTTGTTTGTTCAGCTTTTCTTGGCATATTTCTTTTATAGGATGGACGGGTTTTATGCTCATCAATTCCGGTATATGGACAAGGAAATGAAGCAGGGAACGAGGCTGGTTACATTGTGGGAATGTCAAAATCTGTGAGCTTTTACTGTATGTAATACGAGTGCAATAACATAGATAACTCAAGGACGCATATTTAAAATAGTTTTTTGTTTATCGCACATAGATCATAGCTGGAGAGATTTAAGAAAGACCTTCTGTATAAATTATGGATATTTATGAAATACTTTGTCTGAAAAGATAGTCTTATTTTGATTTTGGTGTTCATTTTTGTTCATGATAAGAACAAAAATATTCATTTTGGAAGTAATATAAAGTGGTACCCATTGATTTGAAACTAATGTCTCTGCTGGTTGGTGGAGTCAGCATTAATGCATACTTGCAAATGGTTGAAGAGCTTCCATGGTGCAGCACTAGTACGCGTGGTTTGGTCAGGCTTACTTAATGCAAATTCTAGAATTTCACCTACCGGTTCTTCTTCTGTTAGTATTTGGGGCCTGTACAATCTGACGGTACATTATGTGTATGTGGTCAGTATTACTTAATACTCTCTCCGTCCCAAAAAAAAAAAAAAATTCAAATTTGATCTTCATCAAAAGCAAATTTGAAATTTTTTTGGACATTTATTTTTATACAGTTGTGCAAAAATTACGCTATAATATGTGTATATATTTACTGCTTATATTCTAATTAATAGCTTCTGTACTTGCATTATTGTTTCAACCAGATTTTTAATATCTTCCATTCTCTTCTCTTCCCTAGGTCCATCAGTGAGATCTTCAACCTTCAGGAAAAGGTTTGAAATTGAAATCACTCTTTATTATTATTTTCTTTTTGTTTTTCGAAGATGATACCTAATCCTCGTGATTGGTTGCTCTCGTTTTTTCTAAACAATTGAAAAAACGTGTTTTTCCAATCGTTTTCTCCCCGACCTCTCTCTCTCTCGACCCAAAGGCCCATCTCTCTTCTCCCACAACAACAACACACAGACTTTACCTTCTCTCTCTAACCTCTCTCTAGACGTAAACAAGCTCCCTCACCATCGCTGAGCCCAAAATCGTCTTCCTCACCTCACCAATCCTCCCTCTAACCGACATTCATGGCAATTCTCACCTAAGCAACACCCAAATCAACCAACGACCTTCCTCCTTCTTCCCCAATCGATTCCATCCCTCTCTACACCAACTTCCATCGTCTCTCCCAAAACCAGATTCATCTTCCTCACCCTTCCCCTTCGCCGGCGACAACCTCCTCTGCCATCCCCAAATCAACCATCACCAAGCTCTCCCTCTCCCTCAAACAACTCGACCCAATCTCCTTCAACCATCCTCACTCCGATCCAAATCCCTCAACCGTCTTCCTAACCTTCACTGTTCTCTGCCTGCCCAAACAAACCCAATCAATCGCTCCCCTGTTCTAAAGCCGTTAAACCACCACCAATCTACCTCCTATTTCCGGCCAACCTTACCTGTTACCCTCCGGCCCAATTCCAAATCCCTTGGCGTCTCTCCCTGCTCAATTTGCGCCGGAATAGAGACCAGTGTTACAAGAGAGATTTGATGTGGGGATTTGATGTGCCAGTTATAGTGTAAATTAATGCCAGTGTTTGTTTTTTGAGTGCCAGTTCATGTATTTAGAAGTGCCAGTGCGAAGGGGTTGCTGGGGGATTTGATGTGCCAGTTCTAGTGTATACTAATGCCAGTGTTTGTATTTTTGAGTGCCAGTTCATGTTTTTTGAAATGCCAGTTCATGTTTTTTTGAATGTTAGCAAAAATGATTACCAGTGTTTTTTGAGTGCCAGTGTATGTGTATTTGAGTGCCAGTGCACGTGATTTTGAATGCCAGTCCATGTTTTTTTGAATGCCAGTGCTTGTGTTTTTGAGAGCCAGCAAAAATATTAGTGTAACAAAGTGCCAGTGTTAGTGTAACAGAGTGTCAGTGTGAAGAGTGCCAGTCTATGTATATAAAAGTGCCCGTATAAAAGTGCCAGTGCCAGTTTAACAAAGTGTCAGTGCCAGTTTACACTGGCACTTTGTTAAACTGGTACTGGCACTTTTTTCACTGGCACTTTGTTACACATGCACTGGCACTTTGTCTCACTGGCAGTTTGTTAAACAGGCACTGGCATAAACGGGGAAACCCAAAACACGTTTTTCCTAAGTGACAGGAAAAACGCGTTTTTCATAAGACCAACTCCTAAAATAGTATTTTCTATCAAAAAAAAAAAAATACTCCCTCCGTCCAATAAAACATTACCCCTTTTGCTATTTTGGGCGTCCCACTTTAAAGTCCCACTTTCCTAAAAAGGAAATTTTTTAATACTTCTTTATTCATGGGACCCACTTGTCATACTCACAACACTTTTCACATTTACTATTCTCTCCACTCATTCTCTCTCCTCCCACTCATAACACCTACTTTAATAACATTATTCCTTATTTTCCGTTCTCAATAGTAAAGGAGTAAAGTTTTGTGGGACAGAGGGAGTAGATAAGAACTTAATAGAAATTGTTAAAAATTTAATAAAATATTTAACATTTGAATATCTATCAATAATAGACTTGTGTCCTAGTGGTAAGCATTCCCTTCACCCCACTCCTAAGAGCCAGACGACCAGGGTTCAATTCCCCTTCACCCCATTCAATATCTAAAGTAATATAAAAGCAGAACAGCCTTGGAGCCAAAATGCCAGGGGTATTTTGATAATTTCACAAGGTGGCATTTTGGCAATTAACAAGGCTGAGGAGACACGTGGCAAGCGGGGGACTGGGCGCGTGCGACACACGCGCCTACAGTGGCGCGTGAGACGCGTATAATTTTTTTTTTTTTTAAAGCCACGACACATGGCGCGCTCTGATTGGCTGGTTTATTTTCGGATTTTTTTTTCCTCCCATTTTTTTGACCTCAATTATTTTATCAAAAAAAAAATTTTTTTTTTAAAAATTTTACACCAAAATTCATAATTTTTTTTCCTCTTTAATTAGAGACTAATTTCATTAAATTTGGACAAAAAAAAAATTCACTATTTTTTAAATATAAATTTCTTAATTATCCTATCTTAATTTTTCTTTTTTATTTTTCAATATCTTTTTTTTGCAAATTAATTAAGTGTGAATTATATATTTTTATTATAAATGATAGTAATAATAATCATAATTTTACTTTTTAAATATACATTAATGTTTGTAATGTTATTTCTTTCGTTTCAAAATTTTACATTAACTTTTTAAACATATTAAGTACTATTTTATAAAATATTCCTTGGTACGAATATATTAATTTATTTTTTTACCCGAAGTAGTATTATTTTTTAAAAATTAATGTTTATAATGTTCGTATCTTCGTATCTTCGTGTCAAAAAATAAATATTACTTTTTGAGACAAGTTAATTCATTGAGGCAAAGGAAATAATTTTTTTTTTTTATATAGAAAGTAGTATTAATTATGGGATGAAAGTAATATTCATTTTTTGAATTGAATGAATTTTTTTTTGTTAAAAAGTAGAATTTTTTTATATGTCCAAAAAAAAATTAACATTGCTTCTTTCGTCTCAATGAACATTTTAAAAAATAATACTACTTTTTTCTTCTAAAAAATTAATGTAATATTTTTAGACGAAGACACTAACATTACAAATATTAATTGCATAGGCGAATGAAGTAGTATTAATTTTTAAAATATTCATTGGGCTGAAGGAAACAATGCTCATTTTTTTTTGAAAAAAAATGTAGTATTATTTTTGGGTTATTCATTTCGAATCGAAAGTAATATTCATTTTTGAAATATTGTAATGTTAGTGCCTTCGTTTCAAAATATGACATTATTTTTTTTAACAACTTAAGTATATCCGAAGTGGTATTATTTTGAGAAAATTAATCTTTATAATGTTTGTATATTCGTTTGTCAAAAAATAAATATTATTTTTTGAGACAAGTAAATTCATTGAGGCAATATAATTTTCAAATAATTGTTTTGCAATGTCAAACATCTCTATTTTCTTTTGTATTTGTTTCGATTTCGATCAGTTATGCGTTAGTAACTGTCCGTGCATCGCACGGGGGTACTGCTAGTTTTGTTAAAAAAAGAAAAAGGAAAAGCCCGCCCAAACCTGCCAACCCAGCTAGACGGGTAAACGGTGCGGGCCGGATCCTACCCAGACAGGCGGGCCGGAGCGGGCTTGGCCCGCGGGCCTCTCAATAGCGGGCTGGGCAATTTCTGTTATCCGTGGGCTGCCTTCAAACGGGCCGGGCTGGCCCGAACGTTCATCTTCAAGTTGGAGTAACATCCAACTTTGACCTTAACGATGCTTGTTTGTGTTGTGTTCTAGGTACAATAAATCACCAAAAATATCCTGTCAGATATCCTTGAACTGTTCCTGACCCTGAAAAGCTTGGCGTCATCAGGGCCAGTACAATCTGACAACAATCTGACAGTACATTATGTGTATGTGGTCAGTATTACTTAATACTCTTTCCGTCCCAAAAAAAAAAAAAAAAAAAAAATTCAAATTTGATCTTGATCAAAAGCAAATTTGATATTTTTTTGAACATTTATTTTTATACAGTTGTGCAAAAATTACGCTATAATATGTGTATATATTTACTGCTTCTATTCTAATTAATAGCTTCTGTACTTGCATTATTGTTTCAACCAGATTTTTAATATCTTCCATTCTCTTCCCTAGGTCCATCAGTGAGATCTTCAACCTTCAGGAAAAGGTTTGAAATTGAAATCACTCTTTATTATTTTTTTTTGTTTTTCGAAGATGATACCTAATCCTCGTGATTGGTTGCTCTCGTTGATTCTCATGTTGTTATCGCTTACTGGCGATCAAGCTCGTTTAACAACTGAAATTGGAGTAAAATCTGCAGTATATTTATCGCCTAAAATGACCCTGGAACCTGGATCAGTTACAAATAAGTTTTATTACGATATTGACTTCCCCAGAGGGCATATTGGTATAAAGAGTTTCTATGCTGAATTAGTTGATGATGAGGGGAACTCTGTCTCCTTACACGAGGCCTATATGCACCATTGGAATGCTGCAAGATATTACGCACGGGAAGGCGTTGAAGTTCCAAACTCCAGCGTCGATTTTGTTTTCAAATCATCGGATTTTATCATTGCAGGGAATTCCGGGGTATGCAAACCTGCATTTCCGCAGTTTTTTGGCCTTGGGTCCGAAACAAGAAAAACTGAGACTTATATTCCTCATCCTTATGGGATTGAAGTTGGCAATCCGGATGAAATTCCTCGAGGTTTTGAGGAGAAATGGCATATTAATATCCACGCGATAGACACTCGTGGTGTACTAGATAAGTTGGGATGCACTGAATGTAGGTATGTGTAACTTGGTAATTTCATTCGTTTTTGTTCTTTATTTTTTGGTCTCAAGTAATCAAAGCTCAGATTTGAGGTCAGTGCAGTCCAATTGCACACAGAAATCTGGAATCCTTACTACTCCCTCCATCCGGAAATGATCTTCCCACTTTTTTTTGTCTTTACTCCGAAGGTACTTTGAGCAATAATTTTAGGTCGATTTAATTATACCGATGCAAATTTAAAAATTGTTATTGATACACCATCAACAATACTGTGAATAACAAGTTTTAGACTTTCATTGGGATAAGTAAATCAACCTAAAATTATTACTCGAAGTACCTTCGTAGTTACGACAAAAAAGTAGGAAGATCATTTTGGGATGTAGGGAGTATATGATAAAAAATCTAACAATGTTAATATAAAAATGTAACTCATTTACTATAAATGTCTGACTTCTATACAGTTTGATTGCTCAGATCCTAGATCCTCAAAACCAAGACCTCACGCTTTTTCTCCGCCACCTTCAATGGGTGATTCCATTCTTTCTTATGCAGGTGTAATTTGTATAATATTACAGTGGACGAATTTGGCCGACCTTTGAATCCAAATTATGTGGGAGGTTTGATGTGTTGCTATGACAAGACAAAATGCAGATTGAAACAAGGGTTCCAAAGCGTTGAGAGAAGTATTTACATGAGGTACACCGTGGAGTGGGTAGACTGGGATAGTTCTATAGTTCCAGTTAAAGTTTACATATTTGACGTGACGGATACAGGAAAGAAAACGGATGGATCTAAAGGTCTCGGTGGTTGCAAGGTGAATAATAAGATCACTTCTTCATTTGGTAACTCGCAAGAAGAAATTTTTCTGACACTCTTTTATTCAACTCTCTTGCTCTACAGATTGAGTATGATATTGAGTCATGCTCTGATGCTAGAAATCAATGCTTTGATACAAAACGAGCATTCTTGAGTGCCCCAACTAGTGGCGATATCATATATGGTGTTGGACACTTGCATACTGCAGGGGTCGGTTCAGCACTTTATGGCGAGGTGATATTTTCTTAGGCCTGAATTTTTTTAATTTATTATTATTTTTTATTTTTTTTCAAGTTATAGGAAATTGGTCTGCTTACGAAAGTCATTTTGGTAAAAAGAAATAATGAATTTAAGTGACTAACGGGGTTTATGCGCGATCATTTAGGACGGACGGGTTTTATGCTCATCCGTTCCAAAGTATGGAGAAGGGAATGAAGCAGGAAATGAGGCAGGTTACGTTGTGGGAATGTCGACCTGCTATCCTCAACCAGGCTCTGTCAAGATATATAAAGGGGAGACTATAGTAATTGAATCTAATTACAGCAGTGACCAGAGACATACGGGTGTAATGGGGCTATTCTATATTCTGGTTGCTGAACCTCCTGCATCAGGACTCGAGTCTCTCGCGACTGCTTCAACTCAAGTAGGATGTTTTCGGTTATCTCTCTCTCTCTCTCTATATATATATATATACTCCCTCCGTTCCAGAAAATGCTTCACCTTTTATCCAAAATAGCGTCCCGTTTTAAACTTTACCTTTCCTAAAATGGAAAAGTTTTATTAATATTCTATTATACCCACTAACTATTTCCTCCACTCATTCTCTCTCCTAATTCACTATTACACTCACAACACTTTTTAAATTTACTATTTCCTCCACTAATTTATGTATTTAGCTAGTATGTTCAAATAAAGTCCTCTTAGGGAACTTGTTTGTAGTCTATCAGTGTTGTTAAGCTAATTTTAACATTTCTTGATAATAGAAGAAGAAGTCCACAATGACCAATTACGGGTGGATTCACGTCATGCTTGGAGTAGTTGTTGCTGCTGCGGTTGCTGCTATTTCTGTTTTCGCTTACCAACGAAGAATCCCGAAAGAGGAGGGATACGAATCACTTGCTACCTGAGCTTAATTCTCCAACTTAATATTCCAAATCCTTCAAGATTTAATATGTTTAATTGAGTTTTATTTTTAAACTTTGTGGATTAGTAATGGCAAGTAAACAGAGTCAGGTGTGTGCAATGAAGACCTTCTGTGTAAACCTTGAGATTTTAGTATAGTTATTGAAATGTTTGTGAATAATAATAAGAGTCACACAGTTAATACAAATTGTGTTAACTGGTGTCATACACAGGCAAAAGACAATGAAGAAGGGAAACATGAAATACAACAGTTCAAAGCTACTACAGAGTTACAAGGCAAGGACCAATGGAGCTAGATGCAAATTATAGTACAATTAAGAAAATGAATTTGGATGAAAAATTAAACAACTTTTATAATTTAGAAATTAGTTTTCATACGCTGTTTTTTATGAATTCGATCAATTTCAGATATGAAATCAGATTCAGGACTTAACGAAAAAACAAACAACACCTAAATAGAGTGGTTTGGGAGGGAGGGGAGGGGAGAGGGGAGGGAGACCAAATCCAGCTGTATGTCACACTTTGACAAAGTGGACATGCTAAGGGAGCTAAGATTTCTAGAAGGTTCCACATTACTCCAAGAATGACTTAGAATTATGTAAGTATATGGGAGATTACTCTAGAATCCTCCACCTTATACTACACTTGTAAATACCCTAGATATTTCTTAGGGAATATTCTAGATAGTAGATCTAGACCATTCATGTAAATAGATTCTAGCCATCCATTGAGGAGGTGGAAGCCTATATAAAGGGGAGGCCTCATTTGGCCAATCCATCCAAGAAGTTGTAAACATTCTTGAGCAATACAAGTTATTCTCTCATATTCTCTCTTGCCTTCTTTACTTAACTCTCTAGCCAATCTTTTAGCACACGACAAGGGGTCGACTAGGCTGACTTAGCTACTGCGAGGGGCAGAAAAAGAGCTAAGGCCGCACAGTTCGTTGTGAAGAGAACAAGTCCGTGACATGTAGCCTAGTTTCATACTATCTTCTATTAAATATAGCTGTCATTTTAGTTTTTGTTTTTATACTCAAGAATTATGCATGGGTTTTGCTTTAAAAAAATATTTTATTTATTTATTAATAAACAAGTTAATCTATACAAAAGTGACATTTGAAAGTGATAGGGATGGAGTTTGAACCTCCAACCTCTCGTATGAAAAAGAAAATCAAATGCCACTTGGCTCATAAATGGGATTTGCACACTTATTAACAAAATTATTAAAAATGGCAAATATTGCAAATGTGTTGATGATATAATTGTTCAAAACAATATTTATAATTCAAGTGGGTAAAAAGTAGGTTAGTTGATTGTTGGTTTTTTTTATTTTTTATAATTACATAAGCTTTATAATAGATCTGTCAAATGGGCCAGATTTGAAAAGGGTCTTCGGGTGTTGCTATTAAAAATCATTCTTTGGCAGATGCGATTTCTAGGGCTACAAAGGTGGAGCGACAACTTGCATCTTCTACATCTACACGGTTTGGAGAATCATCAATTGGGGGTACTACTGGAAGATTTGTTGGTTCTAGGTTCCCTACGACTCAAAATAAGGTGCAACTCCCACCATCAAAACCGGTTGAAGATGTGCCACCAACCCCCACGAACATTGCAAACCCCACTGTAAGTAAGACTACTACCACTAATTTTGGGCGTCAAAATCCCAACCCTTATGCTAAGACTTTTGGTAATAAATGTTTTAAGTGTGTGCAAGTAGGCCATACTTCTAGTGGTTGTCATCTTCGAAAGAGTGCTAATGTGGTGGATCATGATGATGATGTTGAGGAGGATGATGGTCCAGTTTAATGGGAGGATCCCAATGATGAGGAAGAAAGTGTCGAGGATCATGGGGAAGGATAATGTTATTAGCTTCAAGAAGGATGGTGCACGTTTCAATTTATGCCCCTTGAAAGTTAAGGGTTCTCTTATAAAGGGAAAGGCTAAACCTATTGTCTCTTTATGCACTGTCTCTGAATTTATGGATGATCTTGTTGATGCTCCTTGTGTTTTTGCTGTGGTACAAAAGGATGTAGTAGGGGGTGTTAGTGTCATTCCTGTTTCTTTACAGTCACTTTTGGATGAGTATGGTTCTATTATGCCTGATGATTTACCACCTGGTTACCTCCTTTGCATAATATTCAGCATAATATTGATTTAGTTTCGAGAGCATCTCTTCCTAATCTCCCACATTATCGCATGAGTCCGGCTAACATGACATTTTGAGGGCACAAGTGGAAGAATTAATGAAAAAGGGTTATATTCAAGAGAGTTTGAGTCCTTATACTGTTTCGGCCCTTCTTGTGCCTAAAAAGGATGGTACTTGGAGTATGTGCATTGATAGTAGAGCCATATATAAGATTACAGTCAAGTATAGATTCCCCATTCCCCACCTTGATGATATGTTAGATATGCTTCGTGGTGCTAAAAATTTTTCTAAAATTGATTTGAGAAGTGGGTACCATCAAGTTCGTGTCCGTCCGGGTGATGAATGGAAAACAACATTTAAGACGAAGGAGGGGTTGTATTAATGGTTGGTTATGCCTTTTGGTTTATCTAATGCTCCTAGAACTTTTATGTGATTGATGAATCAAGTCTTGAAACCATTTAATGGTAAATTTCTTGTGGTTTATTTTGATGACATCTTGATATATAGTAAGTCCGAGGAGGAGCATCTTGAACATATCAAAGCAGTTTTGCAGGCTTTGAAGGAGAGTTGTACATTAATCTCAAGAAGAGTATTTTTATGCTTGATAAACTATTATTTTTGGGTTATATTATTTCTGCAGATGGCATTCAAGTGGATGAAGACAAAGTTCGGGCTATTCGGGATTGGCCTATTCCTACTACTGTTAGTGAGGTACGGAGTTTTCATGGTCTTGCTACTTTTCATCGTCATTTTATTCGGGATTTTAGTACTATCATGGCTCCTATTACCAAATGTTTAAAGAAAGGAAAGTTTTCTTGGGGCGATGAGGAAACTTCTGCTTTTGCCTTGATCAAGGAAAAATTGACTAGTGCTCCATTGTTGGTTTTACCGAATTTTTCAAAACCTTTTGAACTTGAGACGGATGCTTCTGTTATTGGCATTGGGGCTGTTTTGATTCAAGAAAAGCGTCCAGTTGCTTTTATGAGTCAAAAGTTGGAAGAGTCGAAACGAAAGTGGACAGCGTATGAGCTTGAGTTTTATGCAGTGGTGCAGGCAATTAAACATAAAGAGCAATATTTACTTCATCGTGAGTTTATTCTTCATACTACTGACCATGAAGCTTTGAAGTACATGAATGGCCAGAAGTCTTTGAATCGGATGCATGCACGATGGGTGGCTTATCTCCAACAGTTTACATTTGTTATTATTCACAAGAGTGGTAGCCATAACAAGGTGGTGGATGCTTTGAGTCGTCGAGCTTGTTTATTGGTAACTATGCATAATGTTGTTGTGGGTTTTGACTGTCTAAAGGAGTTATATGAGACTGATCCGAATTTTGCTGATGATTGGGCTAGATATCATGGTGGTGATAATTGTGGGTCTTTTCTCCTACATGAAGGGTTTCTATTTTACATGGATAGATTGTGTATTCCTCAAGGTTTGGTTCGTGAGAGTCTTATCAATGAGACTCACAAGAATGGTCATCATGGTATGGACAAGACTGTCGAGTTGGTCACGAGGAGTTACTATTGGCCACAAATTTGGAAGGACATTCATAAGTTTGTGAAGAAGTGTATGGTTTGTCAGTCTAACAAGGGCCATGTTCAAAATACGGGTTTGTATACTCCTTTACCTATTCCTGAGGGTCCTTGGGAGGATATTTCTATGGATTTTGTGCTTGGTTTGCCTTGCACACAATGAGGCAATGACTCGGTTTTTGTGGTAGTTGATCGTTTCTCTAAGATGGCTCACTTCATTCCTTGTCGGAAGACTTCGGATGCTTTTCATGTTGCGAGTTTGTTTTTCAAGGAGGTAGTGCGCTTGCATGGTGTGCCTAAGACTATTACTTCCGAGTTCCGATCGTGACAGGAAATTTTTGAGTCACTTCTGGCCTACTTTATGGGGCTAGTTCCGAACGGAGTTGCATTTTAGTAGTGCTTTCCACTGTCAGACAGATGGGAAAACGGAAGTAGTTAATCGTTCTTTGGGTAATATGCTTCATTGTTTGTGTAGTGAAACTCCTAGGAAGTGGGATTTGGTTTTGGCTACAGCAGAGTTCACCTTCAATAATATTCCAAATCGCACTACCAAGAAGTCCCCTTTCGAGATTATCTATCAACGACCTCCTACTCATACTCTTGGTTTGGTTCCTTTACCAAAACTACCTGGGTATAGTATTGTTGCTGAGCATATGGCAGAGAAGTTTGATGCGGTGCAAAGAGAGGTTGTGAAGAACATTGAAGAGTCCAATACGAAGAATAAAGCAGCCGCGGACAAGAAACGTCGACTAAGGATTTTTCTGTTGGTGATTTGGTTATGGTTCACTAGCGAAAGGATAGATTTTCACAAGGGACTTATGGTAAGCTTCATCCCAAGAAGATTGGGTCGTGCAAGATTTTGACTAAGATCAATGCCAATGCTTATGTTGTGGATTTACCGGATGGGTGGAACATTTATCCCACGTTTAATGTGTCGGATTTGGTTGAGTTCTATCCAGATGTCCCCCTTTATTTGGATGATGATTCGGGGACGAATCCTTTTGAAGTGGGGGAGAATGATGTATCACAATATGAAACAATTATGGCAACAGGTGGCCAGGCAGACCTTTATTTGGATGATGATTCGGGGACGAATCCTTTTGAAGTGGGAGAGAATGATGTATCACAAGATGGAACAATTCTGGTAACAGGTGGCCAGGCAGAAGACTCACACCAGCAAACAGGCTGGCACTGCCAAGTAGCAAGGGGAGCACGGCCGAGCAAGAAGGCTGGCACGGCCAAGTGTAACGATGTGTACCCGATTTTTTTGAAATCAAACGGAGTCGCCACGCCATTTTTGTTTTAAGGGCCAAAACTTTGAAAAATGCCCGGGATTAGAGATTTTGGTTCGGAGGTCACGTTACACGCCGGGAAGAACGTTAGTGTTCACCCGGAATGCCTCGTAAAACGAGTCTTCCAAGCGTTAAAAACCATTTGTGTGTGTGTGTGTGTGTATATGTGTGTTTTGGCCAAAATAAATTGAAACTGAAAAGTAAAAATTGGGAACTCTTTATTAGACTTTGAAAAAATCCCATGATTTTTGGTGTGATTTTTGGGTTGAGTTTTGGGACTCAAAAGATTTTTTGAAGTTGAAAACCAATTCTGCCAGAATGAAAAAGGCAGTGGACACTTTATTTTAAAATGGGTTTAAGGGCTTAAAAATCTCATAATCTGGGGAAAGTCCGAGAATGAAAGTTGTTCAAAACACCTTAAATAAGGTTTCTATAAAAGAACTTTCCTATTTGGAGGTGATTTGGTGGAACAAAACCTTCTGGAAATCTCAGATATGAAATCTGGACTTCCAGAGACTGATGAACTGACCTTTGAAAGAAAATTTGAAAAAGGGAGTTTTGCTCACGAAACAAATAAAGTAAAAATATTTCTGGAAATCTATGGATGTTGGCTACAAAAAGTGTTTTGTAGTCAACACCAAATTCCAAGTTTCTGTTTGTCCAAAAAATTAGACCATGGACAGAGGTCTTAGAGAAAGGCTACTGGACAGCAACTTCCTCTTGAAGAAAAACATGATTTTAGAGGGGGTTTGGCATCCATGCTTGTCCCCATTTCCTTAGGCTTTGATTAGTAGTCACTAGACATTTTAGTGGTGATCTACTATATCAATCCATCCTTAGGGTACATTAGGACTTAAGCATTTCATTTGCTTGGGAAGGGGAATTTTATCCTTTGAAAATGAGATTTGATGTATGAAAATGATTTTTAGGGTTTTGAAAACATATTTTCAAGTAAGTAAAAATACTTTGAAAGTAATGTTGATCCTTGTAGAGGATCATCCATGGAGATGAACTTCCATGGTGATCCTCTTGGATCTAGGGCAAGAAGATGAACAAACTACATTTTGGAGTTTGAAAATGCATGCATGGATGAAAGAGATTTAGGGTAGGAAGAGGGAGGTTATACTTATCTTCTTTGAATTTTGTGTTTGAATGGATTCAAGGCTTGAAAGTGTTTAGGGTTTGTGATTAGAGTTGGTCAAAGAGAAAACAAGTAGATAACAATGAAGTCCTCTATGTTTTCTCTCTAATCCTCCTCCTAAGGGGTGATTTGAGCTTGGGTTAGTGTATGTATGAGAGTATGTATGAGAGTGATTTGAAAATATTTTGAGTGAGTGGGATTTGGGAAAGATTCAAGAGAAAATGGTGGCAATTCAAGTGAATTCCCACTGTTTTCTCCCTATTTTTCGCCAAGGTGCAGTTGCAAAATGTGTTCTTCCTCTTTATTTCTGTGACTGAAGGCCTCAATTTATAGGCACTGAGAATTACGATCATGTCCGCGCGGATGGATTTGTAAGCGTGCACTGTTCATTAAATGCTGCTCCAGGCTTTGGACAGGAAGAATAAAATTCAAATTAAGCAGCCAGAAAATGTCCCAGCCATTTCTATTTCGGGTTTTTGACCATTTCTTTTTCTTTTTTGATTCTTTTCCATGGTTTATCTTTAAATGGCAATCCCTAATCTACCCTCACTTTGTTAGGAATGTTAGGAATTGTTAAAAATGTTAGAAATGTTAAAACTTTCGTTAATTTTCTAACGAAAATACTAACAACTCAAATTGGAGCACTTACACCAAGCAGGTTCAAGACGCGGCCGAGCATGGCATTACAGAAACTTCGTATCAGAAACAGGCTAGGCACGGCCGAGCGAAAATAGGGACACGACCGAGCATACCAGATCCGTAATTGGCTAGGAAAATTATTTGTTTTATTTCCTTAGGACTCGTTTCTTATTATTACTATTGTTATTTCTTTTATTTATTAGGTTTATTATTTATTTGGAGTAGCGAGTATAAATACTCTCGTAGGGTTTTGGAAAACACAAATATACTTTTATCAATTGAATTCTCTTTGCAAGTTTGCAAGTTCTTACACTTTTGTGTGAATTTTAAAGTCATCAATTGGCTTTGCAGAATAATCTTCCTCGGTTGATTATTGTAGGTTAAATTCTCTTGCGAGGGTTTGATCATATCCCTTTGTTCTTTAATCGATTTTACTCAATTTTGCGAGGATTTAATCGATTACTTTTTATTCTTTTAATTCCGCTGCGTTTACTTTACATCAGTGTAACTTGGTAATTTCATTCATTTTTGTTCTTTATTTTTTGGTCTCAAGTGATTAAAGCTCAGATTTGAGGCCAGTGCAGTCCAATGGCACACAGAAATCTGGAATCCTTACTACTCCCTCCATCCGAAAATGATCTTCCCACTTTTTTGGTCTTTACTCCAAAGGTACTTTGAGCAATAATTTTAGGTTGATTTAATTATACCGATTAAAATTTGAAAATTGTTATTGATACACCATCAACAATACTGTCAATAACAAGTTTTAGACTTTCATTGAGATAAGTAAATCAACCTAAAATTATTACTCGAAATACCTTCGTAGTTACGACAAAAACCTCCTTCAATGGGTGATTCCATTCTTTCTTATGCAGGTATAATTTGTATAATATTACAGTGG
Organism: Adenophora triphylla var. japonica; assembly: GCA_022495995.1. Lineage (NCBI taxonomy): Eukaryota > Viridiplantae > Streptophyta > Magnoliopsida > Asterales > Campanulaceae > Adenophora > Adenophora triphylla. The sequence goes on from JAFEMH010002191.1 coordinate 170,140, forward strand.
ACGAATTTGGCCGACCTTTGAATCCAAATTATGTGGGACGTTTGATGTGTTGCTATGACGAGACAAAATGCAGATTGTGATGACGCCACGACCCGGGGTGGCAAAGGTTGCGGAACACGCGTCGGCACCTCGGGCAAGGATTCGGTTGATATCATATGAGGTGAGACGACACTCCTCACCACAAAGACGAAAATGAAGGTGGATCAATTGATAAGGTTCCCCCGTTTGGCCACAAATCTCCGTTGAAAACTCCTTTCTCATAGTACACAGAAACTCCAAAGTAATCCTTTCATAGGTTTTCTCATGCAATTCAAGAAAACCAGCACAACTATACCCAAGATGAAACTTTCTCACATTTGTATAAATATCTAAAGTTTGGAGGGCAGGGATATCTGGGAATTGGGTAGGCCTCATCCTCTTAGAACGAAGTCTAGCCACTTCGGAGGCTTCTCTAAACTCAATACCCAAGTTATTGAGTGTTGGGTTCAGATTAGGAGCTGGGGATGATTCCTTTTGGGATCTCTTTGAAACCCTCTCAGTGGCTTTTCCCTTACCCTTTCTTCCTTCCATGGCAAATTTTGTAGAGAAATATCCAAAACCCAGCTATTGAAGAACAGAGTAAGAGAAGAAGTATGTTACCCGGAGAAATTGATGTCCAAAACTTTGAAATACTTTATGTACAACTTCTATTTGCCCAAAAGCTTTCTCCTTGATCTTCAACTCCAAAGAAATTTCTTCAAATTTTGAAATGGGGTGAAGGTTGGGGATTTTCATATTTGGCTTTTTGAGAGGTGTTTTAATGGAGAATTGGGGATGGGAGAGTGTTTGGATGTTGAAATTATGGAGGATTGAGGTTGTTTTGTGGGAGTATATGGTGGATTTGCGAGGCTTTTGTAGTAGATGGGGCGGAGGTTTAGAGAGAGAGTGAAGAAGATGAAGTGATTTTTGGGGAGGAGGGAAGAGGCATGCATTTTGACTGAAACAACACAAATTCCCAGACGACATACACAGCCGTGCGTTGTAGGGTTGCACGGCCGCTCCACTTTGCTGAGCCAACTCACTTTAACTCATTATGAACTGCACTGCCGCTCCAAGAAATAGAGCACGGCCGTGCTCTACCACTTTTCACCATCATCATTTTTTTAATTTTTTTTTATATTCCTACAAAACAAAACTAGTACTCCCTCCGTCCCGCTAGAAGTGTCACCCTTTTAAGGGTGGCACGCAAAATAAGGAAAAGTGTGGGAAGAAAAAATGTTGTGAGTGTAATTTTAAAATATGAGAGAGAATTAGTGGAGAAAATAGTGAATTTAAAAAGTGTTGTGAGTGTAGAGAAGAGAGAATTAGTGGAGGGAATAGTGGATGAGATAATAGAATATTAATAAAACATTTCCTTTTTAGGAAAGGTGACGCTTCAAACGGGACGCCATTTTGGGTAAAAAGTGACACTTCTAGCGGGACGGAGGGAGTATATAATAATAATAATAAGAGTAAATAAATAAATAAAATAAAATAAAATAAACAACAAAAACAATCCATCGGTTACCATACCGATGATGCTTGTTTTAGGTCATTAACTCGACCCCTTTCTGGTAATAGATGATGAGTGATATCTTGGCGGTCTATCGTCTTTGACAACTCGCCAATGCATTCCTTTCGGAGTGAATAAAATTTTCTGCGGTACACATGCTTTCCATCCTGATCTTTTTCTTGGTAGAGCAAGTTTCCTATAGTCCTTGCACTTTCGAAATTTCGAAGTGCCTTTCTTACTTGGCATATTTGTTCACTTTGGCTTCTTCGCTGCATTGTTAGTATCGGGACATGCAAAATTTTTTATCACATCAAAATCACTATCACAATCTAAAGATTCATCATTCATGAGATGCTTTTCCATCTTTTCCTTAGATTGCGATCCCTCACCCTTTTCATACTCATCGCTTGGGGTGTAGGTCTCTAAATAAGGATCTTCAAGGTTTGATATTTTAATATCAAATTCAACCTTTTCCTTCCCGACATTTAGGGAGAAGGTGCCATTTTTTACGTCAATAAGTGTCCCTGTGGTAACAAGGAATAGCCTTCCTAAAATGACTGGAATCTGATGGTCTTCTTCCATATCAAGGATCACAAAGTCGACAGGGATGATCAAACTCCCTACTCGACATGGCATATTTTCCATTATACCGATGGGGTATTGTATGGAAGGATCTTCCAATTGGAGAGACATGGTGGTGGGTTTAATTTCCCCTACACCAAGTTTCTCACTAACCGATAATGTCATTAAACTAACACTAGCTCCTAAATCTAGCATAGAGTTATCTATATTAATTCTGCCAACACAACAAGGAATCGAAAAAGTACTCGAATCCTTTAATTTTAGATGAGGCTTATTTTGCAAAACTGCACTAACTTCCTCTGCTAATATAACATTCTCATATTCCACTAGCCTCTTTTTCTTCGAAAGTAATTGCTTTAATGGTCTAACACATAAGGGCATTTCTTCAATATTTTCATATAATGGAATGTTAACATTAATGGCATCCACGTTTTCTAAAAGTTCGGTGTAATCCTTGTTTAATTCTCTAGAGGATTCTGTCATCATCGGTGGGATTGGACTAAAATCATCTTCACTAGGGCATTCATTTAGCAATTCATTTTCATTCCTAGTGTTCACCATACTAACATGCTCATTCGGCCTTTGAGGTTGACCGGGAAGACTCCCTTGTGGTCTACTCGTTGGGATGGCCTGGTTAGCCTGTTGATTTTCTAGCATCTTGTTATGCGCTGCTAGGTTATCGAACCTAGCATTTAACAATTTAAAACATTCCCTAAACTCATTATTGGTCTTTTCTTGCGCATTTTTATTTTCAACTACAAATTTTTATTTTCAACTACAAAATCCATTAAAAGATCCAATTTTGATTTAGGGGGAAAGGAATTCGAATTATTATTGAAATTCTTAGATGTGAATCCCGGGGGTTGTGTAGATGGTTGTGGATTTAGAACATTTTTATTCTTGTAGGAGAAGTTGGGATGATTCCTCCACTCGGGATTATATGTATTTGAATACATTCCCCCCTTCTGCCCGAAAGAATTTACAAAGTTCACTTGATCACTAGAAGTGGTGTCAAGTAAATCACAACTATCCGTACTATGTGAGTTAGACCCACATAGTTCACACAAATTGTTGACATTGGCCACGGGATTGACATTAAGATTCTCAAATTTCTTTAAGATCATGTCAACCTTAGAAGTGAGAAGAGTAATTGCATCAACATTATACTTACCAGGAGTGCTTTGCTGTTGCTCCCTCTCGTTTGACCACTGATAGTGGTTCAATGCTATGTTCTCAACGAGGTCGTATGCCTCATTTACTCCTTTGTTCATCAATGCTCCTCCTGCAGCAGCATCAATGGTCTCTCTCATTTTGAATATGAGACCGTTGTAGAAGGTATGAATATCAACCACTTTTCAAGCCGGTGGGGGGGCACATTCTGAGAAGCTCCTTAAAACGCTCCCAAGCGTCATACAATGTCTCACTTCCCGTTTGACAAAAGTTGGTGATCTTCGTACGAATTTGGGCAGTCTTTCTCGATGGGAAGAAATGCCCAAGGAAAGCTTCTTGAACTTGGTTCCATGTAGTTAAAGATTTTTGAGGGACCGAGTTTAACCATTGCTTGGACTTATCCTTAAGAGAGAACGAAAAAAGGCGCATTCGTATTGCTTCCGGTGTGACATTCTGGATGCGAGTTGTGCCACAGTACTCCAAGAATGTTTGGATATGGAGGTGAGGATCTTCGAAAGCAGTGCCGCTGTATTGGTTGTTCATAACCATATGTAGAAGTTGCGGCTTAATCTCAAAGTTGGCCGCGTTGGCATTCGGCACAACAATGGGGGATCTAGTTCCTGGGGTACTTGGATTGACAAAGTCCCATAGGGTCCTAGCAAGTATTACTAGCTCTCCTTCCGCCATGTGTTTATTCAATGTCTCCTTGAGTTTTTTTAGTCTCTCGTGAAAGCTTTTTTCGGGTTCCGGATCAAAGTTGTCAAAGAAGATCCGCGCTCGTTTCATACACTACAAGAACACTCAACAAGAAGATTAAACGTAACAGATTATCAGAAGTAAAAACAAAAATAAAAACAAAAATTATGTAGTAAATACAAATACAAAAAAAAAACCGTTGTCCCCGGCAATGGCGCCAAAAACTTGTTTGTTGAAAACCTAATGGTTCGTTTTAATTTCCGCAAGCACATGGGCTATTGAAATATAGCGAGTGCAAGTACGGGTCGATCCCACGAGGACAGGGTTTACTTTGGGATGAATTTGTTTTTACTAAGAAATATAGATGAGATTGGGAGAAATATAGTTTGCTTTGAGAAGATGATAGAACATACACAGAAAATACTTTAGAAAAACTCTTATAAATGGAAGCATTCTCAGGATTGGAAATCATTTAGTAAATTATTCATCATTTAGTCATGTCTTTGAAAATATACATACTCATCAAAATCAAGAATGGTACGTTAAGCTTACACTACTTCTCACGATCAAGCAAGTAGAGTTTGTATCCTTCACTAATTATGCCCTATCTCTCGATAGCCCATAATTAGCAAGGATCCATTAAAGTTCTCAAATCAACGCATTTTCCATTCAAGGAACATCCCTAGGCCATTGAACTATTCTCATGATCAATGCAACCTAGTTCCTTTATATGGTTCCGTTAATCGAGATTCTCCGCTAGATACTTCTCTCGATTAACTAGAATCATACAAGTTGGACGTCTCCAAAATGTAAGTCATTTTGAGATTAATATAAAGAAATTGTTAAGATGAAGAGAAGATGACAAAACTTTTATAAAAGATGATGAATAAAAGACATTTTGAGTTTCCAACCCCAAGAATATGGGGGATTACTCGCTAGCCATGCTTAGAACAAACATAAATATATAAATAAAGATAGATAGATAGAGATGGAAGAACTTATTGTTTGTAATGTATACAAGGCTGGAAAATAACTTCGATTCTATTATTGCTTCGATACTTCAAGTACAACTCCAAGAACACAAGTTTGATCTTCAAGAAATCTATGAAGTAAATATTGCTAGAGTTTTTTTTCTATGTAATCTCAGGTGTTTAGATGTAAAATCTGATATGTTTTGACTGATACAAATGGCCTTTAAATATGCATCCTAGGCTAGGGATGTGTTTCATAAAAAAGCCATCTTCAAAAGGTGCCTTTCCATGAACTGGTACAGTAAGTGCACGGCCGTGCACTATAATCTTGCACGGCCGCTCCAGCCTTGGCGCCATTTTTGATTTTGAACTGGCCAATATGCATGGTCGCTCCCCATTCTGCTGCACGACCGCTTCGCCTGGTTTGGCCGACCACTTCACTGATTTGGAGCCATTTTGGCCTGGCAGGTGCACAGCCGCACCAGCATGCAACGCGCAGCCGCTCCAGCTTGGATTTGGTTTGAATGTCCATTTTGAAGTTGTCCTTCCTTGCCTTTAATCCCTTAGTGTTTCCAAAGCATCATTTGTCCAATAAATTGACTTAAAACCTGTAGAAAATGCTACACTATATCAACAAGTGTAAAATCAAAAAATTGGAATAAAGTAAGCTAATTTACACTATTTTAAGACTAAAAGGGAATAAAAACTAAGATAAAACTAAAGATAAGATGCTATAAATGACTATATAAAAGTCATTTATCAGTGAGTATGTTGGGCAGTCGTCGACACGGTCGACAGCTCAATCCCATGTTGTTACCAACCATGACCAGAGTGCAAGGATTGAGACTCTAAAGGCTGAGCTAGCACAACATCGGGCAGAAACACAAGAAACAAAACAGCTAATGGCCCAGATGCTTGCGCAGATGCAACAGATGCAACAAATGCAGCAGTGTCCGCCACAACCTCTAGTTAGTAGTACATCGTCCCCTTCATCCGCTAGCCCTAGTTCTGCTAGGAATATTTTCACAAGCCCCCCTCCTTCGAATTTAGGGAACAATTAGTGATTTGACTTTCAAACTATGTGTAATATAACATTTAATGTTTAACTTAGTGTTTTAAATTGTCATTTGAGTTTGAAACATTATGTAATAGCATAACACATTTATTCATTTATTGTTTAACTTTGTGTTTAATTTTATAGCTTTTTTGCATTGCAATTTAGTTTTTTAGTAATTTGTTATATCACAGGTTCAGAAAAAATAATATTGATTTTTAAATAAAAATATTTTAAATTGTATTTTTAATATCAGCGACGGAATTATGTCCGTCGCAGTGAAAAATATAATTAAAAGATAAATGTCATTAAATTGGCATCAGCGACGGAATGTTCGTTACTATACAGGGACGGAATTTTCCAGCAACGGACACTAGCGACAAAAAATTCCGTCGTTGATAAGAGACGGAAGTTTTTTTCCGTTGGTGAACAGAGACGGTAATAATTCCGTCGCTGAAAAGCGACAAACATTTAGCAACGGAATACAGCGACAAAATTTTATTCCGTTGGTGAACAGAGACGGTAATAATTTCGTCGCTGAAAAGTGACAAACATTTAGCAATGGAATGTTCGTTACTATACAGCGACGGAAATATTCCGTCGCTGTTCAGCAATGAAAGTCTTATGGTCCGTTGATGAACAGTGACGGTAGTCATTCCATCGCTGAAAAGCGACATAATTTCTTCGACGGATATATTCCATTGCTGGTCTGCAATCAGCGACGAAAATTTCCGTCGCTGATGACCAGTTTTCTAGTAGTGAAGAAGGGTATTAGGACTGTCGGGCTGCAGCCATTGTTAATCAACCTCTGACCACACAGTCATGAATCTATTATATTAGTGGAAATTACTTAGAAATATGGCCTAGAATATATGGATGGGATCAAGAAGCTTGTAACTAATGAAATCAATTAATCAATATATTATTTGAAGAATGAGTATATAACCTCCTTGTTGTTGTTTTTTTGGTGTGTACAAGTTCATGTGCAGAAAACAATCTACATCGACTCCTTTAGAGCATTCAACAACTCGCTTGCTCTCAGGCTGGGCATGTTCTGACTTGAACTCTGGTATAGAAACTATAGAAGAAGCTTGGCACGGTCAGTTCCTTGATGAGGCCTCCAGCTTCATAACAATATGATCGCACTAACCCTTCTCCAGTTTACATCTTCGGCTGCCGAAAAAAAGTTGAATAATAGAGTGGCAACTATGAAAATTACTTTTATTGATATAGTAACCTATTGTGGGGAAATATTTACACGTCCTTTATGTGTTACTTGTTAAATTGATGAAGGTCTAACACAGACTATTTATCTAAATTGCTCCTCCATGTTGCGTCAAATGTCAGACAGTGTCAGATAAAATTGTCCCATCAGAAAATTATAAGAAAAATGGACGCTAAAAATTATAAGCAAATTGGACGCTAAAAATATCCGATAAAATTGGAACGATACATAGAAGATTAGCATGGCCCCTGCGCAAGGATGACACGTACAAATCGAGAAATGGTCCAAAAAATTTTCTTAAATGGTCCAAATTCATAGCATTTTTCATTTGTGTTGAAATGCAATTTTCTTGTCCCCGCCCAATGAGAAATGCTCATGTTTGACCTGCGGTAGCTTTGGAACAACTGCTTAACTAGTACTATCATTGTTAAACCGTTTGGCAACAGTTATCGAGCTCGTGAACCATTAAAAATGATTGAAAGTACACACTGCAATGGGAAACAATGGCATAATAGCAGCAAGAAAAGAAAGGTATTGGTCTGTCAGAAGGGCATACAATTAAGCTTGATACAAGGTCTTGTTTAAATTTTAAATTTTCAATGTACCCATATTAGCATTATTGATTCTTATATGGTTGCTCTTGAGCTTGTACAAGATCTGCTGTCTTTAGAATGATTTCACAAGCCTGCACAACTACAGAAAGTAGGAAAGAAAATCTTCAACGGGATCTTATATATTTCAGAGATCTACATATTCCTCTGTGAGCTATATAGCTAGTAATTGTGTTAAATAATTATAGAAACTACAAAAAGAAGATAAGCACGGTCAGTTGCATAATGAGAAGAACAGAATTTTAGGGCCACTAGCTTCATAATACGGGCACGGGGTTCATGAACCATTCAAAACTGATGCAAATTAAACTGCAGATAGAAAAACAAAATGGCAGAAAACCAGCAAAAAAATAAGGTTATTGGTCTGCTAGTGCCAGATAGCTGAGTGACCATGCTGAACACACCAAGGAAGGAGCCACTTCTGTAAGTTACATCAGATGGTTTGGTGTTTTGATGATCCCAATTGACCACAATTTCTGTACAAGTAAGAATGTGAACTATGAACTATGAATGGTGGGGTGAGCCAAGCCCTTGCAATAGTGCAAGGCATGGGCAACTCGCAAAGACCCCAATAGCAAGCTATTGTGATGGACCTTTCCCCTCAACAAATAAGATTAATATCGTGTGAACCAATGGTCCACATATCAGATATTAAACTGATAAGAACAGATACTACACTTGATCTTAGCCAAAAGGCCGAGAAAGGTATGCTTATTTCCTTTGCCAGCCTCGTCTTTTGTATCAAGCTTCTCTCTCCTGTTTTCTCTCAAACTCAATATGGGATATATCTCAAAGGGAACTTGTCAGTTGTCACAATTCACAAACAAGGATGACCCCTTCTATGTTCTATTTACTCTATCAACAACTAAAAACTAACTGCTAGCGTTGTTTCCTCTTCACTTCGTTTCCTTCAATCCAAATTTGTCAGTAAGGGTAGATCGGTATATTGTAGGACTGTATGCATAATACGCGGTGTTCTAAAAGACCCCGCCTAAGGGCGCCTAGGCCCCGTCTAGGCGCTAGGCTCCTCTCCAACGCCTAGTTCTAAGCCCCGCCTAGGTCCCGACTAATCCCGACTAATCCCGACTAGTCCCCGCCTAGGCGTTAGGCCCGAGTCCGCCGCCTAGCATCCGCCTAGCGCTTTTTAGAACCTTGATAATAAGTATTCAATTAGTTGACTATGGGGCGTAGGCGCGCCATTTTCCTACCTTATGGATTAATATGCACTTTCCTACTCTCGATCTTTGTCCAATTATTGTTTTGGTTTTACGTATTAGCTCATTGGATCAGTGCAATAAATATTAGATTATCCATAATTCAACATGTGTCATTCATCTCATAGCAATTTTGTCAAGCTTGGGTTGATTTATTGAAATATACTCCAATACATATTAGATTATCCATAATTCAGTAGAATTTATGTGACGAGTCATTTGATATGAATAAATATTAGATTATCCAATACATATTAGATTATCTCAAGCTAGTTTTTTTCTTTCCAGAGATTAACCCTGCCTGATTCAATCCATGTTAATTTGTTGTATCTTTTTTTTTTTTCGTTTCCTTATGAATGAATTCACGAAACAATATGATGAATAATTGAACACTGCCTGTGGTTTAAGTTGTGACCCCTCAGTTTTTTTTTCCAGGTAATACAAAGTTTTTCTGTAGGCGTTAAAATGGCCATTTAGGTCAATCTTCCATTTGTCCAGATTTCAAGAAAGAGGATAGATTTCATGTCGAACAACTTGAAGTGTTTAAGTTGGCTGTAAAAATCCTTTACACGCGCTAAGAAAAAAGGATTCCCTTTTTAGATTGAATGTTTAAGTAGGGTGTAAAAGGCCTATTTGAGCTTCACAAATGCTTTTTCCTGTCTTTTATATTACAGCTCAACTCTATTAGCCGAGATTCATGTATTCATGTATTATAGGTTCATGTATAGAATAGCATTAGTTTGGTGGCTGTACATATTCTATGTACTAGTGTATCTGTGTATTAGAGTCTGTGTATATATATGTGTTCTTTCTATGGAATGAAACAACAAGGAAAATTTCTCCAAAGCCTTTTCTCTCTTCCGCTGTAAATTCTTACATGGTATCAAAGCCACCGATCTATGGTGGACTGATTACTTCGCTTCCGCAATTCTTCTTTAAATCTCTCTATTTTTTATTTTTTTTTCTGTTCTTCATAAAATTAATTTTTGGTACGTTCAATGGATGATTTTTGGTATGATCCCGTTCCTGTCTTTGTAATGCCATCGTCGTATCCTATTTGTCAATTATGTAACAGTCTTGGTCATACTGCAATTGATTGTTTGCGTTATAATGAACAAAGTAATACCGTTCATAATTTTTCTTTTTCGTTGTCGGATTGGTTATACCCGGAACAAAATGAATCCTTAGATTCAAATGATTGTTCTTCTGACATAGAAGAACCATTAACCGATGCTGATGGGTCGTCTTATTCCCCTGATTTTCCTACTTCAAATTGGTATGTTGATGACCTTCTTGATCAACTCCATTGTCTTCGAAAACTTCCTTCTCAATCTTTGTCAAATTATTTTTCTGAAGCAAAATCGATTGCATATGCTCTTGATAGGGCAGGATATTCTATATCCGAAATCGAGCTTATTGAATTTCTTGTTGATGGACTTGATCAATTGTTTGTCAAATTTGTCAATTATTATTATTTTCGAAAACCACAAATCTCGTTAGATTTATTTTTCGAATGTCTTATTGATGAGGAAAAACAGTTTAAGAAACCATATTTATCACCTCCACTAGCATCAATTTCTTCTCCAACACCAGCTCCAATTCCATCACCATCAGAAGAAGAAGAATGGGTTTCATCTCCAACACCTGCTCCAGCATTTGGTACATCCACTACCCCAGCATTTGGTGCTTCAAGCTCGTCTGCCTTTGCTGCTTCAAATGCCTTTGGTGCTTCAAGTACTCCTTCTTTTAGTTTTGGGTCCAGTCGTGCATTTGGCCAATCAGGTTCTGCATTTGGTAGCAGTCCATTTGGCGGCCAAGCTACTACACCGACATTTGGGAGTTCTGGCTTTGGGCAGTCTACTTTTGGAGGTCAACGTGGGGGGAGTAGAGTGACCCCTTACACTCCAACAGCGGAAACATAAAGTGGGAGTGGTGCACAGCCTGCAGGAAAGCTGGAGTCTATATCAGCAATGCATGTTTACAAAGACAAAAGTCATGAGGAACTTAGATGGGAGGACTATCAGTTGGGAGATAAAGGAGGGCCAAATCCTGCTTCTCAGTCTACGGGTGGAATTGGCTTTAGTGCCACCAACCCGCAGCAGCCAAACCCCTTCGCTGCTTCTTCAGGATTTAGCCAACCAGCTACAAATCCTTTCTCGGCCACCACATCTTCGAACCCATTTGCTCCAAGAACTCAAGCTTTTACCAATACAGGCTTTGGGCCCTCAAGCCCTGCATTTGGTTCTTCACCCTTTGGGACTTCATCTACGTCCAATCCTTTTGCATCATCCACATCTATATTTGGCTCTTCTCCGGCGCAGGGAACTACTACATCATTAAGCTCCAAATCTGTCTCCTTGGACCAACCACCAGACATAATTGCCCCTGCACGAGTTATTCCTTCTGTTCGTGCTACAGATGTGCCCAATGTGCAGCAAGTGTATACCCCAATGTGCAGCAAGTGTACGGGGAATGTAGGCTCCGAGACTGTTGGCATCACCGATGCTTTTCCTATGCCAAGAGTTCTCAGCAGGCAGTCATCAACTGATAGTCCGCAAAGGCCAAGTCCATCTGAGATTCTCAAAATTCCGGAATCTGTTAAATCTAGGTTTTCTGCTGCTTCCGCCAAGTATAAAGAACTCTCCGATCCGGGTCAGATTACTACTAAGCAGCGAGATCCAAAGTTGCAATCCTCTATTACAACAAGCAACATGCCTGTTGCTCCAACAATTTTTAGTCCAATGCTAGTAGTTCGTGACCCAAGCCAGCTTTCTCAAACAAAAGAGACTCCTCCATTTCGGGCCCCTGCCCAGATCTCTCCTCTTGTCGTTGGCCCATCCGGCCCAACACAACCCAAAGCAGCAGTGACACAATCAACAGTTTCTCCGAAATGTGCTCTATATTTTGGACTCTCTGATCAGATTTTCTTACCACCATTGAGCTGGTCCGACTGCTCTTCTCCAGTGTGGGCCGATCCTCCTTATATTAGGCCTTCAATATTAGCCCTTAGGCATAGCCACCTATTCTCTGCTAGTCCACGATTGATTTCCGGTTCAGCTTCTTCTCTTCAGCAACAAGATCCGGAGATCTTCACTAGCCCATGCTACTCCTACCCCGTCTATATGGACACTCCAACATCTAATTTAGCAAGCTCTCCATTCATTGGCCCTTCCTTGCTAAACTCCCCTTACAGCAAGACAGATTCACTATCATGTTTGGATTCCAAAACTCTTGTTCCACATGGGTTTAGTACTCACCGGTCCATTGGTTACTTTCGTTATTTCCCCTCGGCATAACTTTTGTCTCGTCCTTATCCTGGAAATTAGGTGGACGTTCTTCTAGTTCAAGCTTCATCTCCATGCCTCCGATTCGCTTGAGGGGGGGTATTAGCCGAGATTCATGTATTCATGTATTATAGGTTCATGTATAGAATAGCATTAGTTTGGTGGCTGTACATATTCTATGTACTAGTGTATCTGTGTATTAGAGTCTGTGTATATATATGTGTTCTTTCTATGGAATGAAACAACAAGGAAAAATTCTCCAAAGCCTTTTCTCTCTTCCGCTGTAAATTCTTACAAACTCTAGGTTTAATATTCTTTATTGATTTTGTGCTTACTAACAAGCTTCCAAGTGCCACCCTCTTTATATATGTAAAAATATTCATTGTGAGCTTGGGTGATTCAGAAACTGGATTAAGTGGCATTGCTTCAAATCCTGCTCTTGTGTCATCTGCTTTTTACATTGTTTATATTACCCCATTCATAAGCGTTTACCAGATGATGCAAAAACTGGCCAAGCTAGTATGGCCCAGTTTCTTGGTTTTCTAGGGCTCTTCAACATCCTGATATTCCTACCTATTGCCCTTTTACTCTATTTTGCCAAGTTGGAGCCATTTAATACTCTTACGCGAAAGTAGTTCGGAATTGTTGGGAAAGGTATCCGTTTGGGTTTTTAGCATCTTTCGTTGCGTCTGAGACATATCATATGTTCTTTTTAAAGACCATTATAATTGTTAATTGATATTCCCTGTGTCCCAAAATGAATGTCCAAAAAAATTCAAATTTGCTCTTGATCAAGAAGAAATTTGAAAAGTTTTTGGACATCCATTTTGGGACGGAGGGAGTAATTGGTAGTTGTGTCAGGATGTATATGTTGTATGCTTTAGATGTTCTTTAGCTATATATCTAAGTATGCATTTTAACTAGGCGAATGTGACATAATTAGTAGTTGTGCATGTTTTTTCTTTGTGTTGTTTTTGTAGTTAGACACCGTTGATTTACTCGTTACATAATTTGTTGATATGCATAAAAGATATTACCGTTATCCACTTACTTCGTTTTTCTCTTCTTGTGTTTATATGGTCACTGACGTCTTATTGTTGTTTGAATGATGTTCGAAGGTAGAAGTTAGAACTGTTTTAACATCCATCACATGGATAAGAGAAATTAGATAACCACATCACAACTTTCCAGGTATAATGAACTTATGATTAGACCATAGGCATGTCTATATATCATTCAGGTCGAGAATTGGTCAATTATTACGCTAAGATCCCAATATACTTGATAGGCGAAAGAAGCGCGCGCGAACACACACACACGCATACAGAGAGAGAGAGAGAGAGAGAGAGAGAGAGAGAGAGAGAGAGAGAGAGAGAGAGAGAGAGAAATATCGGAGGCTGGGGAGAGAGAAGAAAAGGGAAGGAAAATGGATACCTTTCTTCATAATTGGATGCAGAGAGAGTGGTAGGAAGATTAAACTGGTAAATGATGGAAGAGAAAGCTAAGACCATAAATTGGTTCACTGCTTATGTGTGCTAGAGAATCGGTTTGCACTATTTTCTGTAAATGGTAACTTATAGAGAGTTCAAATGTTGTTTCTAATGAACGATGAAGCATTCGTTTTAGTTCGTTATAGAATATTTACTTGGCGAATCTAAATCTTGTAGTCGTTCACCTGAAATATATTACTCCCTCCATCCCAAAATGAATATCCATTTTGGTAAAAATCATGTCTCAAAATGAATGCCCAATTTTTAGTGAAGTTATTTAAAAGCTCCTTGGCAATCACAATGTTTTAGTTTTACTCTTGTACTAGTGATGTTATATTGTGAGATCATTATTCATATCGAATGTCTGGCATCTTTCCTAAGTTACTATCTATATATTGCCATTATTTTTTAGGTTGTTGGACAATGTGCTAAGCGATTGTTCTTCTTACAACAACCACGGTATTTTCAGAAATCAATATTCCTTCAGATACCTTTTCAAGATCAAAAGAGACTACTTGTATTGAACCGAAGAATGGAAATACCGATGGTTAATCAAAATTTCTTCAAAAAAGCAGTTTGTTTTTGCATTTGTTTTTTTATTTCTCAGGCATGTTTTGTCTAACCTTTATGCAAGCAATAATAAAGGAATCGGAAGTGAATACTGTTTTGAGCTTCCTTTTAAATGAGTGTATCTTCTGTTACTGAGGTTTGGTGCTCTTGTGCATGAATTCAGAACTATCAAAAAGAAGCTGGCAAAAATAGTGCTGACTTTCTCAATTTTGTATTAGTAAAGAATCGTGCTCTTACGCAACGCGTAAGTGCCTTGTTATGTCCACTTTCTTGAGCTGTTGGCCCACTTAGAATCCTCGTTCTTTTATCTACTTACAGATTAAATCTAGTAAATACGGAGTATTTCCTGTTGGAAATTTGGTTTTGGAAAATTTGTGTTTGACCAATTTTTAACCAAATTTCATGTATTTTCATTTTTCGTAAGTGAAAATAAGTTGGATTATTGTAATCTACATTTTAAAATGATATATTTATTTTCTCAAAAACAATTTTGGGTGAATGAGAAATTAATATTGGAAGTATGATACTTGGTGTTGTAAGTTAGAGATGCCCAAACGGTTCCGAACCGACGGGCCGAATCGGAACCGGATCGGATAAAAACCGGAGGGAAACCGGACCGGACGAACCGTGAACCGGCGAACCGGCGGTTTGCCGGTCCGGTTAAGGTTCAAGATTTCAAAAACCGGTGAACCGCCGGTTCCGAAACCGGAACCGGAACCGCCGGTTCACGAACCGGAACCGCCAACGGCTAGATGATCTGGTGCGTCCATTTCTTGATCCGACGGTCCATGTTTAATGACCGTTAAATACGGTCAGTGACCAAAATGTAAAAAAAAAAAAATTTTTTAATCGTTTTGGTCCCTAAAACGGTTTTTTTTTTTATTTTGCTCCCTAAAACGTTTTTTTTTCTTTTTCTCTCAAACCTATAAATACCCTCCCCTCCCTTTATTTTTTTCACTACTCTCTCTCAACTCTCAAGTCTCAAACTCTCAATTACTTACTCTCTTTCTCTCTATCTCTCAAAGACTCAAATCTCTCTCTCATCTCAATCTCTCAAGTCTCAAACTCTCAATTACTTACTCTCTTTTTCACATAAATTCATCTTTTACCAAAAATGTCTTCATCTCGTGGCGGCCGTGGCGATAAGGGAAAGAATGTATCAAGTTCGCATCCATTTCCCCCCCGCCGATGATTCCATTTGGGGCAATCTTAATGTTCACCTCTACCACAAGAAACGTTTAATTTGAGCGATGATGAAGTTGATACAACATTTTCAATGGGTGATCATGGTCATACCGAAGGGAGTAACACTCAAACCACTCAAACCCAAAGTGAAGCGCGAGGGTGGTCAAACTCAAATCCGAGGTCGAGGTCGAGGACGAGGAGGTCGAACCACGGGAAGGTCGGACATCATGACCGTGCACTTTTCAAAAGTCCCAATTGAAGGTACCAACCAATACACCGTTTCTTGCAACCATTGCCCTCAAAAATTTGCCTTTACCCATGGAGGTGGTTATGGGACATTTAAAAGACACTTGACGACAAGGCACCCCGATCAAGTTGGAGATGCCCAAGATCAAACACAACTATAAGGATTTACGGGATCATCACAAGGTACGTCTTCGCAATTATTTAAATTTGATAATTCAACGTATAGAAGAGAAATGACAAAATATACTGCTGCTAAAGGATTACCCGTTAATTTTACTAATGATAGATTATGGTCTCATATGGCACAACTTTGTTTAAATCCCGCGGCTAAAGAAATTAATAAAAATACAAGTACTCGTGATACTAAAGTTCAATATCTACAAGGAAAATTAACTTTAATTAATACGTTTAAAGATTTACCCCAAAAATTGTCAATATGTGCCGATATATGGAGTGACCATTGGCAAACTCATAGCTATATAGGAATTACATGTCATTGGGTTGATATTAGTTGGAAATTACAAAAACGATTAATTGCATATAAATCTTTTGATACTGTTCATAACGCTCAAAATATTTGTAGTAAAATTGCTAATGTTTTACAAGAATATGGATTAGTTCACAAAATTTTTTCAATTGGATTTGATAATGCCGCAAATAATACTGCTAGTCTACCATCACTCATTGATATTTGTCAACCATCTATTGGTGGTAAATTTTTTCATGTTAGGTGCATATGTCATATTTTAAATTTGTGTGTGCAAGATGGTTTAACAACTTTAAAGGAACATGTAGCCCCAAATAAGGAAGTTCTTGCTTATATAATGAGAAATCATAGTGTAACAAAATTGTGGATTAGATTTTGTAAAATAAATAATATCCCACCTAAAAGATTTTCCCTAGATGTTCCAAATCGATGGAATTCCACTTATAAAATGTTATCCGAATCTTATGATTTTCGTGAACTATTGTGTCAGTTTATTCAACAAATAGAGTATTCAACTATAATATTGCCTCATCAATGGGATATTTGTAATAATTTAAAGAAAATTTTGAAAGTTTTTAAAGATGCTACCGTACAATTATCCGGTTCTTACTATCCCACTTCACCGTTAGTTATAGAACACGCCGCTAAAATTAGTTACATATTTATGCATTTTAAAGATGATCAAATTTTAGGTGAATGTATTAACAAGATGAGAACAAAATGGCATAAATATATTTTGATCATTCCCCCATTGTTTTTAGTAGCTAAACTATTAGATCCTAGGATAAGAGAAGATGGTTTAGAACAAATACTAGATTATTATTATAAGAATCTATTTCCCACCGGCTTTGATTTGTTTTTAGATAGACCTATCCCAAAGGCAAAAGACGTTGTAATTGAGACTAAAAAAATTGTATATGAACTTTATAGAGAATATTATGATCTTTTTGGTAATATTGTTTATCCTCCTAGTAGTGAAAATGTAGGTGGTAGTTCTCACGAAGATAGCGATCCCTTTAACTTTATAGATAATTTAATTAGTTCTAGAACTCAAAAACGTCAACGAGGTGGCTCCACTTATATTGAACTTGAAAATTATTTAACCACTTCTTTTGAGCCTATAGACGATTTTGATATTGCAAAGTGGTGGGCACGAAGGGCAAACAACTATCCTATTCTATCATTGATAGCAAAGGAGATCCTAGCCGCTCCCGCCTCAACCGTTGCCGTAGAAGAAGTATTTAGTGTAGGAGGAAATGTCTTATCCGATCGAAGGTCAAGGTTGTCTCCATATAATTTAGAATATCAAATGTTGCTCGGCGATTGGCATAGAGCCGAACTATACGACTTCAAGATAAAAGAAGTAGTTCCGAGGAGGAGGAGGCCTTTGATGAAGATACATCGGGGAGCGAAGCCGAATGAACTACGCCGCTCTTTAGACTTTAGATTAGGTTAATTGTAATTTTATAGATTAGATTATAGATTAGGTTTATTTTTATTTAATTGTAATAGTTAGGTTGAGGTAAAGGCTCCTAAATGTCCCCCCTTATTTATAAAAGGGTAAGGTTGGTTGTCCCCCTCATTTGTAATTTTATTTTAATTAATAAAATTTAAGGGTACCGTCTCTTTTTCTTTTATATACTTTCGTTTATTTTAAAAAAAGTTAAGTTTTTATATGACTTTTTTGCAAAAAAATTAACTTTTTTGTAAAACTTAACAGAAATTGTTAAGAATTTAACTTGTAATTTTTTTTTGAAGGACTGGACACTTGGGCGACCGCCCTAGTCATCTTGGGCGACCGCCCAAGCCTTTCATTTGTTTTTTTTTTAAACTGGACACATGGGCGACCGCCCAAGTCATTCGGCCCTTCTTGGGCGACCGTCCAAGTCTTTTTTTTTTTTTTTTAAATTAACCGGTTTAGAACCGGAACCGGAACCGTACGGCCGGTTCGAAATCGGGACCGAAACCGTGACAAACCGGGCCGGTTTCGGTTCAATACTTGGTGGAACCGTGAACCGCCGGTTCGAAACCGGAACCGGCGGTTTGAACCGGATGGGCACCTCTATTGTAAGTGAAGAGTTTAATTGGTAAAGAAAGGACATTTGGTTTCAAAAGACACCAAATTATGTGAAAAATGTGTTGGATCAAGAGATTACTATGTTTGGTCAACATATTATCACTTTTGAGTCCTAAAATCTAACGTTGTTAGTCCTCCGTTAGAAAAAATAGCGAAAAGACATTTCTATATATGTTATATTTAACGAAAAGACATGACTTTCTGTTCGAAATTTAACTGTAACTGCCAGAATATGTTTAAAATTTAACAGTAACCGCCAGTTTCCATCAGAAAGTTTGGAGAAATGCCACCTTCTGTCAGAAACTTAACGGAACTGTCAGAAATTAACAGGATTCGCGTATTTCAGTTAAATATTTAACAAATCAGACTGTTTTAGAATGATTTTTAGTTTAAAGGCTAACGGATGTGTCCTTTGCTTGAATGAAATAGATTTAATGTATCTATAGTTATGTCTTTTGGCATAAAGACACCATAACTCTTCATTTACTATAAATAGACCCTCCTTATTTGTCATTAATAATTTTAATTCAAATCTCATTCATAATTAGAAACATAATTCAATGGAATTATGTGAATTGTTCATATAATTCAATGGAATTCTCAAAACATTTATTAGAAAATGGATTATCTTGTTTTATAAAGTCTCCTTCAACGTCTGGAAGTGACAAACTCAGTTGAGTTGGGCGAGTTTTTGATTTGAAGTGATTCTATAAAAAATAATAAGTCATTTTATATTGAGAGAAAATTGCCACAAAATCGTTAGCACCAGTGCGGGGCAATATCTTATTATGGAGATTGTGTTTCACAAGACTTGACTTCCCTTATTTTGTGCGATTTGATTTAATTTCAGCATTTCTAGTTTTTGCTAATTTTCTGTCCCGCTAATTATATGTTTTGGTTCATTAATATGAGATTTTTCATTTCGTTAAATTCAAGAAAACCATTATTTATTGTTATATGATAAAATTTTCCTAACAATCACAAGAATATATATTGACGTTTTCTTGATTTTATAACAAATATAAGGCAACAGAAATGGTCATCCAAATATGGACAAACGAAGGACATTATCGTTAGAAGATTAACGAGAATGAATGCCGTTTTTCAAGAAATGACAACTAGAAGAGCATTGAAAATTAACTAAAGAATTATGACAAGAAGAGAAACAATGATCAAAAAAGTGATTTAAAAACATTGTTGATGACATGCAACGGACTTTTAATTAAAGGTATATTTTTATTAATATATACTCCCTCCGTCCCGGTTCACTTGGCACCAAAGAGGTGGGCATGGTAACTAAGAAAAAGTAAGAGAGACAATTAATTAAAGAAAATGTTGTGAGTAGAAAAGGTAAAGTAGGAGTGAGAATGAGTGGAGAGAATAGTGATTTGATTGGTGTTGTGAGTGTAAAAACTTTCCACTTTGGGCAGTGTCAAGTGAGGTGGGACGGACCAAAATGGAAATTAGTGTCAAGTGAAGTGGGACGGAGGGAGTATTATTTAATGGATCCGTCACATAAAGGTGAATATAAGACGACCAATAAATTATCAAAATTTGTAAATTGTCTTATAAATACCTTAAGTGTGGGGGTGCACCTCAAGTGTGGGGGTACGGGATAAAGTAAAAGTACTTAAGCTATACGAGCAATGAGATGTTCCTTAAGATCATATTCATTAAAATACATAAGTTCTAGGAAGAGAACTTATGAAAGTGCAAATAGTTCATCTTAAAGAAGATAAATCTAGGCACATTATGAGGATCAAAAGTGCAAGACTTTTAATCCTGATTTTCTAGCAGTTGTGTTAGAAAAACAAACCGACAAATGTTAAAAAAATATATATGTCTTGTTCAGATAATAAGCAGTTAACATTCAAATAGAGTTCATCTTGTATATTGAGGAGTTGGTTGATCTCTCTCCAAAATGCGAACCGTTGGGTTGCAAATGGTACTAAATATAACTATAGAAGATGAATCTATAGAACGATAAACTCTTGAAAAAAATAGATCATGAAGAGGAATATTTTCAAAAGATATAGTCTAAAGAGTTAGAATTTCAAAAGATAAATTTCTAAAGAGAAATAATATTGAGAAATAAATTCTATAGAGGCGGAGTTTCGAATCTTAAAAGACAGATTTTTGTCAAAAAGGATCTCGAAAGTTAGACTCTCAAGATATAGAATCTTAAGAGATAGATTTTTAAAATGGTAAACTCTTATATAAGACTCTTAAATGGTATAGTCAGAAGATTTAAATAAATTCTCAAAAGATAAACTATCGAATAAGTTGATTCTTGATAAGTAAAAGTCAGAATAAAGGTAGATTCTTGAGAGGTAGAAACTGTAAAGGTAGATTCTTGAGAGTTAGACTCGGAAAGCTCGGACCACTTAGAGATGCCGACCACTCGAAAAGCTCGGACCGTTCACATATACGACCACTTGAAGAAACCGACCGCTTAAGAGAATTTGATCACTCGAATAGGCGATCATTCTAGAGAGACTAAAAATATAAATAATAATTGTAATCAATCTTTGAGAAGGTATAATCAAAGTACTTAAAGATATATTTGTGATTATTGATTACAATACATGGGATATCCAATAGAATATGGATGAATATACTGGTTAGATATGAGACACTAATAAATCCATAAAGTGAAAATGTTTCATAATAGATGGAGAAACAGTATCATTGAAATCTTTCGAGACAACATGCATAGCTCGATTCAGTAAACTGAGTTGACAACTTTAGACAAAACTGAAGAAAAAGCTTAGTGGTATAATAAACTCGTGGAAAATATTCCTTGTTGTAATAAGTTTGTGCATACATGTTCTAATGCATTGTAATGACAAGGATAAATAGGGAAAGGCATAAAACACTATGGTAAGTGGTTATAGACATAATGATATAAGACAATTGATCTCAAATGAGACTATCACAATCGGGTATGTGAAGTCTCCGTCTACCTAAGGGTATGAATAGGAGATCAATTGATTGTTAATGGAAATGGGTTTAAAAATTTCACAACAAAAGAACTCATAGTCGATACTCAACCTTGAGAATTGGAGATCCCAAGACATTGGTTCAATGAGACAACTAAGTTATAATGTTCAGTCAAAACACTTGGAACCTGTTTCACACTCATTCTTAGAACATTCAAGTGTATGTACCTGCAACAAGTGGTGATGGTAAGTTGTTAAAAACTTTTAATGATTCTTATACCTACGTGGTGGAGTAGCGGGATACTCTTTATAGGAGATCACATATATAAGTGAGAAGTAATAAGGTCGATTCTAAATTGAACACTTATGAAATCAAGCACGGTCCAGGGTCGAAATGGACAAAAACGTGAGAAAAAAATGTGTTAGAGCTATTATTGTGTAAGTACTATTGTCTTTATATACATTATACAACTCCTATTTCAAAGTATCGCGCTACTAAATGGCTAGTATATCCGATAGTATTTTACTAAGGAAGGTTCAAAGCTACAAGCTACCTATCCTGATGCAATAATGGTTGCCCGAAACTTCCAAACGAGTCTGCATTCATGCATGCATTAATTTGTCATTTATGTGGGGGATTGTTGGAAATTTGGTTTTGGAAAATTAGTGTTTGACCAATTTTTAACCGAAAATTCCATGTAATTTCATTTTTTCGTAATTGAAATTAAGTTGTATAATTGTAATCTACATTTTAAAACGATATATTTATTTTTTCAAAGTCAATTTCGGGTGAATGAGAAATTAATATTGGAAGTATGCTACTTGGTATTGTAAGTTAAAGAGTTTAATTGATAAACAAAGGAAATTTTTTGTTTCAAAAGACACAAAATTATGTGAAAGATGTGTTGGATCAAAAGATTAATATGTTTGGTTATCATATTATCACTTTTGAGTCCTAAAATCTAACTTTGTTAGTATTTCGTTAGAAAAAATAGCGAAAAGACATGTCTATATGTTATATTTAATAAAAATACATGACTTTCTGTTAGAAATTTAATCAGAATCGCTGTAACTGCTTGAAATTTTACGCAATGGCCGGGTTTTCGTCGAGAAAGTTTGCGTAAATGCCACCTTTTGTCGAAACTTAACTAACCGTCGAAATTAACGGGTTTCGTGTATTTCGATTAAATATTTAACAAAACAGATCGTTTTGGACTATTTTCGCTTAAAGGCTAACGGATGTGTCCTTTGCTTGGATGGAATAGGATTCAATGTATCTATACTTATTTCTTTTGGCATAAAAGACACCATAATTCTTTATTTACTATAAATAGACCCTCCTTATTTGTCATTAATAATTTTAATTCAAATCTCATTCATAATTAGAAACATAATTCAATGAATTATGTGAATTGTTCATGAGTTGGTCTTACAAAAAACGTGTATTTTTCTAAGCTTAGGAAAAATCATTTTTACATTGACACTTAATAACACTAACACTGGGCACTTTTTACACTGGGCACTTTGTTACACTAACACTGACACTTTTTACACTAACACTAGCACTTTGTTACACTAACACCGGCACTTAATATACATGCACTGCACTGGCACTTTTTTACACTGGCACTTTGTTACACTAACAATGGCACTTGTTTACCCTGGCACTTTGTTACACTAACACTGGCATAGTAGGGGAAACAAAATACGTTTTTTCTAAGCTTTTGGAAAAATGCATTTTTTGTAAGATTTTGGCATTGTTCATATAATTCAATGGAATTCTCAAAACATTTATTAGAAAATGGATCATCTTGTTGAATTTGTTGAATAAAGTCTCCTTCAATGTCTGAAAGTGAAAGTGACAAACACAGTTGAGTTCGCCGAGTTTTTTATTTGAAGTGCTTCTATCAAAAATAATAAGTCGTTTTATCTTCAGAGAAGATTGCCACAAAACCGTTAGCACCAGTGTGGGGCAATATCTTATTGTGGAGATTGTGTTTCACAAGACTCGACTTCCATTATTTTGTCTGGTTTGATTTAATTTCCGCATTTTTAGTTTTTGCTAATTTCATGTCCGGCTAGTTATATGTTTTGATTCATTAATATGAGATTTGTCATTTCGTTAAATTCAAGAAAACCATTATTTATTGTTATATGATAAAATTATCCTAACATTTCCTTACCCAAAGGAATTAGCCTTTCTTTCGTAGACGGACATGGAAAATTAGAACGGGAACATTGATACATCTCAGAAAATTATTAGCATAATCTTAGGGATTTCCATGATCTAGCCTCGCCCCTTTGCTTGAATGGATGTGCGAGTTCATTCATGTCAATTTGTCGTCTGTGTTATGTGGACGGACATTATTGAAAGGAATAATAGGAAATAAAGAAGGAGCTCGGCACAATTTTGCTTGACCAGTTTACATTTTGGGTGTCAAAAAAATATTTTTGATAATACACTCACCCCTGTGCAAATTTAATTACCTTTGATTGATATAGCATTCTATTATGGGGAAATATTTACATGTCCTTTCTGCGTTACTTGTTAAATTGATGAAGATCTAACACAAAATATTTTTCTATACTGCTCTCTAAGCGTCAGCTAATATTGTCCCAAATCAGAAAACTAAAAAGAAAGAAATGCTAAAATAACTTGTCGAATGGGGTTATTTTAGCATGGCCCCTGCGCAAGGATGACACGCACAAATCAAGAAATGGTCCAAAAAAATTTCTTCCCCTTTTGCCCACAGTCCACTTCATAGCATTAAAGCCTTTTTTTTTGTTGTTGAAATGCAAATACTCATGTTTGATCTGCAGAAGCTTGGTACAACTACTTAACCAGTTCTATCATTGCTAAAGAGTCTTTTGCAACCATAATCAAACTCATGAACCATTACTAAATGTTACAAAGTACATTGCAGAGGGAAACATGGCAGATTAGCAGCAAGAAAAGGGCATAAATGAAGCTTGATACAAATTCTTGCTCACAATTTAACTTTTCAATGCACCCATTTTAGTGCTATTTATTCTTATACGGTTGCTCTTAAGCTTGTACACAATCTGCTGCCTTTAAAATGATTTCAAAAGTTTGCACATAATAGAGTATGGGGTTGATGAACAGGAAAGAAAAAATGGCAGAAAACCAGCAAAAAAGATGGTTATTGGGTCTGTCAGACAGTTGCGTGATCATGCCAAACACCAGAAGGAGCTGGCAACGATCATCTACTATAGTGCAACCCAAAGGCTTCAACCATTGTTAATCACGCTCTGATCACACATTCATGGTTCAACTACCAAACTTAGGTTGACTGTCTCCTTAGAAGTCAAGAATAAAGAGGTATGATCCTATAAAACAGATCTTGTTCAAGTAAGGTCGTGTTGACATCTCCTGACAGCCTTATATATATACTCGGCCAATGTGGGAATTTTATAGTCTACTTTCTTTGCATTGCTTGCAATTGCGTTCGATTTAAACTGATCAACTTTTGTTATATATTCTGCCAGCCTTAGTTCAGTTAAACACAATCATGCATTCATTCCCCATCAGCAGGAGATGACGTAGCAGCAACCATAGCATGATATGGTGTGTCAATGCTTCCTTCCATGGTTGTTGTACTTTTTAAATAGTTTGGTTTATTCTATTCCCCTATTTTCCAGTTGATTAACAGTTCCTCCGCTTTAATTTGTTATTTTCTGAAAACCCCAAAGTCTTATTCTTTTCTTATCGAACATCAGTTGGAGATTAAAAGCTAGACCCTCAATTTCAACATTTTTTTCCCAGTGTCATAATGTGAAACCTGAACCCAGTTAACCTAAGTTGAAGTAACAAAGGTACAATTATTTGTGTGTTTCTGATGCATTTTGGGGTTTGAATGCACTTCTCTGGACACGTTAGATTTTCCAACTAGTAAGGGATAGGAAATAGAGTGCTACGTAGGGGAATTCACTTGTGATGGTAATTGAATGAGAAACCACTGAATCAGAAGCCTATGGATCACTTCCGTAATTGGAAACCCTTTTTACATCAGAGACAGATGGTTTGGTGTTTTGATTATCCCTCCAACCCAATTGACCGCAACTTCTGCAGTTAATTTATACTCCATGGAAAGATGTATCAGCAATACCAAGCTCATCATCATATCTGAACTTGTGACATAGTAATGAAACACAACTGGGGACCAAAAGTGAATTTCAATTCATGTCTAAAGTTAACCTTAGCTCTAGACTTAGAAAATCAGAAGATAATCAAGCAAAAAACAATAACCAATTACGATAATGAATCTGGTAAACAAGTCGATCCAAAATACAGAACTCTTGAGCCACAGAAGAAACATTATTCACTATATTTGGTGGGGTGAGCCAGGCCCTTACGATAGTGTAAGGCATGAGCGACTCGTGCAGTCCCCAATAGCAAGCTATTGTGATGGGCCTTCCCCCTCAATAAATAAGATTAATATCGTGTGGACCGATGGCCCACATATCAGATATTAAACTGATAAGAACAGATACTACACTTGATCTTAGCCAAAAGGCCGAGAAAGGTATGCTTATTTCTTACGCCAGCCTCATCTTTTGTATCAAGCTTCTCTCTTCTTTCTTTTCTCCTAGTCAATATGGGATTTATTTCAAAGGGAACTTGGCACGAACAAGGTTTGCCATAACCCTTTCTATTTCCTCAAGTTGAAGTATTACTACGCAATTTTAATGCCTCTAGCTTCAAGTTCAACTCGTTGCCAGTTCCTGGATCTTTTAATACAAAAGAGACAACTTATAAGGGAGTAGCAACCCAGTGAAAGCAGTACATGTGACAAGTTTGACTGAACTACAATGGCAACACTGTCATTGGCACAGTTACAATATATATATATATATATATATATATATATATATATATATATATATATATATATATATATATATATATACATATATGCTAATTCTGCACACTAGAGCTATGCATGACTAATTCCAAGCTGCAACTGCAAAGAAAGCAATGAACAAGGTATAAAGCCCTCCTAAATACTCCCTTCGTCCCTTAATGTGTCATGCTTGACAATTCATAAGTATATTCTGGGGCACTATTACACAGCAGAATAATATTCTCAGACACAATTACCAAACAGTTATGAATGTAGACCTTCTGACACAAACCTCAGAAACATAGCCTGAAATATATTCTCGGGCACAATTACACAGCAGTTTGATATTCTCAGGCAAGGTTACACAGGAGTTTGAATGTCGAGCTTCTGGAACATAAACCTCAGATCATAACCTGAAGCATAATCGTTGGTTTTAGACTTTAAAGTTAAACACTTCTTTCTAGGGCTCTTTATTGTCCCTTTGTGCACAAATCATGAAATGGTCCTATTCTTTTTATTCCAGAGATTGCCCCTGTCTGATTCACTCCATGTTTATTGTATCTTCTTACTGTGCTCGAGTTTAATCTGGACTAGCTTTGTTTTTCTAGACAACACAATGGTTTAACTTGTACCAGTTTTGTTTTTCCAAACAAAACAAAGTACTCATTCTGTCCCAAAATGAATATCCAAAAAATATCAAATTTGCTCTTGACCAAGAGTAAATTTGAAAAAAAATGGTTCATTCATTTTTGGGCAGAGGGAGTACTTTTTATTGGTCAATATAGTTCATGCATAACAACTTGAAGCGTTTAGGCAAGTAGGCTGTAAAATTCCAATACAAATATCAAGAAAAAGGATTCCTTTTCCAATAGAGTACATGATACAGTGTCTCGGAATGAACAATATTTCATCAATAATGAATGGTGCTATTCCTAAACCCATTTTCCAGATGAACAGGAATTGCAATAAGAATGAGGAGGTTGCGTTGGAGCAAAAGCTTAATTCTAGCCTTGGGTGGAATCCGCAAGTCCATATCTCTGCATTACTTTTCGGGTAGCAAGTGCTGCAGCCTCACTCGCACGCAAAGTACCACTTGCCATGAGAGCAGCCTATGGATTTGCTTGTAGTGTTTGTAAAAGGAGGAGTTGCAGATGCTGCAGATGGCTGGAATTGTGGAACTTGGGGAACAGCATTTGCTCTCAAAGTAGCCTCCAGTAGCTGGATCATAGGCACTGGAAAAAAAACTCGCATGAGGTCAGCTGGATCTTGTTTATCCCAAAAACTTTATCCTATCCTAACTAAAAGAAAGGGAGTCAAACAGAAAGAAAAATAAATGTATAGACTGTTCTAACTTAAATGAGGTAAGTTGCTGGCAATCTCCATTTAGAAACAGTTCTCATGTAAATAGACGTTGTATCGCATGGATAACGGTAACTTATTGTCTTCTAAAGAATTTCAGAGATGAAGTGAGAGAAAAACGGATTAGTTTGAATACAACATAAAACCATGCCCAAGTATTGTCGCATAAACTTGAAATCCAGAATAGTCACTGATGAATTAAGTTGCAAAATAAGCAAATACTACCTCCGTCCCAAAATGAATGTCCAATTATAAGTTTGGGGGAAATTTAAGAAAGATGAGCTTTAAGTACTTTTAGTAGCATGAGTACATAAGAACCCTTAATGATCTCACCATATTGCATTATTAGTGTTAGTAATTAGAACTTGGTTGTTTTATTATGGATGATTTAGTAACTTCCCCAAAATTTGGACATTCATTTTGGGACAAGATTTTTGGAATAATGGACATGATTTGAGAGAGGAGGTAACTTATAAGAGAGATGAACAACTCGTATAGACAAGAACTTACTCATAAGTTCACCCATTGGGCTGCTCATAACTTCATTAGGTAGGTTTAACTTCATTAAGTATCAATTTGCAACCCAACGGTTTGCATCCCAAAGGAAGATCTACTATCTCCCATGTATGATTTTGCATGATGGACTCAATTTCACTAGTGATAGCTTCCTTCCATAAAGGAGCTTCTTGCAATGTCCTTGGTTCATCATCTAACATGTAAGTTAGAAAATCAGGACCAAAGGTCTTAGCTTGTCCTTTTACTTCGTCTTGGTTCTTCATCTTCTTGAGACGAACCAATAGCCGTATCATAAGTTCTTTTATTTGAATTTTCGTCATTCTTTTCCTTACATGGAAATTTAGTTTCAAAAAATATTGCATTCCTTGATTCTATAGTCATTCCTGTTGTTATATCCCGAATTTCAGACTTGTGCACCAAGAATCTATATGCGCTATTATTGTTTGCATATCCAATGAAAATGCAATCAATGATTTTGGGTCATATCCTTACCTGTTTAGGTTTAGGTATTTCAACCTTTGCTAGGCACCCCCACACTTTAAGATAATTGTAGGAAGGCGACCTTCCTTTCCATAATTCATATGGAGTTTTATCCTTATTCTTGTGTGGTAACTTGTTAAGAATGTGGTTAGCCGAAAGGATTGCTTCCCCCCACATGTTGTCGGGTAAGCCAGAACTGATCAACATTGTGTTCATCATCTCCTTAAGAGTTCTGTTTTTCCTTTCAGCGACTCCATTTGATTGAGGTGTGTAAGGAGCAGTCGTTTGGTGGATAATGCCAACGTCCCAGCAGATATCTTCAAACGGAGCTACATACTCTCCACCTCTATCATTACGAATCTTCTTAATTGTTAAATTAAATTGATTCTCAACCTCATTCTTATATCCCTTGAAAGCTTCTAAAGCTTCATCTTTGTTCTCAAAAGATACACATGACAATATCTAGTGCAATCGTCAATGAACGTTATAAAGTACTTCTTTCCACCTTTAGTTTGCACAAGTTTCAAATCACAGATGTCTGTATGGACTAACTCTAGACGGTTGGTACTTCTTTCGACAATGGGGAAGGGTGACTTCGTCATTTTAGCTTCCACACAGATTTCACACTTATTTCCTTAATTAAATTTCATTTTAGGAAGTAAATTTAAATTTACTAGCCTACTTAGTGAATTTAAATTCACATGTCCTAATCTATCATGCCATAAATTAGAACACTCAGTCAAATAAGCAACAACATATTTATTCTTCACCTTAGGGCGGAACACGTTCATTGCATTCATTTTAAAGAGTCCCTTGTCAAGGTACCCTTTACCAACAAATTGACCCATTTTGATCATTACAAATTTATCGGACTCAAACACAAGCCTAAACCCGGCCTTGTTCAACAACGGGCCGGAGACTAAGTTTTTACGAATGTCTGGGACATGAAGAAAATCCACTAAGGTGAGTTCCTTGCCAGACGTCATTTTCAGCACCACCTTGTCGAGTCCAACCACGTTTGAAGTTGCAGAATTTCCCATGTACAACTTTCTTCCACTGCAGAGGACATAAGATGAGAAACTCTCTCTATCTGCACAAATGTGGCGCGTTGCTCTGATATCGATCCACCATTCCCTTGGGTTATCGTCCAATTTTGCTAGATTGGCTTCAAACACCACGGCGGTCAAATCAAGCTCCGACAGGTCATTCGGGACTGTCATGTCTTCCACCACATTTGCTTGGGATTGATTTCCATTCTGGTTGTTTATTCTAGGATGTCGACAGTCTCTAGCCTTGTAGTCGGGCTTGCCACATTTATAGCAACCCCCTTTGAACTTCTTGGCATTTGCGTTCCCCTTTATAGCATTTCCAGAAGGCTTCCTCTTCTTGCTAGTACTTGCTTCAGCCAAATTCACTTTTGCCTCTACGGTAGCACTCTTGTTCGTCTTGACTTCGGACTTTCGGTTGTCTTCCTCGATCCTTAGTCTCACGATCAAGTCCTCGAGCCTCATTTCCTTTCTCTCATGTGCTTGAGGTACATCTTGAAATCTTGCCACAGAAGCGGTAGCTTCTCTATTATAGCAGCTACTTGGAAAGATTCCCCGAGTTGCATTCCTTCTGCAATGATATCAGCAATTATCAATTGCAACTCACGTAATTGATCCATTATTGTCGGGAATCAACCATCTTGAAGTTGAGGAATCGGCCGACAATAAATTTCTTAGTGCCGGCGTCTTCCGTCTTATACTTCTTTTCAAGAGATTCCCAAAGGTCTCTTGCACTCTTTATGCCAGAGTACACATTGTACAAGTCATCATCTAACCCATTTAGGATATAATTGTGTAAGTACCCAAATCTGGCTCATGCCTTCCGGTTAAATTTCCCGGCAATTTCGGTAAGTTTCCCGGTAATTCCCCGGACCTTCCTAGTGTTCCGGAAATATTCCGAAACTGTTCCAAATTAATTATGGACTGAAAGGGAAGCTTCCCAATTAAGAAACACGTTTTTCTTAATTGGGAGGAAGCTTCTAGAATTTGCCACCTTGCATGGTTCTAGAAATGCTGAGTCATAAGGGATAATGCCGCACGGCTGCATTAGCTCGAGGTCTCTGGCCGCACGGCTTCATTAGCCTTATCCAGAATGCCTATAAATAGAGCCCTCCTCTACTCATTTTAATCACCAACAAAAAGGCATCACTCACTCATAATACGAAGAAGATCCCCCAAGGAGCTGCTGGAAGTCCAAGAAGGTGAAGAAGAAGGCCAAGAAGCTACCTCCCTCCTCCTTGAAGATCCAAGATCAAGTCCTCCTCCTAGCTCCGTCCAAAGAAGAAGAGGAAGCCATTGGTAACCTCGCACGCCCTAACCTTGCATCTTAAATTACTATATGTGATCATAATTGCTCATTGCATTTCATACATTGCATTTATCTTGCTTGGGACTTGGTAGTTTATCATAAAGATCATATCTTTATCCCCCTTTCCCCCTTTGCATGCATTAGGCATCCTTTGCCATTAAAGATGTAATCTTTGAATGAAAGGTGCATCATTTGCACCTAAAAACCCCATTTTTCAATAAAAATGTCATCTTCATGCATCCTTTGCATGTAAAAATTCAATCTTTATGATAAAAATGCATCCTTTGCATATGAAATCCTTTTTCAAGCATCCTAGGCATTAAAGATCATATCTTTATCCTAAATTAGCATCCTATGCTTTTCAAAATACAATCTTCATGCATCCTTTGCATATTCAAATTCCAATTTCTTCATAA
This sequence comes from Adenophora triphylla var. japonica, assembly GCA_022495995.1. Lineage (NCBI taxonomy): Eukaryota > Viridiplantae > Streptophyta > Magnoliopsida > Asterales > Campanulaceae > Adenophora > Adenophora triphylla. The sequence goes on from JAFEMH010002191.1 coordinate 201,460, forward strand.
AAATGCATCATTTGCATAAAAATCATGTCTTTATGCATCATTTGCAAATAAAGATCATTTCTTTAAATCAAATGCATCCTTTGCAACCCAAAAATGTCATCTTTTCATTAAAAATGTCATTTTTACATACATTCCCCCATATCCCCATTAGCAACCTCGGAACGGACCGGTGTAAAAGATCCTATCTTTACATCGTTCCTTCCATAAAGGTTTCATAATTTCTTTAGAAAGGGACACCCTTGAACCCTATATCTCCGATTATCACTTAAGATGAGTATGAAGCATCTATATGAGCTCGACCGTCTTAAAGTGTAGGATTGATGGGCTAAGGACCCTCCTTTTCTAAAGAACCTCATCTTTGACTATAAAGGGAGTCATTCTCTCGATCACGCAAGTCCCAAGGTCCAAAAATGCGATGATCACAAGTCCAAGATGAGGACGGGATCATAATCCCGGATACATAAAATCCAAGAAATCCCGAGCGACAACCAACAAATGGTTTGTACGTCCGGAAGACGACTTGGGACATTCCCTCCTTTATTTTTAAACACATGCACACAAGAAAGCACGCAAGCAAGCACGATTAATGGAATCTTGGGAGACTTGCTCCGGCAAGGCACCTTGGGTGAACGACGATCCGTTCTTCCCAAGGGGTAACTTAACCTCCGAACCCATAAAACCTTTTTTTCAAAGTTTTGAGGTAATCAAAATGGCGTGGCGACTCCGTTTTTCAAATTAAACCGGTTGTCTTCAAACTCGCGTGAATTTCCAAAATAAACAAACAAAAAATTTTGGGCACACATTCACAGTTTGGCGACTCCGCTGGGGAATATCCCAAAGGAGAAAAGCTTTATTTTCAAAACAAAATCGATACTCGGTATATAGGTGGAAACCACTTACCCTTCCTGTACACTCCCTGATGTGGGAGTTGGGATAATCGGTGGTTTAACAATCCCACGTACCAGTATCCCTTTTCGAAAAAAAAAATTTGAAAAAAAAATAAAAGAAAGCTTTTCCCTTTGAGCGGGTTAGACTCCTATCGCTGATTTCATTAATCGTGCTTGCTTTCTTTACCTTGCATTGCATCATTTGCATCTTGGAATCTGTGCATACTTTGAACGAGAAACAACCCGAAAAATAGCAAAAGGAGTGGAACCTGGAAAATTGATCCATGCGCCGTACGGCTCAATCCTCCTTGGATTCTCGACCGGCGACCTCGCGGCAATTCCACCAGGAAAAATTGAGGTTAATCCGGCAGCCCTAGCAGCTTGGGGCTACTCACTCCATGACCGGCTCCTTAAAATTTACGTGCTTACGTGTTGCATTTTTCCCGTCCCGAAAATCATTCCTTTAAAACACATTTATGAAAATCTCTGTTTTAACTCAAAAGGAACATTTTTAGGAGACCGCACACTACGCGCACCCGATATATCCCGTACACTTTGCACGCACGTCCTTCAAACCCGAGGGTGGTTCCAATGCAGCCACGGACAGCCTTTACGATGCTCCCGGCGCGCACGGAATCATCCCAACCTCCCCATGGCAATGTCGACCAATGCACGCTCGTGTCACACATTTCAAAACCGTGACTTTTTGGTTGGTTTTTGGTCTAGTCCGTGTCATATAGCCCAGCTTGCATACCTCGTAAAGGTCAAGCCTTAGTTCATAACGGAAGCCAAGATTTTCGCTCAAGCGGAACTCGCCAAAATTCCGACAAGGAAAAATTGGCGAGCTCTTGACTCCGACATTGACTTTGACCTTGATCCGCACGGAATGCGTAAGAGTCGAGACCGAGTCTTTGCCAACAAATCAAAAGATCTTTCGCTCAAGCGAAGCTCGCCAAAATTCCGACAAGGAAAAATTGGCAAGATCTTAACCCGCATTGACTTCGATTCCGACTCACGCCCGGCGTATGCAACGAAGTTCAATGTGACACCGTGTCATCCGGCTTTGCCGCCCGACCCATGCCTATTATCTTCTCGGACATTACCGAAAGTCAAAACGTCATTCGCTCAAGCGAAATTCTCGCCAAAATTCTATCAAGGCGTAAAGACGAGACTTTCCCGGTGTTGCCTTGACTATAATCCGCATCGCTCGTGCGTTGAAAGTTCCTATGACCCGCTAGACCCGTTAGGAGCGTTCTTTACTCTGGCCTGGTGGGATCCGCGTGCCCTATAGGACCCTCGCCCGGGCCGCCCACCCCGGGAGGTCAAAATACAGGTGGAATACGAGGGGCTTATAGACGTAGTGACGGAACCCACCGATCTAGATCTAGAATAGTTACGAAAAAGAAGGGCAAATCCCCTTTTCCAACCAAATAGATATTAATAAAAGACACGTTTTAAGTAAACCGGAAGATTCTAATTTGCATATTGCCCGAGCCTTCACCTAAACACCTACCCCGAGTCTAAACCTTTCCTATCCCTTTCCCGCAGCCGAGAAAGAAGTGGGTGAGAACACCGGCCGCCGATTTGTTAGCGCAGTAATTCTCACGCCCGCCGAAATCCTCGCTTGGTTAGCAGAGAGTTAGAATGTCCGATTCGACAGAGAACAAGACTGGTTTGGGTAACCGATTGACTAGGGAAGGAAGAACTAGCCTTAGCCCCGGAAAACAGCCAGTAAGGCCCATGAGGAACAAAGCAGCCATGCTCATTGATGCGCTACGTCGTCATGGGGTCCAGATAGTGGTAGAGCCCAACGGTTCCTTGGTTATGGTAGAAGATGAAACTCTAGAAGTAACCATCTCAGCTCCCCTAGCCTATAGCCAATCCCCTCCTCCATCCACATATGAGCCTTTGCCAAAGACTGTCCCTTTTCAGTCTTCCCCAACATCCCAAGCCGTCAGGGTTCCGACACCCTTGCATTTCCCCGTGGGACTCTTTCCCACCTTTCACCTAATCCAAATCTCCTCACCCCGAAATCCCAGCCACCCCGACCTCTCTAATTTCGTCAACGCTCTGAATTTGCCTATCTCTCGACAAAGTGGTAGTGAAGAATCACTGGAAATGAGAATAGGAATGGATGGATTTACAAAGTGATGATGACAGTCAAGAGAAGGAATGGACTTGGAGTCAGCGGAAGTGAAACCTAAAGGGCAAGATGAGGTAGAAAACCACAGACCTGGAATAGAGGATGAAATCACTTCAAAGTGTATTTGCAGCCTGTGTGAAAGCTCGGAAAAGGAAAAGGATGCTAGCTTAGATGAGGCAACATATGAGTCCTACATCCTAGAGTTCAATACTCCTTACAAAGACTTGGTCGGTGAATGGAGGGACTTAATTGAAGCCCTAGCTGAAAGAGGAAAGTGGGCTCCACCCGCCGATCTGGAACACGTAAGCGTCGCTGAAGCCAAACTCTCATCGTAAAGAGTAGACTCTGTTACGGTGTTAGTAGTCACTCCTGAAACCTGGTCTGAAGAAGAGTGTATGGATGCCCTGGAAAGAGTCTTAAGTCTCGAGGCGACCCCAGTCCCCTTTATGTCCCATGATGACAACGATGTTTTCTTGGTAATTCCCAAGTCAGAGGAGGAGTCCAAGATACCTCTTATATGGCGTCAAGTATCCCGACCCCTTTTGCCCTCATTGGTCATCAAAGTCAAGACGAAAGTTCCCACGAGAGTTACTGCAGTGATACTGATGAAGACACAGTCGAAGTGCCGGAAGGAACAGTAGAGGAGTGGTTAGCCCAGAAGCCAAAAAGCCCAGAAAACCTTCCCGACAGTAAAGAACAGAAACCCGCCATGAGGTTTGACCCCGCAGAAATCCTTATTGATGATGGAATTTCCCACTTCAGAAAATGTTTGGCCAACGTCAAAGATGCCGTCGAAGGCCGACCCCTAGAGAAAGAAGGGACATGCTTGACAGGATGAGGAATGTGATCCCACTCTGTTGAAAAAATTGTTAGGTCCGGATGAGAAAGCCATTCGCCAGGCTCCAAACCCCGAAGGTGATAACTCCCTGCTGCATGCTGACTTTGAAAAGTTTGAATGAGACTATGAAGGCTCTAAACGGAGAAGGTAAAGCTAAAACCATCCAATTGCTAAGCCAATCAGAGAGTCGAACCCCGAGAAGGTCAGAAAGCCGTTAACTTGGGATCAGGTTCGAGAAGCAGCTATGCCTCCAGTAGCGCCGTTAATCAGATTAATCAGCAGAATTGGCCATACGCCAGCAAGAGCCCGCCTCTAACTTTGAAAGAGCTAACAGAATCCTCCAGTAGGAATGATGACCCGGAAAAATCCAATATTTATGTGATGACTCGGTCCGGACAGATGAGTGTTGAGCAGCCTAAGGGTGACAAAAGGAATACCGTCTCTGAGCCAAAGACAGATAAGAGGCCTTATAAGACGGAAGCAGAAAAACCGAGACTCGACAAAGAGGATCCAGTGTCGACTCGCTTGAAGTGTACCCAAGCCAATATCTCCTTGTGGTCCCTGTTAACCTCTTCATACCCTCATAAGTTGAAGCTAGAAGAAAGTTTGGCCAAGACCATGGTGCCCATAGATGTCACCCCAGATGAGGTCGTCCAAATGATTGGAAGTATCCATTACGGAAACATCATTACCTTCACTGACTTGGACCTGCCAAAGTATGGGGCTAGTCATAACGAACCTCTTTACATCACAGTCCAGTTAGAAGAGCGTCGATTGCCACGGGTATTAGTCGATGGAGGGTCTGCAATGAATGTCTTGCCAGCCAAGATGATGGACTTATTGGACTTGAAACCAACAGATTTGAAGCCTTCTAGTCAGACTATTAAGGCTTATGACTCCACTGCACGATCAGTTTTGGGGATTGCTACTCTCAAGCTGTGGTTCGGAAAAAAGGTCATGGACGTTGATTTTCAAGTGATTGATATTCCGATTTCATTTACTGCTCTACTGGGACGACCTTGGATCCATCAGATAAATGGGGTAGCCTCTACTTTGCACCAGTGCATCAAATTTCAGTCAAATGATGGCACTATCACCACCATTTACGGAGACAGTGTCACGGTAGAAGGAACCAGCACTGGAGATATCCCGATATTGGAAATCAAACATGATGATGAAGGGTTGGCATTGACAGGATTCTCTGTAGCTCCTTCCAAAGCACAAGTGTGTTGCACTGACCTCACCACTACTTCCGATAAAATCCCTCCTGCCATGAGAATGATGAGAAAAATGGGTTATCTTCCGGGACTTGGATTGGGTAGAAGACTTCAGGGTCGCAATACCATCATCGATGTAAAGGAACAGACTACCAGATACGGCTTGGGGTACAAACCGAATTCTCGGAATGGCAGAAAAGCTAAAGGGGTCCAGCTTCATCCCTACAGTTTATCCCTAACCCATTACTTTACAAAAGGCGGGACACAATACGATAAAAGTGATCACCAGATCTCCTTGCAGAAAACCCTTCTGGAAAATCTTGAGAAAATGAGGGGAAAGCCAGCCAATCCTGTTCGAAGAATGTTCCTTGACTTGCCAGACATTCCTGGGGCTACCACTACCGTTCAGAACGAGTATGTCTTCAAAGGGAACTCAGACAGCGTCAAAGAGTCAGCATCCAGGGTAATGGATTTCTCCGCCTTCGAGTTAGCTCTTCCGAAGATCAGCCAGATAGAAGCTGCCAGTAGTGAAGACAGTGAGTGGGGCTTGCTACAGTTGTTTGATGAAGAAGCACAGATCCCAGATTTGATCGACTTCAGCTCAGATGATGAGATAGTTGCCGTAATTGGAGACGGTGGTGAAAATCCTTTTGATCCCCGCACTTTGGTAACTAAGACAGAGATGCCGTTGAAGAATTGGGAGACGTTCTCAGGGCCAATAGCCAGCCGACAAAGAAATGATCGCGGAGCTTGGATTGGTACCCCGTCCTTCTCAACCCAGCCGTGTCAAACACCCTGCTGTCCATACAGCTGAGTCAGGAATCTTTGAATTCCAGCCCTTCCGAGTCATCCGAAGGCCTCACGCCCGAGGACTATCAAAATGTAATCGATGTCATCTTTCCCCTTATTTTGAATGAAATGACAGATCTTTCTGAGTATCCTCTTATTGCCAACTTAACAAATGATAAATTAACTCAAAACTTAACAACAGTTAATAATGAATCATTTGAACAAGATGCAAACACACTAAATGAACAATACATTAAAGAAATCTTTAAGAAAGAGGAAAATCGGGCCCAAGCTGCCGAGGAGGTTTTGACAAGTGTGAACTTGGGTACTGTCGAGGAACCTAAAGAGACACAGATCGGAAACTTCTTCCAGGGGGTTGAACGGGACAGACTGATCGATCTGCTCAGAGAATACGTCGACGTGTTTGCATGGTCATACAGGGATATGCCGGGGCTAGACAGTTCGATAGTAGAGCACAGAATCCCTCTAGCACCAGATGCTAAGCCAGTAAAACAGAAACTGAGGAAGATCAAGCCAGAGTGGTCTCTACAGGTCAAAGAAGAAATTGAGAAGCTACTGCGGGTAGGATTCATCAGAGTCATCGAATATCCGACATGGTTATCCAATATTGTGACCGTCACCAAGGCCAATGGGAAGGTGCGCTGCTGTGTGGATTTCCGAGATCTAAACAAGGCCAGCCCCAAGGACGATTACCCTTTGCCAAACATAGACATCCTGGTGGACTCCACTGCCAACTACGAAGTCAAATCCTTCGTTGATGGCTTTGCAGGCTACAACCAGATCAAGATGGCCGAGGAAGACCAAGAAAAGACAGCCTTCACCACACCGTGGGGAACTTACTGTTATACAGTGATGCCATTTGGGCTTAAGAACGCCGGGGCTACTTACCAAAGGGCAGCGACCGCGCTTTTTCATGACATGATCCACAAGGAGATTGAGGTCTATGTAGACGACATGATAATCCACTCCAAAGGCGAGGATGGGCAGCACTTTGTTGACCTGCGGAAGTTCTTTGAGAGGCTGAGACAACATTCCATGAGACTAAACCCTGCCAAATGCACCTTCGGAGTGACAAGGGGAAAAGTGCTTGGGTATATGGTCACGGAGCGAGGTATTGAAGTTGACCCCCAAAAGATCAAAGCCATTATGGATATGAGGCCACCTCGAACCCAGACAGAAGTCAAGAGCTTTATGGGAAAACTGCAGTACATCAGCCGTTTCGTCAATCAGTTGACCACTATGTGCGAGCCCATCTTCAAGCTCATGAAGAAGAACGTAGACACAGAATGGACCGAAGAATGCCAGGATGCTTTTGACCAGATTAAGGCATACTTGGTACATCCTCCAGTGCTATGCCCCCCACATAGACAGAAACCTCTTCTGCTCTATCTCACTGTCACTGATACGGCAGTTGGGGCTATGCTTGCTCAGGAAAAGAAAGACTCTCGGGTAGAAAACGCCATTTACTTTGTCAGCCGGAAGCTGCAGGGAAGTGAGCTCAATTACTCAGCATGTGAAAAGACCTGTGCAGGACTGGTCTGGGTAGTCGGCAAGTTGAAGCATTATATGCAAGCCCACCCTGTGAATTTGGTCTCAAAAATGGACCCCATCAAATACATCTTTGATAAGCCTTCCCTCTCGATGCGTCTAGCAAAGTGGTCCTTCTTCTTAGCAGAGTACGACATCAACTATGTGACCAGAAAGGCCATCAAGGGTCAAGCGTTGTCAGACCACCTGGCAAACTTCCCCAGTAATGAGGACAGAGGGCCTGAACCCCAATTCCCAGATGAAGGGATCTTTGCAGTCGAGCCTGAAAACCGATGGCAATTATTCTTTGACGGAGCCGCTAACAAAAGAGGAAACGGCATCGGGATGCTACTGGTCGATCCGAAAGATGAGCATACACCCATAGCCCTCAAGTTGAACTTCCCTGCCACGAACAATGTTGCCGAGTACGAAGCCTGCATTGCTGGTTTGGAAGCTGCCCTAGAAAGGAATGTCAAGGAGCTCGAAGTTTACGGAGACTCAGCCCTGATCATCAACCAGGTTTCCAACAAATGGAAGACTGTGGACCCTAATCTGCAGCGGTATCATGCCCATATGGAGGAGTTGACTGGACAGTTCAGAGAAGTGACCTTCCACTACTTGCCGAGGGAAAAGAACAGATTCGCAGATGCCTTAGCTACTCTAGCCTCATTGGTAGAGATCCCCGAGGGAAAAGCCATAAAACCCTTCCGAGTGGGTAGAAGAGAAGCCCCAGCCTTCTGTTGTGAAGTAGACCTGGGACCCGAGCCTATAAAGGAACCCTGGTACAATCAAATTTACCAGTTCCTCAAAGATGGAGAGTCAGCTTTCAGAGACGAAGAAGGTAGACCAAAAGAAGGTGTCAGAGCCAAGAGCTTGCAAGCCTTGAAAAGGTTGGCCTCCCATTATGTCATTCTAGGAGGCAACCTATACAAGAAGCGGTACCAAGGACCACTCCTCTTGTGCGTCACTCAAGAAAGGGCCAAAGAGTTGATGACTGAAGTCCACAATGGTCCCTGCGGTCCTCATATGAATGCCAGAGCCCTGATGCAAGTGATCCTCGGAATGGGTTACTACTGGATTTCCATGGAAACAGACTGTGTCCAGCACGTCCGAGCATGCGACAAGTGCCAGCGGTTTGCCAACCTCAACCATCTCCCGCCTCATGACCTGTACTGCATGATGACTCCTTGGCCGTTTGCAATCTGGGGTATTGACGTGATAGGGAAAATAGCCCTGCAGAAGCAATGGGCATGAATTTGTGCTAGTAGCCATCGACTACTTCACCAAGTGGGTAGAGGCCAAGTCCTACAAGGTCCTCACTTCCAAGAAGGTTGCCCAATTCATCAAAGAAAACATAATGTGCGTATATGGGGTGCCCAACGAGATCATTTCCGATAATGGGTCGCACTTTGAAGGGGACTGCGATAGGTTGCCGTCGAATTGAGAATCACTCGCCACAAGTCGTCTCCGTACATGCACTCGACTAATGGAGCCGTGGAAGCCGCTAATAAGACGCTCGAACGGATCATCCGGAAAATGGCCACCCGTGGTCGCGATTGGCCCGAAAAGCCGCACTTGGCACTCAGGGCTACGTAACGTCTGTCGAATGCCTACAGGAGAAACTCCTTTTGCCCTAACCTACGGATGGAAGCAAAGGTTACCAGCTGAGTTGGAAATCCCGTCATTAAGGGTCCTCCGGAAAACAAAGGTCAATGAAGTAGAATGGTTGCGCAGCCGGCATGATGAGTTGGCTCGCTTGATGAAAGAAGGCTAAAAGCCATGGAACACACCCGAGCCTACCAGAGGCGGATGGCCGCAGCGTTTGACAAAAAGGTTAAGGCCGTAGACATCAAAGAGGGTGACTTAGTGTTGAAAGTGAAGCCCCTACCGCAGACAACCCCCGGGAAAATGGGAACCCGTTTGGATCGGCCCTTATGTGGTGCGTAAGATACTATCGGGAGGAGCCATGAAGCTTGCAGACCTGGACGGCAATCCCTTTGTCCACCCGGTCAACGGTGATAAGCTCAGAAGATACTATGTCTAAATAAAAAAAAATATATAAAAAAAAAAAGAAAGTGCAAAAAGAGTAATACCCAGCTAGGCTGAAAACCCCAAAAAGGGCGGTCTAGGCAAAAGACAGGGTTGCACATATAAAAAGAAAAAAGAAAAAAAAATCTTAGTGCAAAAAGAGTAATACCCAGCTAGGCTGAAAACCCCAAAAAAGGGCGGTCTAGGCAAAAGACAGGGTTGCACATAAAAAAATAGTTCACCAGAATGAACTACGAAGACCTGAGCTCCTTAGTCTTTCTTGTAAAAGGGGAACGTAGGCAGCCATATATGGTTCGGTCTAAACAATAAAAAGGGCAATCAAGCTTCCATGAAGTGCGTCCTAAAAAAAATAAATAAAGGGTATTTCAGTTTTCATAAAACGGGTCCCAATCAATAAGACATTTGAATTTCCATGAAATGTGTCTTGATTAATTTCTAAGATAATATTTCTTGTTCATTACAAGTTAAAAATTTCTTGATGAGTTCAAGCACGGTCTACTCTTGACTCTGCTAACCTGTTACAAAGATCTAAAATACAAAAATGCCTAAATAAAACTAATGTGTTTGCAAAATGGCAATAAGGGAACCCTAAGAAAAGATTTGTCAGTCGTCATTCGCTAAGTCTTCTTTGGTCTTCTTCCCTTTTCCTCGGCCCCGTCGAGTTTTCTTTCTCTTCTTCTCTATAAGGTCGGTATCCCTCATCCCGATCTCCTATCCTCACCGGAGCCTCTACCAAACCCGTGTCAATAAGTGCCCTCTCTACACGAGCACGAGTCCGCACTTCCTCCCTCCGAGTCTCGGGCCAAAGGAGCGACCTCTGACAATCTCTTGTATCGAGCCTCCATATCTCCCGATCGTCACCCGACCGGTTATGGCGACTCGCCTTAGCCTCGCCTCCTCGTAGTCCTACTCGAGTCACGCCGGCCCCCAATAAAGCCCGACGTCTCTCCCCAAATGAACCTCGAGTCGCTCCCATTTCCCTCTCGTACTCACCCAAGTAGACAAAGGGTCAAGATGGTGCTCTTCCTACTCCCGAAGATAGCCCCGGGTGGGAAAGCAAAGGTATGTCCAAGCCCTCGAGAAGAATGAGAAGCCGGGCCGGATCTCTCATGTCCAATGGCATCACCTCCATGGTCCGGATGTCCTCCCAATCGCTCAATGGCTCCCGTAATGCCCCAAACCGCCCGGATACCAAGCAGGAATGTAGAAGGACGACCAGCAGAACCCCGGAACCCTCACAAAGATAAGACTCCTAAAATATCCTCTTGGTCTCGCAACCTCCAAATGAGGTATCCACCAACGGATGTCCGAAGTGGATAGCCTAGCCATCGTCGCCTCCTGCCTACCCCGGTCCCGTTGCCTTGGTGCACCTCTCCGAGAAATCACCCAAGGGCACCGAGCCTGGCAAAGCCCCCGGCAAAGCCCCGAGCCTCTCCCGCAGCCCACAAAGTCAGCACACTGACTCCTGCACCTCATGAAATGGTCTCCCTAGCCATCATGTCGATGCCATGCAATGTCTCACCCAAAACCAAATGGGACAATATCTTTTCTAACTCCCCGCAGTCTCGACCATGTCCAAGAGACCACCATGACAGATCCCCACTGACTCGCCGGTGAACAAAGCACAAAATATGCAGAGAATGAAGGCATCCATAGCCACCGTGGTCGCAGCCATAGCCGGAGACCCAAACCCGCCCGGATACCGTAAAGGTCAATCCTATCCGGGCTATCATCATCCCCTCAGCCTCTTCCAAAGAAATCTCGCAGTAAAAGATGCAAGCTTTGCCGCCACCGGCACGTCTCCGATCAGCGGAATAGATATAGCCTCAATCTCGGGACCCCCAATCAAGGCTCGGAAGTCTTCATGCGTTGGGACAATCTCGTTGTAAGAAAAGCAAGAAACATGTCTCCTGACGTCCCAAAACCTTGCCGTCGCTCTCAAAAGGTCCCAATCGGGCGGGAGATCCCTCAAATGCCATAAAGACTTGATCTTGAAGGAAGAATCAAGCAGCCCCTTGTGAGATTGAAAGTTGTGCTTCACCCAAGATTGAAGATCGGACAGTAAAACGGTCTCACTTCCCCTTTGCAATCCGACGGGCTTCTCCATCGCAAAATGACCAAAGATGGTGTCTTTAAGTCCAAAATGTGCTCGGGAACAATTGGGACAAGTCTAAGTTGAAAATGAAATGAAATGGCCAAGCCTTGCTTCTATTCGTAAAATGACCAGCCGTACAGAACCGTGAGCCGCACGGCTTCATTTACCCTCAGACTCAAACCGCACGGCTACATTTGCCATCTCGCAGAAAATCTGCAAAGAACCAAAGTTGCTGCCCAAGGGAGTTTTCACCCCACTTTCTCAACCAAGACCTGTACAGAAACATGTCCATAAGCCATTCAAGCATTTATACACAATTATAAATCATTTTGGCCCGGTTTCAGCCCCAATTCCAAGCAAAAAATCGCCCCGAGGCTCAGATAATATGCAAATTTAAAAAGCATAAATTAGAAAAGTAAATAAAGCATTACTACAATGTCTTCGCCCCATCGGCGCCCAAATAAAGCAAAAAATAAACAAAGTGTGCATAAATCTTGTCCATCATCTGTTTTATTCCTAATTCCACTCTAGAGACCTCCTAGGCCTCCGATTCTTCCTCTTCTTCATCACTGCTTAGCTCATAGACGCTAGCCTCCCTCATCAAGTCCTCCTGGTCGCTCACGTCAGACAGATGGACATTATCGTGCCCGTACTCACTACCGCCTGCAATGTCGCATTGGGTCCCCGCCCCGAGGCATGGCACTGGAAGAGTACTCCGAGGCCGATGAGGTAGACGCCGTGCCCCTACATGCCTTCTCTGCGCCCGGCCTCCCGCCGTCCGCCGTGCCTTTGAAGCGCAGCCAGCTTCCTCGAAGGGATCGCACATGTCCTTCCAGCCCCTTCGCCCGACCAATCTATCATAAGTGCGAGCCGGAACCCGAGAAAAAGAGGAGAAAAATCTCGTAAAATCTCGTAAAATCTCGTAATTGCAAAAAGCAAAGAAATCCGAAAAGGGAAAAGATCCTAAAAGTATACTTACAAAGGCCGTCAGCGGCAGGGTATACTGGGCTCCCTTAGTGGGGACAGGAATCCTCATCCTCCTTGGAACTCCGTGGACCACGTATAAGACAAATGTGCGCAGGAGGGACGGCGGGTCGAAGGCTCATCCTCCCCATATCCTCGAGCGACCGCCGCCTTCACTAGCTTCGTGGCGTCCTCAGCGCTGCTCCACAAACACATCGTAGGGGTATCCATGTCAAAGTACTCGACGGCCACGCCCGCTCGGTACCTAGCAATCTCATCCGCCCGCCAATCCCTCGGGCCGTAGCATCCGTGGCCGGGAGGATCACGGGAGTAATGGCGTCCAATGGAGGGACATGGCCATGCCGCTCGAGAAACGGTCCCCCAAATAAATGACATCACATGTCGCCCCGCGAGCCATCTCCTCCGCCTCGTCGCCTCAATGGCCTCTCCCAACAAGATCTCCTGATACCGCCCCAAGGGTAGAAGTCCACTCCATCATGCCCATCCCCGTTGATGACCGGCCTCACCATCTTGTAATCAAAAGTAATCCGGTCTTTCCCGTGAACTTATCCCTCGCATCTCCCCTCCAAATGATCATAGCAGTGGAAGATGGCGATATCGCTCCGTTGGTTCCACGGAAAGAACCCGATCACCTCACGTAACTGCACTCCGCATGTTCAAAACATCAAAAAAAAAGGGTCATTTCTCTCTCATAAAAGTCTCAAGACAGGAAGAGAAAAGAGAAAAGAAAGAGGGACTACCTCAAGAGCAAATGAAAAGCAATCCATGGAGGCAGCTTTATTCCGGCTGTACATATCCAAAGAGAAGTAGAGCTCCGCCAATCCGGCCTCTCCCCAAGAGACCATCCCTATCCCATCTACATCCTCCGTAGAGTCGAGGAGGCAAGTCATGGCTGTCCTGCATTTGCAAAAATGGTGACCAACAAGATCAACCACACAAAGGCTCTAGCTACCGCCAAGGCAGCCACATCACTAACGGCAAAGTCCCGTATGCAGCTCGGGATCGCCACCTCGACGTTCCGCGTCTCCATCCCTAGCCCCTGGAATCAACTCAAACCCGACCAAAGCTCTAACTCCTCACCGTGATATGGTCCTCCAAGTCACGGCCTCCCAGCCAACTCGTAGACCAAAGGATAGCCGTGAAATCACGGAGTCACCGTCGCCTCTCTCCCACTCGATGGAAGCTATGAGTGCTATCCCACCAAAACTCAGATAGGGCCTGGACCAAGCCCTTGCTCTTAGATGTGATGTGGATCCCCCTGCCGATAGCCTCAATGAATAAATCTAGGCCGGTAGCCCGCACCAGCTGCTTGGGATTCGCCCCATTCTTCTCGAAATCGGTCATCCTCTCCCATAGCCTGACTGCTATCTCAGATGGTCCTCTAGACTTGTTCTCCTGTAGACAAGCACAACAAAGAAGTGTGTCAGTCATTCATCATTTTCAAAAGCATGCATATATTCAAAAAGTGCACATGTTTTCAAAAGAAAAGCATTCACAAAAGTTTTTCTAGCATCCTTTGCATAGAAAACACGTCTTTCATCACTTGAAACACGTCATGTCAAATCATATTGCTTTCCTAAAGCACAAAATCACAATTTTCACAATTCTTTGCACATAAGCATTATTCTTTCAAAAATGGCATGCATGAATCCTTTTCATCTTCCAAAATCTTGTTTTCTCATTGATAATCAAAATCTTGACTTAGTTCTAGCACATGCAAGAACTTCGTCTCACTTTAAACAATTATCATTCTTACTTTATTTTCGAGAAAAAAGTGGGTCATTCCCATTATTTTTATCAAATAAATTGCACATGCATGTTCTTAGCCTCATAGGTTAATCATCAATGTCTCAAAATCATTCAAAAATCCTAGGAAAATCCTAGAAAATTCCTAAAATTCGGGTCAAGCCCTAAATCAATCAAAATTCAATTAAAATCGACGGAATCGAGCCAAATAAGAACGCTTACCCCAACCGATCGCGGGTTCGTCGATTTGTGCTCTCTTTTCCCCGGATAAAGCTCCGATGGAGGCGTAAGGAAGTCATACTTCCTCTCCGTCCGAACAAGCTCCTTCCTCCTTCTTCTCGCAGCCGCGGAGATGTTCCTTCTAGCTTGCCTCGGTATTGGGTTCCCCTCCGGATCCATCTCAATCAATAGAAGCAAGGGAATTGAGGGATTCTTGAAGAAACTCTCTCCTTTCTCTCTCTCTTCCTCGGCAGCTTCGGGCGGCAATAATGCCCAATGCCCGTTCAAATCTGTTTTAAATAATCTGGAAAAATCAAGCTTCTAGCCGTACGGCTTCTTTTTCTCCATCTCATGCCGGGCGGCCTCATTCGCTCTGAGCAGAAATTACAATTTTGCCCCTGGACTTTCCAATTGGGCCTACAATTCCCGTTATCTTTTAGCCAAGATAACGTTGTTTTCAAAAAGATATCCTTTATCTTCCAAGCAAATAAGCTTTCTTCCCCAGTCGCCTCCGTTATTTCCGTTATAACGGAATAACGCTAGGTGACAACCTCCGAATTGTCAAAACTCTAAACTTAGCTTACCTCTATCCCGGATAGTGACGTATGCTAAGTTCTCTAAACTTAAGCTACCTCTATCCCGAATAGTGAAGTATGCTAAAGTTCATCTAAACTTAAGCTACCTCTATCCCGAATAGTGAAGTATGCTAAAGTTCATCTAAACTTAAGCTACCTCTATCTCGAATAGTGACGTACGCTAAAGTTCTCTAAAATTAAGCTACCTCTATCCCAGATAGTGACGTACGCTCAAGTTCTTCTAACTTAAGCTACCTCTATCACAAATAGTGAAGTATGCTTAAGTTCTCTCAACTTTAGCTACCTCTATCTCCTCGATAGTGACGTAAGCTCTAGTTTCTTCAGGTGACAACCTCCATTAATTGTCAATCAGGTGACAGCCTCCATTAATTGTCAAAACTCTCAAAGATCCTAGACATCGTTCCTAACTATCTAGTGATGCTTGAACTACGACCAAGGCTTGATTCCTCCGGGATACGTAGGTAGCCTTTCATAAAAGGTCCAGCCATCCGACCACTTTGGTCACCCTGTTCCTTCATTACTCCTCAGTGATGAAGTAACCCCTCATAGAGGTTTAGATATCTGACCACATTGGTCACTCCTAGCATATCCCCAGTAGGATCAATTGCTTGACCTCTTAGGTCATTTTCTCTTCTACTTCCCCAGCAAGAAGAGACTCGCTTTCTCTTCTCCATTCCTCAGCGGATCTATTCCGAACTACGGCCTGTCTTGATTCCTCCGGGATACGTAGGTAGCCTTTCATAAGAGGTTCAGCCACTCGACCACCTCGGTCTCTCAAATCCGTCTCGGCATTCGCCAGATCGGATCCTTTTCTATCGACAACCCCACTCGCCCTGCAAGTGACGTTGCCGAGGGGCTTCTGTAAGTACCCAAATCTGGCTCATGCCTTCCGGTTAAATTTCCCGGCAATTTCGGTAAGTTTCCCGGTAATTCCCCGGACCTTCCTAGTGTTCCGGAAATATTCCGGAACTGTTCTAAATTATATAAGGGCTGAAAGGGAAGCTTCCCAATTAAGAAACACGTTTTTCTTAATTTGGGAAACTTCTAGAATTTGCCACCTTGCATGTTTCTAGAAATGCTGAGTCACAAGGGATAATGCCGCACGACTGCATTAGCTAGAGGTCCCTAGCCGCACGGCTTCATTGGCGATTTCCAGACTGCCTATAAATAGAGCCCTCCTCTACCTATTTTGATAATCAACAAAAAGCATCACTCACTCATAATACGAAGAAGTCCTCCCAAAGAGCTGCTGGAAGTCCAAGAAGGTGAAGAAGAAGGCCAAGAAGCCACCTCCCTCCTCCTTGAAGATCCCAAGATCAAATCCTCCTCCTAGCTCCGTCCAAAGAAGAAGGGGAAGCCATTGGTAACCTCGCATGCCCTAACCTTGCATCTTAAATTGATATATGTGATTCTACTTGCTCATTGCATTTCGTACATTGCATTTATCTTGCTTGGGACTTGGTAGTTTATCATAAAGATCATATCTTTATACCCCCTTTCCCCCTTTGCATGCATTAGGCATCCTTTGCCATTAAAGATGTAATCTTTGAATCAAAGGTGCATCCTTTGCACCTAAAAAACCCATTTTTCAATAAAAATATCATCTTCATGCATCATTTGCATATAAAAATCCAACCTTTATGATAAAAATGCATCCTTTGCATATGAAATCTTTCTTCAAGCATCCTTTGCATTAAAGATCATATATTTATCCTAAATTAGCATCCTATGCTTTTCAAAGTGCAATCTTTATGCATCCTTTGCATATTCAAACACCAATTTCTTCATGAAAATGCATCCTTTGCATAAAAATCATGTCTTTATGCATCCTTTGCAAATAAAAATCATTTCTTTAAATCAAATGCATCCTTTGCAACCCAAAAATGTCATCTTTTCACTAAAAATGTCATTTACATGCATTCCCCCATTCCCCCATTAGCAACCTTGGAATGGACCGGTGTAAAAGATCCTATCTTTACATCGTCCCTTCCATAAAAGGTTTCATAATTTCTTTAGAAAGGGACACCCTTGAACCCTATATCTCCGATTATCACTTAAGATGAGTATGAAGCATCTATACGAGCTCGACCGTCTTAAAGTGTAGGATTGATGGGCTAAGGACCCTCCTTTTCTAAAGAACCTCATCTTTGACTATAAAGAGAGTCATTCTCTCGATCATGCAAGTCCCGAGGTTTAAAAATGCAATGATCACAAGTCCAAGATGAGGACGGGATCATAATCCCTAATACATAAAATCCAAGAAATCCCGAGCGACAACCAACAAATGGTTTGTACGTCCGGAAGACGACTTGGGACATTCCCTCCCTTATTTTCAAACACATGCACACAAGAAAGCACGCATGCAAGTACGATTAATGGGATCTTGGGAGACTTGCTCCGGCAAGGTACCTTGGGTGAACGACGATCCGTTCTTCCCAAGGGGTAACTTAACCTCCGAACCCATAAAACCTTTTTTTCAAAGTTTTGAGGTAATCAAAATGGCGTGGCGACTCCGTTTTTCAAATTAAACCGGATGTCTTCAAACTCGCGTGAATTTTCAAATACACCGATGTAAGTGCTCCAATTTGAGCTTGTTAGAATTTTCGTTAGAAAATTAACGGAAGTTATAACATTTCTAACAATTCCTAACTATCCTAACTTTCCTAACAAAGTGAGGGTAAAATGGGCATTGTTATTTAAGGTTAAACCTTAAAAAGAATCTTAAAAAGAAAAACAAAAGGAATAAAACCACAAATAGCAATGGCTGGAGACACAAAACTGGCTGTTAATTTGAAATTTCAAAAAGATTATTCCTCTTGTCCAAAGCTGAAACTGCATTTAATGAACAAAGGCACGCCGAGGGATCCATCCGCGCGGACATGTTTGTAATTTCCAGAGGGCTATAAATTGAGCCCTCCAAATACAAAAATAAGGAGGAAGAACACATTTTGCATCGAACCTCTGCGAAATATAGAGAGAAAACAAGTGAGAATTCTTCAAGAATTGTCACCTTTTTCTCTCCAATCTTTCCCAACTCATACTCATCCACTCACTCTCATATTAAAGCCCTAAACACTCATACACTCAAGCCAAACACTCAAGAACACAAGGAAGATTGGTAAACCCTCCTCTTCCTAACCCTAAATCTCAACCATGCATGCATCTTCAAACTACAAAATGTAGTTCCTTCATCTTCTTGCTTTAGATCTAAGAAGATCACCATGGAAGACCATCTCCATGGATGATCTTCTACAAAGATCAACATTATTTTTAAGCTTTCTTACTTTCTTGCAAAGAAAACTCATTTTCAAAACCCTAAAAACCATTTTCAAGCATAAAATCTTGATTTCAAAGGATAAAATTCTCCTTCCCAAGCAAATGAAATGCTTAGTCCTAATGTACCCCAAGGATGGTTTGGTATAGTTGATTCACCACTAAAATGTCTAGTGATCACTAACCAAAACCTAGGGAAATGGGGACAAGCATGGATGCAAAACCCCCTTTAAAATCATATTTTCTTTCTTGAGAAGTTGCTGTCCAGTAGCAATTTTCTCAGACCTCAGTCCATGGTCTTAATTTTTGGACACAGATGAACTTGGAATTTGGTGTTGACTACAAAATACTTTTTGTAGCCAACATACATAGCTTTCCAGACATATTTTTACTTTATTTTTTGGGTGAGTAAAACTCCTCTTTTCAAATTTTCTTTCAGAGGCTAGTTCATCAGCTTCTGGGAATCCAGATCTCATATCTGAGGTTTGCAGAAGGTTTTGAC
This sequence comes from Adenophora triphylla var. japonica, assembly GCA_022495995.1. Classification (NCBI taxonomy): domain Eukaryota; kingdom Viridiplantae; phylum Streptophyta; class Magnoliopsida; order Asterales; family Campanulaceae; genus Adenophora; species Adenophora triphylla. The sequence goes on from JAFEMH010002191.1 coordinate 220,346, forward strand.
CCCTCAAATCTTCTCTAAAATGGAAAATTCCTTCGCACAAACTTTATTTAAGGTGTCTAGAACAACTTTCATTCTCTGAGTTTATCCAGATTATGAAGTTTTAGGACCCTTGAATCCCTTTCAAAATCAAAGGTCCACTGCCTTTTTCATTCTGGCAGAAATGGCTCTCAACTTCAAAAGGTCTTTTGAGTACCAAATCTCAACCCAAAAATCTTCCAAAAAATCATGGGATCAGTTTAAAGTCTTAAAAAGATATCCCAATTTTTACTTTTCTGAGTTTCAACTTATTTTGGCCAAAACACACACACACACACACACACACAAATGATTTTCAGCTTGGAAGACTCGTTTTACGAGGCGCGTCGGTGCACACTAACGTCCTTCCCGACGCGTAACATGACCTCCGAACCTAAATCTCTGATCTCGGGCTTTTTCAAAGTTTTGGCCCTCAAAATTAAAATGGCGTGGCGACTGCTGTTGATTTTTTCAAACACAAAAATGGGAAAATTTTCGGATACACATCATCACAAAGGGCGACTACTGGGACTAAGCTTTTTTTTTAAAAAATGGTATTTGGTATATTGGTGGAAACCACTAAATTTCCCGTTATCGCCTCCTAACACGAGTCGGGATAAATTGTGGTCTAACAATCCCACGTACCGGTATCACCATTTTCAAAAAAAAAAAAAAGAGCTTTTGAGGGTCAAGCTTCCGTCCCGGCTTTGAAAATCATTTTTGTGTGTGTGTTGATTTTTGCAAGCTTTCATGTTGTTTTGGCCGCCTGAGAAAGTCAAAATTTTGACTGTCGGAATAATGTCCCTAACTGGCCGGAATTTTCGTGCTTACGTGCTTATGTGCTCATAAAAAATCAAAAAAAAGATTTTCAAAAAAGAAGAAGGAAGAAAATTTCCAAAAAAAAAATCATGCATCATATATTTAAGACACATAAAAAATCTCTATTTTACTCGTAAAGAGAATATAGATCGCTTGCACACTACGCGCACGTGACCGTACACCGCACACTACGTCCTTAACCCGGGAAATCCTTGTCGCGGTCCGTTTGGTCTTATTACGCCTCTGATGAGCACAGACTACCCAAACATCCCATGGAGCCTCGTGTCGACTACGCACTTGTCCGTGACACACTTTGTCCGAGACCCGCTGGTTTTTAGTCCGGGTCCGTGTCATGCCCCGTCCGTGTATAGACCTTTCCTTTCAAGCCTTTGTCGGCATACCGACTCAATATCTTTCGGGTCCCTAATCGCCGAAGTTCTCGCCGGTTTTCCGCCGCAGACTTTGACCAAGATATTGACCGCGCGCTGACTTCGGCTCCGATCGGCACAAATTATACACTCGACTCCCAAAGATTGACACCGAGTCATCAAGGATTAATGAATATTCCATGCCTAATTACGACTTAACCGACGACAAGTCAAGATCAATCGTGGACGCTATCGCCCAAATCATGCCGACTTTTCGTCGAGCCCCTGACATGATCTTGACTTTCGACGCGCCTTGTCCGTAATTTACATCGAATGCTCGTTAAGACTCGATTACCCGCCGTACTTTTAGGATCGTTTTTCTTTCTGGGCCGGTGGGACCCGCTTGCCCTATAGGACCCTCGCCCGGGCCGCCCACCCCGGGAGGTCGAAATACAGTGGAATACGAGGGGCTTATAGACGTAGTGACGGGCCCACCGATCCAGAATCGAGTAGTTTGCGAAAAGAAGAGCAATCTTTTCCAACCGATTAGGTTAATAAAACATGTTTTAAGTAAACGTGAACAAATAATCGCATGTCGCATGAGCCTAAAGCCCAAACACCTACCCTCCTTCCATTCCTGCACATCCGAACCTTCATGTCCTTTCCCCGCAGCCTCCGCACAAAGCTTGGTTTCGGCACCGGTCACCGTTTGATCAGCTGGGAAGAGTCAAGCGCATCGTCGCCTTCACCGTTTGTTCCGACTCCGGTTTCGTAATGTCCGCATCGCCCGGTAATGATGGGGATAACATCACTCCGCCTCCCGGACCCTCGTACAGAGCAACAAAGGGAATCAGCTAGCGTAACGTATGAGGTTACGACAGAAGCACAAACTAAATAGCCTTATGGAGGCTATTAAGAGTCACGGTCCGGCCGCGCCTCAATCCCGATGGCACCTTCACCGTGGAAGAAGACGAGGATGCCAACCCCACTCTCGCCGCCCGATTACACCAGATGCCGCCACCCACCTCCTACGGTGCCACTACCGTAACCCACGCTCCTCGATTTTCGGGTCACCAGCCTCCCCAACCACGTACCACCGGATCCATGCAGCTCGACGGCACAAATCAAATGGGGCAAAATCGCATTTTAATGTCTTCTCATGGTTTGGGCTATCTCTGAATGCCACAGCCTAATCGGATCCCTCCTCGCCGGAACCGATCAATCCGACCTTCACAAAGAACACCACAGCTCGAATGCCGCCACAACTTGGTTCTCGGGACTACGCCGTGAGCCCTCCTCGTAATGCACTAGTTCACCGCTCCTCACACAAATCCATTCCTCACTGCACTTCTATGGGTTACCAAGCCTCCATCCCTGTCATCCGAATCACCAGACCGCAGCATTCCCCGGTTACACACCTTCACCACAAGCCATGCAATTCAACAATCCGGACAAAGCAGCCCGCACTCAAGCCTACTTACGGGCCCCACTGAAATCCAAGTTATCCGGCCACATCGGGCTGCCCCCACCTACTTTGCCGCTGAAAATCAACAAGAAGCCGCAAGGTTCTACCCTTTTGCTCAGTGCTCCTACTCATACTCCCTGGTAACTCACCCCCAGACAAGTTTTCACCTACGTCCCCGGATCGGCCATTCCCTCCACCTCGCCCGCCCGCTCCAAAGGGTAGCTCCTCTCTAGCTCACCCACTAACTTGAATGCCATGGTTCCGCCACAAGACCCTCATCCGGCCCGGTTCATGGAACAACACAAGGAAATGAAAGCGCGTATCGCCGAACCGATCGCCAAGAAGCCCGCCTTCCGCCTACGTGCACCCGACTCCATTGTTCCTCTCGCCCCCACAAATTCGTGATGCCAAATCTGGATCTCTTTGATGGGACCGCATGTCCGAAAACCCATTTGGACACGTATACCTTGGCGATGAAAGCCAAAGGATGTACCAATCAGCAATGGCCGACTATTTCAGCCTATCCTCAAGTCCAAAGGCCTTAAAGTGGTTCTTCCGTTTGAAACCCGGCCGTGGCTACATGGGACCAGATCACCAATGCTTTCACGTAAAAATATAAGGCCAACTTGGAATGGGAAACAAATAGGGTTGACCTACAAACAACAAAAATGGCCCCGATGAGAATGTTTGGGACTTCTACAAGCGGTGGAATCTCGAAACTCAAAGGAAATGGCCATCCCTCCTTCCGAAGAGGAACAACTGACATCTTCCACCATGCTTGAAACCACATCTCGAGAGCCTCCTCGCTCACTTCCCATACTCGCACTTACGGGCCATGGTTAACTCGCAGCCTAAGTTTGAAAAGGCCTACACCGCAACCGGCCGCCGCACTCCGCCACGTATATCGGGCTCCTCCCGCAAACACCGCCCTCGCCCTCGCTAAAGGCAAAGAGATGATTAACTATGCGGGACAGAATGCAATAACACGACTCCTTTTGCTCCCAGAAACCAAATGAGCCCAAACCGCGGTCATAAATCTCGAAAACTTTGGAATGCCCCCGAATGACATCTTTAGGGACTCGGTGAAAGAAGGCTTGTCGCGGCCTTTGGAAAATTTCCAACCTGTAAATCCGAATGCTCCCGTGGATACTACAAAGTATTGTGCCTTTCATCAAGCTCACTGACATCTCGACCGATACCGCTTCACTCAAAAAGGCAATCCAGTGGGCTAATAGAGCAAGGAAAGTTGGAAGGCCCCGGCGGCCTAACACAGCCAAAAATCCGCCACGGAACCATAATCGTGTGAATATGATTGAATGCGGAGAATCTTCGCATGCCAGAAGATGCCGATGAAGGTCCCCAAATACCCGTGGCCAACCTCGTCGAGGATCCCGACCCGGATTCCTCGCCTCGAGGATATCGAACGAATCAACCCATCTTGGTCTCATGTCGTAGACTCCTTGCAAGAATACGAGGCCCGCTATTTCTGATGAAGGGAAGGCCGATACCGAAGAACCTGGGCCGTTCCGCTCAAAATATGAGAGGACCATTTACACAAGATGGTTAGAACAATCGAGAAGAATTGAACAAGAAAGCTTCCGCAAGCACTCGTACCGGGCTTATCAAGAAAGAGGCCGAAGAGCGTCCGGAGCTAGTACACTTCGCAAATTGGCTTTGGGAGAGCTCCGAATATGATCCCGAGAACAATAAGAATCTAAGAGGAGGATTCCTTCTATATCCTACCTCGGTGTCAAATACGTGCCACCCTCTCACTCTTCCCCGCAATTTCGGGAGGAGAAGCCGAGTCACAATTGCCACTTCCGGAATGGGAACATATGATAATTTTGCGGCCGCACGCACCCATATTCCCCAACGGGTTTGATCGGCGTTCCTCTCACCAAATCCCGTAGTATGGGAAGAAGATTCCGATGACAAATGATGATGATGATGATGACGAGAGTGAAGAGTCAACCGAGGCCCCGTATCCGGAAACAACTGAACAATCATGCCTAAATGAGCCCACGGGAGCTAGGCACAATGGTTGGTTGTCGCCAGCAACGACGAAGGACCGCCAGAAATGCGGATCGTATACCAATGGGAAATGCACTCCCTACGAGGTGTCACTTGTAAGATGCATTTGTGGCCAATGCCCGGATGCTCCAGAGGATGAGGGACAAAGAAAGCCCGCGCCGCATCCGTACATATCCGAAATCCTAGAACACAACGTTCCTTATAAGAACCTCGACCGGTGAATGGAAAGGGTTTATTGAAGCACCGGTCGAAAATGGAGGGTTTCAACCACTGTAAGATGAAGAATTCGTAAACATTATCGATCTTTTCTTCTTTCCCAAGAACGGATGGCATAACAACCGTAAGGGTCACAAATGCCGGCCGCCGAGCGCAGCCGAGTGCCTCGCAATCACCGAAAAGGGTTATCGATCCGAACGTCTCCCCAAAGGGCCTTCATACCTATGAATCCACATGACGCCTTTCTAATTGCTCCAAGCCCGACAATGGACTCCCGGTGCTCCTTATTTGGACACGCATCTATCGAGCCGCTACCTCAAACTCCGAGGGGGAACGTTGCCTATCCTTCACCTCGTGGCCGCCCTACTTGCAAGATCGAAAGAAAAAGAATATACGACGAGATGGAGGCCGATAGCCACAACTCGCGGGCCATCCAAGGGATGAAATCGAAAAGCCGCCGAGCCCCGACAATAGCGACTCTTGTTGCATGATAACTATGAGCAAGACCGGCCATGAGAGTGAGTCTGAGGACGCCCTAGCTCGCGGGCCATCCAAGGGGCAACAACACAACCCCAAACCCAAAAGCCTCGTGACTTGGGAAGCGCATAAGGGCCGCCCCAGAAGGAGCCAAGATACCACCCTCACCGTCACTAGACTCCGTCGTAACCAATGGCCAATAGCCAAAAGGGCTCCCCATCGACCCTAGCAAAGATTGAAGAAATCCAGCCAAGAGACGACCGATGAGGAAGTTAATCTGCTGACTCCGCTCCGGCGCATTTTCCAAGGAAATCCTAAGGCGTATAAGAAGGCCACGTATCAAGCACCGAAAGAAGATCGCCGCCCCTATGCTAAGATAGCCGAAATCCTGCATCCCGAAAAGAGGATCCCGTGCTCACCTGAAGCAAACACAGCCAACATTTCCCTCTCGGTCTCTACTCACTTCGTCCTATCCCCATAAGTCAAGCCGGAAGAAAGCCCGGCCCGCACTCTAGTCCCTATTGATGCTACTCCCGATGATGTGGCATGCCTAATTGGAAACATCCATTACGGGAATATAATCACTTTCACGTATCTCGACCTCCCTCAATTTGGGGCCGATCATAATGAGCCTCTCTTCATCACAAATTCACTGGGATGAACGACGCCTCCCTCGGGTCCCGGTTGATAATGGGTCCTAATGAACATTCTTCCAAGAAAGATCATGAGCTTGCTTGATATCAAGACTACGTACTTGAAGCCTTCCTCCTCACAAACCAAAGCTTACGACTCAACATCCCGAGCAGCCCCTGAGTCGCCACTTTAGACCTCTCGGTTCGGACAGTAAATTGATACCTCGTGGAATTCCGTGTTATCGACATCCCGATTACTTTCAATGCCCCGTCGGGAAGACCTTGGCTCCATCAAGTCAAAGGGGTCGCCTCAAGCCTCCACCAAAGGTGTGAAATTGCCTCGAATGGGGATCTCGACGACCATTTACTAGGATTTAGTCACTTTAGAGGGCACAGATACGGGCGGAATACCTATTCTCGAAATCAAACATGACGAGGAAGGTCACATGCTAACGGGCTTCACTGGCCGAGCCTCCCAAGGCCCAAGTGTGCAACATAGATCTCGACGGCCACTGATAAAATCCCACCTGGCCTTGAAAATGATGAGAAAAATGAGCTATCTACTCGGCCTCTGGCCTGGGAAGCACCAACAAGGAACTCACAAACTCATCGAAGTGAAAGGACGTAATACTCGCCATGGCCCGGGATATGAGGCCTCCCCAAATGACACCGCAAAGGGAAAAAGATTTGAAGCCGCCACAGAAAGGTCCCTTGGCCGACAATCCTAAATCTCTCCCCTTCGCCTCCCGATTTGGCCGACTACTTTGTAAAGGGCCCCACACAACCAGAAACATCACAGAGCCCACTCCTACGGCAGATGGCTAAAGCTACAGGATAGCCTCAACAAGTTCAGTAGGAACCAAGGCTAACCCTGGTCCGTAGAATGTTCCCTGACCTACCCAAGTTACTCTCGGGGCTACCACCGCCACGAAGAGCGAGTATACCTTCAGAGGCGTGCCTCGACTCGGTGGAACAGCCTCGAGAAGCTCACAACCACTATTCCTACGCCCAGAAGATCCGAAACTCCGAATTCGAACCGACAAAGGCCAAAAGCTAAGGCCACGGAATTTCCTCGATGATTGGGATGGTCTCGGTTATGCAAAGCAATTGTTCGAAGAAGAAGTCCAGTGCCGACCCGATTGATCTCGGCTCGGTCCAAAAGATGATAGCGGCAATTGAGAAAGGAAAACAAAACAAGACAGCTTCCCGAGTCATGAGGCCACCAACATCGATGCCGCTAAAGAATTGGGAAACTCTCTCGTGCCCGTCCGCGACCAAGGAGGAAATGATCACCAAGCTTGGATTGGTCCTCTGTCCCTTTGTCAGGTCAATCTAGGACAAGTCCTCCCAGTCTCTCTCTGTTAAGATCGAGTCTCTAGGGTCGTCCGACGGCCTTACGCCCGAAGACTACGAGTCTGTAGCAAGCACTGTATCCCCTTTCGTTTTCAATGAAATGACGAACCTTTCTGAGTATCCCTTGATTGCCACTTTAACTAATGATGAATTAATTAAAAAAAATTTTTTTTAATAATAATTCATTAGATAAAAAAGCAGACACATTAAACGAAAAGAAAATCAAACAACAAAAAAATCTTTAAGCAAAGTTGTCCTAAAGAGGAAAATCGAGCCCAAGCCGCCGAAGAGATTTTGACAAGTGTGAATTTGGGAACCGCGGAAGAGCCTAAAAGACGCAGATTGGCGATTTCTTCAAGGAATCGAAAAGGATGCTCGCAAAGTCCTACAAAATCCTCAATTCAAAGAAAGTTGCCCTCTTCATCAAAGAAAACATCATGTGCGTATACGGGTTGCCACCAAATCATCTCGTATAATGGATCCCACTTCGAAGGGGAATGTGAAAACTGCCGGCGGAATTCGAATAACCCGTCACAAGTCATCTCCCTACTGTGCCCCAAAACCAACGGAGCCGTCGAAGCAAAGAAACAAGACTCGAAAATATCATCCGGAAAATGGTCAGCCCAAGGCGTAGATTGGCCCGAGAAGTTACACTTGGCACTCGGGGCTACGTAACACGCCGAACGGCAACCGAGGAAACACCTTTTGCCCTCACATACGGAATGGAAGTCGTACTCCCAATCGAGCCGGAAATCCTCGCTCCGTATACCGCCGGAAAGCCGATCAACGAGGTCGAATGGCTCCGCAGTCGCCATGATGAATTGGCCCTACTAGACGAACGCCGATCAAGGCCATGGAACACATCCGAGCCTACCAAGGAAGAATGGCTAGAGCCTTCGACAAGAAAGTAAAGCATCGGGAAATCCGAGAAGGTGATCTCGTTCTAAAAGAAAAGCCCCCGTCCGTATCAACCCCCTAAGAAATGGGAGCCCGTATGGGTCGGGCCATATGTAGTCCGTAAGATCTTCTCCGAGGAGCCATGCAACTTGCGTGCACTCGACGGGAATCCCTTTGTACACCCAAAGGAATGGTGACAAGTCGCGCGTATACTACACGTAAAAAAAAAACAAAAAAAGAGTGCTAAAAGAGTAATACCCAACTAGGTTAGAAACCCGAGAAGGGCGGCCTAGGTAAAAATGTGGTTGCACAAAAAAAAAAAAAAAAAAACAAAAACAAAAAAAAAAAAAAAACAAAAAAAAAAAAAAAAAAACAAAAAAAAAAAAAAAAAAAAGAGTTCACCATTGAACTACGAAGACCCGAGCTCCTCAAAATGAGGGGAACGTAGGCAAATGAAACGGTTCGGTCTAAAGCACAAATAAAAGCCATACTTTGACATCAATACAATTGATCGTACCATGAAAGCTGTCTCGAAAACTCTAAAGCAATTCAAATATTCATTACAAGTTAAAAGCTCTTTGATGAGTCTAAGCCCGATTCATTCCTACAACCGGCAACCTCGCTAAAAGAAACTAAGATACATAATCAAACTAATGTGTCCGCTATGACAAGAAAAGGGATACTCTGAAACCTCGTAGTCACCCAAGCCACTGCATCGGCCTCTCCCCTTCTTCTTCCCCTCCGAGTCTTTCTCTCTCTCGAACCGGAAAAATGTCGTATTCCTCCTACCAAGCTCCGGTATAGGGACAGGGTCTATCAAACCAGCCTCTCGTCAGTGGCCTTAGTAGCCCTAGCGTCATCTCTCATCTCCCGTAACCTAGCCGGTAGCATAGGAGCCCTCCTCTCCCGTCTCTTGACGTAAGCCTCATAATCGCCACGCCGTCTCCGCTCCCGTCATGAGGGTTGGCCCTCGCCTCGGCCCTCCTCCTCTCGTAAATGGGCCAGACCTCCGCACCCACAATGGCCTCACGCCGTCCGAAAATAGCCACCCGAGTCTCTCCTGCATGCCTCTCATACCAATCCAGGTACCAAGTGGTCGTGAACACCGGTCTCTGACGCTCGAGAATGACCCGAGGAGGAAAGGCATCATACCTCCATGCTCGGGAAAGAAATGGAAACACCGAGGGATCATCCATGGAAACAGAGCCACCACCCCGGTGGCTATATCATCAAAACCCTCCAAAGGAACCTCGCTTCCAAGCCAAACCGTCTCAGACTGTAGCCGAATGTAGAAACCGGACCGAGAAAGCCCCTAAGCATAACCACACGGGACCCGTCCCGAAGCACTCGCGAGTCTCCACCCGCCAATGAGGCACCAACCATCTCGATATCTTCGGCCCGGGGCGACCCGCCATCCAACGCGCCCACGAGCCCCGATCATCAAAATCTACATCGACACCTCTCCCGGCAAAAGTCCAAGGCTCGATCATATCGTAGGTTTCCCGAAGAACCCCCAAACGCTCCATCGCCCACGTGGTCAAGAGGAACGGGCCGCCCGCGCATATACCGCCGTCCGGTAGCTAATCTGTCGAGAGCATGAAAAGTCTCCCCGTAATCAAAGGAACGACATCTCTCGCCTGTGCGACAAATGAACGACAACATCCAAAGAAAGACCGATGGCGTATCCCAAAGGAATAGACCATGAACAGGTGCCAAACATACAAAGTGCAAAAGCATCCCAATAGGCATCATCCACCAAACCTAGGCCCCTAAATCTGGCTTCTGGGAAGACCGGAAATATCGAAATGATCGGGACCGCGGATCATACCTTGCGCTTCCTCCGGAAAGATGAAGGAGGACGCACACCGTCAAGAAAAGAAGCCCCTCCGGCAAAGGAATCGCTATCTCTTCCACCTCCGACCTCCAAGCAAGGCCCGAAACTCTTCCACACCGGAACAATCTCGTTGAAGGAAAGGCAAAAGACATGCCTTCTAGTATCCCAAAACGAAGAAGAAGCTCTTAAGAGGTCATAATCCGGAACCAATTCTTCGAGAGACCACAAGCATCGTATCTTATACCTTTCTTCAAAGAATGATCTTCTCTCATGCATGATCTCCCTACACCACTCCTTGAACTTTTCAAAGAACAACATTTGCCTTTCTTTGGACAATTTTGGAGAATTTTGGCCATTTCCATGGTTTTTCTCTCTTTCTCCCCGAAAATGGTTGTTTGACCGGAGGTTGAAGAGGATATTTGAATTTGAAATAAAGCAAGACCAGGTCTGAACCAAAATTAAAGAACAATGTCGATGCGCCCCCCATCCGCGCGGATGGGATTGCTTTCCCAAAAAAAAAAAAAAATCTGCAAATGCCCAAGCCGCTACGCCAAAAAGGAATATTCCGTCCCGTTGCTCGAAACTTGTGCAAAAACCTCCCAAACCACCCATATATCAAACACCATTGCAAAAAAAAAACCAAGGCTCATGCAACACTGCATTCATATTGCATTGCATTCATAAAATAAAATCCTAAATTATTACATTCCAAAAAAAAAAGAGTGTGCATAAAAAAAAAAAGCAGCAAACATAAATAAAATCCTAAATTATTACATTCCAAAAAAAAGAGTGTGCATAAAAAAAAAAAACAAACAAACATAAATAAAATCCTAAATTATTACATCAAAAAAAATGTGCACAAGTTGTACAAATCTAAATCTCAATCTCAAATCAAAAAAATCAATCGGAGTCTCCAAAGACCCGATGTCTCCCCGCCTCTTGCGACTCGGGCCCGCCTCCTCAGAGCCCCGAAAATCTCGGGCTCGTAATCGTCCTCGTCTCCAGAGAGAGGCTCGTCAGACCAACCGGCACGCTCCGATAGGGCAAGCCGAGATCTGCGAAAAATCGTACCCGAAGGTGAAGGCGTCGACTCCCGCACGTACGAAGACGACCCGCCATGCCGCCATACGTGTCCCCGCCCGTGTGGATCCCCGAGAATGACGTGATCCGAAGGCAACACCGCTGGGATCAAGGAGAGGAGACAAAGGAGTCTCTGAAGAAGTCTCTGAGCGAATAGGGGAAGCTCTCCCGTCTCGACAGTGCGCGGCCGTGGTCGCCCGCTCTAGCCTCGAGGAGCCCCGCAAGCGACCATCCTCCCGATGAATCTCTTGGCCTCGATCACTTGCTTCGTCGCCTTCGACGACCACCTCCGAAAACTGCACAAAAGCAAAAGCGTCAAAAAAAAAAAAAAGGTGATGCTAAAGATGATGAAACAAAAGAAAGAAAAGAAGGGGAAAAGGTGAAGCCATACCTTCATACCTGGACGAGGCCGGAAAGCTCGTGGAAGTCGCCGGCCGAGGGATTCGCACCCTCAATCGGACTCCCATCCCGGGATATAGGAAAATCCGTCCGAGGGTACCGCGGGATCCCAAGCCCCTCCCTATCCGTAACCCGAGGCATCCTCGCCTCCTCAAGACGAATGTCGCATATGGCTCAATCGCCACGAAGTCCGAGAAGTGCCGGCTCGCTTCTAATCATCCCAGTCACTGACCGATCGCTCGGGTGCATTATATCGGCGGGAGGCTCCACCGGTGTCCTCAAAGGCGAGTTCACGCCATGCCGGCGCGTCACCCTCTCTCCTGCATAATAGGCATCGCAGGTCGACTCCTCAAAATCCTCCACAGACCGGCCCGTATCTCGCCGCCTCTTCACCGCGCTACCTCAAAGCGATCCTGTGGGAAGAATATCATCCCTCATCCGTCTCGGCCTCCGTCAAAGGAAGGCAATCCGCGTACTCGAGAGTCGTACGCCCCGGAGCTTATCTTCTCCCGGCATGCTTCGGGACCAAGACCGCATGGCCTGATACGCCCGACGTACTCCGCCGGCCGCCGCCACACCGTGACGTGGAAAAACTCCAACGCCCATACCTGCGAAAGGTAAAAATCCAATCAATCCAAAGGCAAAAGAAAAGTGCGTGCTCAAAAAAAAAGAGAGAGGAAAGCAAAAAGAGAGCTTATACCTCCAGGGCAAACTCGGCAAGATAAGGAGCTCACAGCCTTCCTACCGTACCTATCAAGAGCAAAATAAAGCTCGCCACTCGGCCTCTCCCCACGAGACATCTCCGGCCGTCTCCATGTCCTCCAAGGACCTCAACAAGGCAAAGATCGCCGTCCCTCAAAGATGCCCAAAGAGGGTGCTCGAGAAGGCAAACCACAAGAAGGCCCTAGCAATCCGACGGCGCCTATCCTCTCCTCCCCACCTCATAACTCACAATGGTCTCCACGATCTTCCCGTAAACCACGGCATACTCCATCCCCATCCCCTTTTTTGGGAATAGGGGAAAATCCCGTAAGAGCTCGCAGACGCATCGCCGTAGCCATCCCGCCACTCAATGTTTGCGCCCATTAAAGGACAGCCCGTAATCGCAAAGATAGTCGAGGGCGTAACCGTAGCCTCGCCCCGTAAGAAGTGGAAGGTGTGGGTCGCGTCCCACCAATGCCGCGCCGCAGCAAACATCAAGCCCTTGCTCTTAGGGAACTTGACCAGCCCCTCAAGCACTCGACAAACTCCCAGAGCCCCGTCTCGACAACAACTGTCTCGGACTCGGCAAAGCTCCTCGGCCCGCATTCGGAAGCCGGTCCCACAAGTCAATCACAGACTCCACCGATCCTCGAGTCTTCATCTTGTTCAGCTGCTCCGTCACAAAACGGTTTCCGCCCTGTAATAAAAAAAAGAGAGAGAGAAAATGTCAAAAAAAAAAGCATACACATGCATTAAAAAAAAAAAAAAGCATACACATGCATTAAAAAAAGCATACACATGCGTTAAAAAATTTCGACAAAGATAACAAAGATACAATGAGCATAGCCCCATTTTTCTCGCATGAAAGAAAACAGCTTTTCAAAGAAGTCCCAATGCATTCATCAAAAAAAAAAGATGCATTCCTACGGAAGTAAAAACTCCGTCCCATTTTCATAAAATAACATGCATCATCTCAAAAAAAAAAAATTGCATACATGCATATCATCCATCTTACATGCAACAGGAGGAAAAATCCGTCCCACTTTTCAAAGAAAAAAAATATATCCTAAACATACATACATCCCATATTGGCAAAATGCCCATTCTTTCAAAAACAAAATGCATGCATTGCATCATCACAATTCACAATATTCAAAAAAAAAAAAATGTGGCAAAATGCCAATTCTTTTCCCAAGCAAAATGCACATTTTGGGATACCCACAAATTCATTGCAACATGCTTATCATCAAGATCAATATTCAATTTCAAAAAAAAAAAAAAAAAAAAAAATCATCATCAACATGCAAAGCATCAGAAATCAAAATTCAAGGCCAAGAACATGGTCATTTTCGAAATTTGCAAAAAAAAAAAATTTCAAATCACCCAAAATCAATGTCAAGCAAGAAATCAACAAAGAGATCAAAGGGTTCCAAAGTATACCGTTCGGAGATTCGAATCCGAAGCCCAATGTTGCCAAGCACGGGTAATGCTCCTCCGCAACCGATTGCGAAAGATTGTAATGCCTCCTCATCCGGACGAGCTCCACCGCCTCTCCGCTACCGCCACGCCCTGGCCTTGAAAAGCGCCTTCCCCGTGTTCCATTGCTCAAAAATCAAGAAATCGGAAGATTTTTGAAGCTTTTTGGCCAAAAATGGCGATTTGCAATTTTCTCCTCTCTCTCGTAATTTTCTCGTAAAAACAGAATGGGGAAGAGGAAGGGCGTCGCCCTAATTAATACCCCGATTTTCCGTGTCCTCTCCGCGCGGACAGATTGCAAGGGTCAAATGACCCTTTTGCCCCTTAAAATTCCAGGACTCGCAATTTGGCCCAACTTGACAGAGTTAACCAAAGTTAACCAAAGTCACCCCTTTGTCAAGAAAAATCACCCCGCAGCCAAACGTAAGACCGAGTGCCCCGAGAAAGATAACGGATCCCGTATCTTTCATCAAAATCTCCCCCAAAGCCAAACGTAAGACCGAGTGCCCCGAGAAAGATAACGAAATCCCGTATCTTTCATCAAAATCATCCCCCGCTATAGAAACGTAAGACCGAGTGCCCCGAGAAAGATAACGAGATCCCGTATCTTTCATCAAAATCATTCCCTAAGCAAGAAACGTAAGACCGAGTTTCCCGAGAAAGATAACGAGATCCCGTATCTTTCATCAAAATCATTCCCGGCAAGAAACGTAAGACCGAGTGCCCCGAGAAAGATGACGAGATCCCGTATCTTTCATCAAAATCATTCCCTATGAGTCAAACGTAAGACCGAGTGCCCCGAGAAAGATAACGAGATCCCGTATCTTCATCAAAACCTTCCCTATAGCCAAACGTAAGACCGAGTGCCCCGAGAAAGATAACGAGATCCCGTATCTTTCATCAAAATTACCCCCTAGCCAAACGTAAGACCGAGTGCCCCGAGAAAGATGACGAATCTCGTATCTTTCATCAAAAACCTTCCCCTAAGCCAAACGTAAGACCGAGTGCCCCGAGAAAGATAACGAGATCCCGTATCTTTCATCAAAACCACCCCTAAAGAAACGTAAGACCGAGTGCCCCGAGAAAGATAACGAGATCCCGTATCTTTCATCAAAATTACCCCTGCTAGCCAAACGTAAGACCGAGTGCCCCGAGAAAGATGACGAATCTCGTATCTTTCATCAAAAACCTTCCCCTATGCCAAACGTAAGACCGAGTGCCCCGAGAAAGATAACGAGATCCCGTATCTTTCATCAAAATCACCCCTAGCAAGAAAACGTAAGACCGAGTGCCCCGAGAAAGATAACGAGATCCCGTATCTTTCATCAAAATCACCCCTAAGTGAAACGTAAGACCGAAGTGCCCCGAGAAAGATAACGAGATCCCGTATCTTTCATCAAAATCACCCCTGGCAAATAAACGTAAGACCGAGTGCCCCGAGAAAGATAACGAGATCCCGTATCTTTCATCAAAATCATCCCCTAGTCAAACGTAAGACCGAGTGCCCCGAGAAAGATGACGAATCTCGTATCTTTCATCAAAAACCTTCCTCTAGCCAAACGTAAGACCGACGTGCCCCGAGAAAGATAACGAGATCTCGTATCTTTCATCAAAATCACCCCAACTACAGCCAAACGTAAGACCGATTTCCTGCACAAATACGTCTGATTTTCTCAAAGAAAGGCTAACGAAATCCCCAAAGAAAGTTAACGGAATCCCAAAAGCCAACGAAATTTCGAGAAAACTCGAACTACGAAAGGGCTTCGATTCCCACTAGGGATACGTAGGTAGCCTATCATTAGGTCCACCTCGACCAAAACGGCCACCCTATCCTTCGGCAGCAGACAAAGTCCACCGAAAGGCCATTTCAAATCAAGGTCCGAGGCGCCTAAAAAGCCATCATCATCAAGGTTCGAGGCACCTAAAACGCCATCTCCAAGGTTCGAGGCACCTAAAACGCCATCATCATCAAGGTTCGAGGCACCTAAAACGCCATCTCCAAGGTTTGAGGCACCTAAGACGCTATCACTAGAAAAACGATAAATCACAAAAATCCCCAGCAGAGCGGATACCCGTCAGACCAAAAATGGTCATTCCTATCCCAGCAGAATGAGCGATAGCCATCGAAAATGGTCATTCCTATCCCCACAGAGCGGATAGCCATCGACCGAAAATGGTCATCTCTTATCCCCAGCAGAGTTTCTTTCCAAAGAACCGATCGCGTAACTCGCTCATCGTGTTCGAGGCACCTAAAACGCCATCATCTCCTGTGGTCAAAGACCCGAACTACGATCGGCTTGATTCCCACTCAGATACGTAGGTAGCCTATCGCTTGGTTCACCACCCGATCACTGATCATCCCGCCAAATATGAAGCCCATTTTATCGACACCCCGCTTCCTTCGAAGCGCCGTCGCCGAGGGCTACCGTAAGTGCTCCAATTTGAGCTTGTTAGAATTTTCGTTAGAAAATTAACGGAAGTTATAACATTTCTAACAATTCCTAACTATCCTAACTTTCCTAACAAAGTGAGGGTAAAATGGGCATTGTTATTTAAGGTTAAACCTTAAAAAGAATCTTAAAAAGAAAAACAAAAGGAATAAAACCACAAATAGCAATGGCTGGAGACACAAAACTGGCTGTTAATTTGAAATTTCAAAAAGATTATTCCTCTTGTCCAAAGCTGAAGCTGCATTTAATGAACAGTGCACGCTGAGGGGATCCATCCGCGCGGATGATGGATGTGTTTTTACACACCCATTTTACATGTTTCCGAACCTATTCTAGGCTCAAAATTCCGGGTTTTATGTTGTTTTAATATTGTTGTTGAGTGTTTATGAGTACAGGGGAAAAGGATGATTAAGTGTTGATTTTGGTCAATAAAATGGCAAGGAAACCAAGTTGGAGCGGAGCAGAGCAAGGAAATTGGAAAATAACTCGAGATGCG
The DNA here is from genome assembly GCA_022495995.1 of Adenophora triphylla var. japonica. Taxonomy (NCBI): domain Eukaryota; kingdom Viridiplantae; phylum Streptophyta; class Magnoliopsida; order Asterales; family Campanulaceae; genus Adenophora; species Adenophora triphylla. Next base: position 237,056 of record JAFEMH010002191.1, read on the forward strand.
CCTGTGCACCGCAGCGGCCGCGCTCCAAGCCTGCAGCGCGCCGCGCTCCATCAAGATTTTGAAGTGCAATTCTCGGCCAACAAGCGCGGGCGCGCTCAACCTGCAGCGGCCGCGCTCAAGTGACGCTGCGTTTTGAAGGCCGTGGCTACGCTAAAGTGCGCGGGCGCGCTCAACCTGCAGCGGCCGCGCTTGTCCCGTTTTCGCACTGCATTTCGGCAACTTATGATGGGCAAGATCGACTTTTCGCACATTTTTTCCCTCGTATTTTGCCCTAAAGTATATATACTTCAACAAGCTAGCTTTTAGAAACAATCTTGGATATTATTATTGTTCTAGGTTTTGAGTTTTCGTAGACAATTATTGCTCATCAATTCCTGATCTCTCAGTTTTGATGTTCTTTTATTTTATGATCGCATTGTTTTCGTTATGTCTTTGCGTAGCTAAGTTCTTTAGATTTGCGGATTGGTTGTAGCGATTACTAGATCTTTATGCTATTGATTTAATTCTTCCCAATTGATCTCTTTCTAGTTCTTCGAAACATTAATCTTTTAATTATTTGGGTATTGATTCTCGCCATTAATTTGGGGATTGATACAATTGAACACTGCTTTCGAAGATTAAACCTAATTGAGGCCATAATAGAAATCAAAAAAGGTTTAGATTTAACATTCTATTGTGTTGATTAATTATTTGATTGTTGTGTGGCCGTAATGTAAAACGCAGCTTGATAATAATTAAAAGGGTTGCAATCCGGCACCACACCGTCCCAATCCTTACTTTTGTGAATGAATCATAGTTTGAGATTAATGTTTTCAAAGAATAAAAATAGCATAGGGTGAAAGTAATTGTGAATCCAATCCGTGAATCTCCGTGGTTATCTCGAGTTAATTCGTCTCGTTTAAATCGCGTTCTTTAGTTTTAATCGTTATTTCGTTTTTAGGATTAGATTATTATTCTCAAATTAAAAATCAGTGGTTACTATATTCATTACTTCTACCGCATTTGTTTACCAACAAGTCTCGTGGTTCGACCCCCGCTTGTGCATACCGCTACACCGGTAGTGAGTACACTTGCTCGGTTTTTATTACTAGAGGAATTTTTCTCCATCAAGTTTTTGGCGCCGTTGCCGGGACTTGTTGCAAGTAAACAAGTAAGTTAAGTAGTGAATGCAAGGTCGTCGTTCTTTGAAGCCTACATTGGTTCCATCGACGATAACATCAATAGACTTGAGGAAACATTTGAGGGCGATCCCCTCTTTAATCCTCTCTTTCGCATCTCGGACATCGAGTCCGAACCCTCCACCACCGAGGTAGAGGAAGAAAAAGTCGAGATGGCGTAACCACCGGCTCAAACAATGAATGATTACCTCGAGACCTAGGGTAGACACTTCTACCTCATGCATAGTGTTGTCCGAAGCTAAAGAAAGAATTTAGAGGTCAAAGGTCAATATTTTGCTATGTTACCTAGTTTTCAGGCTACCGTGCGAGGATGCCTTGACTTTCTTGAAAGAATATATTATGACGGTAGCCCAGCTTCTATTAAGGGAGGGAGTGACTCGAAGTTCGATTAGACTTAAGTGCTTCCCTTACACTTTGAAAGTGGGCAAAATAAAACTTGGTTAATGATGCTTCCATCCCAAAGCATCGCACATGGACCGAGATGCAAGATATTTTTCTCAGAGGTATTACCCACATCATCTCAGCCTACTTTTAGACAGTAAATTGATGACTTTCACACAAGATGTGGGGAACCTTTCCATGAAGCTTGGGAGAGATTTAATATGATGCTTATTCAATGTCCTCAAACATAATTTTTCTTTACCCTCTCTCGAATCAAGCTTTCTATGATGGCTTGAATGATTCCACTCACCCGTGGTGGACAATGCAGCAGGAGGCTCTATAGGAGTTAAGACCCCGAGGAGACTAAGGCCTTATTTGAAATGTTGAGTGCTAATTCTCAACAAAAGAGTTCTAGGGGGAAAACAAGGGGGTATTGGATTTGATCAAGCATCGATAATTTATCCAAGCAAATTGCCGTTTTAAATAGTAAGTTTGACAAGTTGATCGCTCAAGGCACCTCTTCTAGTGCCAATGTGTTAAATGATTTATGTGCTTACCGTGGTTTAAATTCTCATGCTACTAATATGTGTCCAAGTGGTGTGCAGCTTGGCTGTGATCCCGAACAGTAAATGCTATGTATGGACAACCCCCAAGGCATCCACGTAACATGCCCTATGGCAACACTTATAATCCAGGGTGGAGGAATCATCCTAATTTCTCGTGGGGAGGTAATCGAATCCACAAAATAAGCCTCTCCATCCTCCACCTCCACCAGACCATTTGAAAGAAGGAAGGAGCCTCGGGGAGGAAGCAAGAGAGCGTATGAGAGCCGAATAAAGAACAGCAAAGAAAGAATCATGAAGCCGCTATGAAAAATTGGAGACCCAAATAGGGCAAATGGTCAAGCCGTTCAAGCAATGCAGGGGCACAAGTCGTGACCTTCCCGAGTCAAGGTCACCAAGCAAAAGCCATTACCACACTCGAGAATGGTAAACAGTAGGTAGCGAGGTAATTTCTTCTTCATCTTCTACTCCCCTCCCGTTGTTGAAATTGTTAATGAGGAAGAAGGTACTAATGAATCGGGGGAAAAATCTAAAGTCGACTCTCCAAACCCCAATCCATATGTACCAAATTGCATCAGTTTCCGGAAGATTTATGAGAAATAAAATGGATCAACAAATGTCGGAGTTGATGGACATGTTCTCTAAAGTGAACATCAATCTCCCTTTGTTGAATGTGATAAAAATATTCCGGCTTATGCCAAGTTTTTCAAAGAAATTAATTCCAAGAAACCAAAGTATGGCAAGGATGAGAAAGCTTTTCTTGGAGAGAATGCTAGTGCAAAGGGCACAACATCTCCTCCCACCCAAACAAAAGGACCCCTAAGTTTTATAATTTCTATCAATACGGGAACTCGAATAAGGTGAAGGCGATGTTGGACCTAGGTGCTAGTATTAATTTGTTACCCCATTATATGTATCTTGATACTGGGTTTGCCCGAATTGAAACCTACATCCATGGCTCTTCAACTAGCGGATCGATCTATTAAAAGACCGTTGGGGATTGTGGAAGATGTTTTGGTTCTGTGTGGACTCATTGATCATACCCGTGGATTTTGTTGTGCTTGAGATGCCTAATAGTGAGTGTAGTCGTCGTGATTCCCCAATTCTACTTGGGCGACCATTCATGGCGACGACAAACACTATTATTAATGTTGGCAATGGAACTCTTTCCATGACTCGTGGCCAACGAAACTATTGAAATTTCTGTGCATGATATTATGAAAAATCCAATGGACAATGGGAATTCTTGTAACTTTGTGGAGAGAGTAGATGATTGTGTGCATGAGTATCTCATGGCATGATAGAGCATGTGATGAACTTGAGATGTTGTTGAATGGCAAAGTGAGAAAACTAGGGATAATGCGGGTTCCGGTTATGGCTATTGAAAATAAGGCCGAGGAACATTATTCTCGTTAATGGCCCGTCTCACTCCCTAGGCTACTTCAATGAGAAGTATGCGCCATCGCCTGTGGTTCCACCGGTTCTTGAACTAAAACCCTCCCCTCTAATTTAAAATATGCTTTTCTAGGGAGGGTGAGACTTTACCCGTGATAGTTGCCTCGCATTTGACCTAGAACAAGAGGCCAAATTAATTGCTGTGCTTTGTGAGCACAAATCGGCCATAGGGTGGACTTTGGCGGATATTAAAGGTATTAGCCCCTCAATGTGTATGCATAAAATTAATCTTGTAGAGGGGGCTAAACCTTCAAGGGAGAGACAAAGGAGATTGAATCCTCACATGAAGGAAGCAAAGTGAGGAAAGAGGTCCCGAAATTATTAGATGCGGGAATTATATTCCCAATTGCGGACAAGGAGTGGGTAAGCCCGGTTCAAGTGGTTCCTAAGAGGTCGGGCATTACCGTTGTGAAAAATGATAAAAATGAGGATGTGCCCACTAGAGAGGTGACCGGGTATAGGATGTGTATAGATTTGAGAAAGCCGAATGCCGCCACCAAAAAGGATCACTTTCCTTTGCCTTTCATTGACCAAATCCTAGAGAGGTTGGCGGGTCATGCTTATTACTGCTTTCTTGATGGATTCTCGGGATATAATCAAATCACAATTGCACCCGAGGACCAATCAAAGACCACTTTCACATGCCCCTTTGGTACTTTTGCCTATAGGAGGATGCCCTTTGGGCTTTGCAATGCACCCGCTACTTTTCAAAGGTGCATGACCTCCATCTTCTCGGATATGATAGAGAAGTGTGTAGAGGTGTTTATGGATGATTTTTCTCGTGGTTGGAGATAGCTTTGAGGGGTGTCTTAATAATTTGACTATGGTCTTGAGGAGATGTCATGAGACCAATTTGACACTTAGTTGGGAGAAGTGTCACTTTCTTGTTAGGCATGGATTGTCTTGGGCCACATAGTGTCTAGTAGGGGATTGAGGTCGATAAAGCTAAGATAGATGTGATTTCTAAGCCGCCTCCCCGGTCTCGCTTAAGGGTGTTCAAGTTTCTTAGGCCATGCGGGTTTTTATCGGCGATTTATTAAGGATTTTTCACAAATTTGTAAGCCGTTAAGTAACTTGCTAGCTAAAGATACCGAGTTCATCTTTGACCAAGACCTGCCTAGATGCTTTCACTTTATTAAAAGAAAAACTTACTTGCACTCCCATTCTTTCTAGCCCCGATTGGTCTCACCCTTTGAGATCATGTGTGATGCATCCGATTTTGCTATTGGGGCTGTTTTAGGCCAAAAGATAGATAAATTACCGCATGTAATCCATTATGCAAGTAGAACTCTTAATGATGCACAGCCTTAATTATACCACTACCGAAAAGAATTTTTAGTCAGTTGTGTTTGCACTTGAGAAGTTCCGTTCATATTTGCTTGGGTCGAAGGTAATAATCTATTCTCGATCATGCAAATTTTTAAAATATTTGTTGAATAAAAAGGATGCAAAACCTAGACTCGCTTAGGTGGATGCTTTTGTTGCAAGAATTTGATTTGGAAATAAGGGACAAAAAGGGGTCCGAGAATGTAGTGGCATCACCTATCAAGGCTTGAGAATTTCTCGTTCGTAATAGCAATGAAGGAGTGATTCCGGTGAATGAAAATTTCCCTGATGAACAACTACTTGCTCTACATGTTCAAGAGCCTTGGTATGCGGATCTTGTTAATTATCTTGCTTGTGACATGATTCCTCCTCACTTTACTTATGATCAAAAGAGGAAATTTAAATCAGATGTTAAGCACTACATTTGGGATGACCCTTACTTGTGGAAAATTTGTCCAGATAAGATGGTGAGGAGATGTGTTCCCCGAATATGAACAATTGAGTGTCTTGCGCTTTTGTCATGATTTGCATAATGTGGTCGCGGGCATTTCAGTGGTCAAAAGAAGACTAGGAAAATCCTTCAAAGTGGCTTATATTGGCCCACCATATTTAAAGATGCGCAAGACTTTTGCAAAAAGTGTGATAAATGCCAAAGAACGGGAGGGATAGGTAAGCGTGATGAGATGCCCCAAAATTATAATTTAGTTGTTGACATATTTGATGTATGGGGCATTGATTTCATGGGCCCTTTCCCTTCATCCCATGGTTTTGTGTATATATTGGTTCTTTGTTGACTATGTATCTAAATGGGTGGAAGCTATTGCCACTCGGACTAATGATGCTAATGTCGTTTCAAAGTTTGTGTGTGAGAATATTTTTTGCAGTGTACGGGGTGCCTCGTGCAATCATTAGTGATCAAGGAACTCACTTCACAAACAGCTCTTCAACCAAGTCCTAAAGAAATATGGGGTTGTGCACAAGCTAGCCACGACCTACCATCCCCAAACATCGGGGCAAGTGGAAGTAAGCAACCGCCAAATCAAGGGGGTTCTAGAGAAGACAGTCGGCCAAACGTAAAAGATTGGGCTTTGAAGCTCAATGATGCATTATGGGCATATCTGATCGCTTACAAAACTCCCATCGGGATGAGTCCGTATGCACTGTGTATGGCAAGGAATGTCACCTTCCGGTTGAGATGGAACACAAGGCATATTGGGCTGTGAAGGAACTCAACATGGATTTGACGAAGGCGGGTGAAACGGATGCTTGATTTGGATGAGATTGAGGAGTTGAGGCAAGACAAAGCCTACCAAAGTGCCAAGTCAGATAAAGAAAGAACCAAGAGATACCATGATCGCACTTGAAGCCAAAATTTTTGAGTCCGGGTATGAAGGTCTTATTGTTCAATTCTCGATTGAGACTTTTTCCCGGCAAATTATGCTCCAAATGGTCGGGCCCTTATGAGTTGGTAAAAGTATTTCCACATGGAGCGGTCGAGCTCAAAGATTTGAAAAACGGAAGTACATTCAAGGTGAATGGGCATCGAGTCAAGCCCTATCACGAAGGGGTGTCTATCTTGGAGGAAATTGATGTGGTGGTGTTGGTGGATGCACAGGAAATTAAATGAGAAATCATGAGCATCATGTCGAGCCAAAGACTTAAAACAAAGGCGCTAGTTGGGAGGCAACCCAACCGTAGGTAACTTTTACTGCTTTCTGTCTTTATGTTCCGTTTACTCACTACTTGTTAGCTTTGAATTCGCGTTGAAATTGTTTATGCAATGAGGACATCGCAAATTCTTAGTTTGTGGGTGGGGGTATTCATAAAAAAAAAAAAAAAAATAGATCGTTATTTACCGTTTTCGAGTCGTAGTATAGAACGTATCGAACTACGGTGACCTCGAGCCTATTGATGTGGGTAGTCCGCTCACATTAATGGGGACGTAAGGCGCCGAAAGTGCGGTCAAATGTTTGACATATTTTTGTCGAACAAAAGTTTCGTGTCACCCTTTATGGGTCTCTCCGAGTTTGTGGGTTTATAGGGAGTGTAAATAGTTGTCACCCTCCAAAATATTTACGTTTAAGTTTTGTCAATAGATATTACGCTTGTATGTGTGTTTGTGGTGATGTGCAGGATAGCACACAATCGATCAAAGTTGAAGCTGTGGACCTTAAGGCAGTAAAAAGGAGCAAAAATTATTGAAATCTCGCTGTCAGCGTGCGCGGGCGCGCTCGGAAACAGAGCGGTCGCGCTTGTTTATGGGAAAAGTGAACATCGGCTCGGCCTAGGTGCGGGCGCGCTCCAAGTCGAGCGGCCGCGCTCGTTAAAAGTCAAACACGTGACCAGGCGGGCGAGCGCTCCAAGACAGGGCGGCCGCGCTTCAATTAATGAAAAATGGGCATCATTCTCGGCCATCCAAAGGCGCGGACGCGCAAAGGGAGAGCGGCCGCGCTCATTAAAAATTTACGGGCATGAATTTGAATTAAACCTAATTTCGCACGTGCCCCTTCATTCTAACACCGCCGCCCCTTCCTCTCTCTCTCTCTCAAATACGAGCCCTCTCTCTCTCTCTCTAAAAATCCATCACCCACACCCAATCTTCCTTTTCTCCCCTTCCAACCTCTAAATCACCCTACCCACCATTGATTCACCAAGCTAAAGCCAATTCCTTTCCCAAAAGCCATTAATTCCGCGAGTTGGCTCAAAAGTAAATCCGAAAATCAAAGAAGAAGTTTTTTTGGTGCATGCAATATTGCGAATCAAGTGGGCTAAAGCTCGATTTGAAGGTGGTTTGTGGGTATAAACGCCAAGTGCAAGGTCTAATTGGGGTTGATTTTCCTGCCTCCTTCCCAAAGTCCGGCGACAAATTCCGCAAAGATACTCCGGCGAGTTTTCCCCGCTAGCGCAGCGTAAAGGGGTAAGAATTTTTGAATTTTATTGCATTGCCCTCCCGAGTTGTGTTGATATCATGTCTACCTCTAATCCTAAGTCGTAAAAGAGTTACAAAGAAAACCCCGGTTCCACCACCATTGTTTGACGAAAATAGATTTGTGAGTGTGGATGCTGTGAAATTCTTTGATGCTTATGCGGGCCGAGGTTTTAATGTAGAGAAAGGGGTAGATATAACGGATATGGGTCTAGATAATATTGTAGCGGCATATGGGTGGCAAAACTTATTGGTTGCCCCAGCCGAAGGAGGGAATAGAGAGTTGGTTCGCGAATTTTATGCCAATGCGGCTGCTAGGAAAGGAATACATAGCACTTCGTATGTGCGGGGTAGAGAGGTTGGATATACCCGAGAGAGAATTATATCATATTACAACCTCCCTAGACATGTGCAAGCCAATACCTGTGCCTTCTTGCAACTTGAAAAACAAATGATGAATAACCCCAAAGGTAACCTACACCTAATTGCCGGAACATTTGGTGATCTTCCCTTTGACCCAACTGTGCATAAGGGGGTGTTAATTGCTTCTAAATTTCTTCCACCTCATATGAAGTACCTTCATAGGATTATCTGTGAGAGGGTGCTCCCATCTTCCCGACCTCACGAGGTTGGATGGGCGTAGAGCCGCATTAATGCATGTCATCCTGTCGAGTGGCAACAAATCGGGACACCTGGTCAATCATTGCCCCATGAAATTAACAGACATATCGGCCAGATGGCGAAGAATAGCTATAATTACCCCTTAATGATCACGGGTTTGATGGGGTTCTCAGTGTTAATTTCACAAATATCCCTAGGGACATAGGCTTGGAGCCTACAATTACCGAGAGAAAGATTAGGGACAAGAGCCACCCCCAAGGGGGTAAATGTAGTGGAGCCGGCAAGAGGCGGAGCAAGAGGAGGAAACGAGGAGGAGAGGAAGAGAAGAGGAAGAACAAGAGAGGATGATATTATTGGCGGCTGGAGAGCGGACTCCAACTCTGCGGGGTTGTACTCATCTGTCACATCGGTTAGAGGCGATGGAGCTGCGTTTGATCGAGAGATTTACCGCCCTAGAGCGAGAGCGAGGGGCACGAATGATGATAGGGTGAGAGCTATTGATGACGGAGTACGGGGTGATATCGAGGCGAACCAAGCATGGCGGTCCCGGCCACGATAGTAGGTTAGACCAAATTCTTGGTCGGTTGCCTCCTACCGGCTACACATGGCCACGATTCCCGCCACAAGTACCGCCGCAGCTGTACCGGCACTGAAGCAAAGAAGCAATAATTTCCCAAAGGCTCATCCTGACAAGGAGAGCAGTGGGCAAGCAAAGAAGCAGCCTCCCCTGGAGGCTCTTCTAGCCAACGGGGTCATCCGCCACGCTGTAATCGGTTGAGGTATCCCTACCTGAGTTTATAGTTAATTGCATTGGGGACAATGCTATCTTTTAGTTTGTGGGTGGGGGTATCGTGCTTCATTCTGCTTATCACCATGTTAGTTTAGGTTGTTATTTGTTTTTCGTTAAAAAAAAAAAAAAAAAAAAAAAAAAAATAAAAAAAAAAAAAAAAAAAAAAAATGATGAAAAAATTCTTGCCCCTCCCATTGTGTCAAAAGTTAAAAATTAGAAAAAGCCCCGAAATAAGGGAATGTGCTCAACCCGATGTTGTGTATGTATCAAAAGCTTTAGTTTGTGGGTTGGCACATTGGGAAGAAAAAGGGTGAGCGGAGTGAATTATCATAGTGAGGATGTATACATGAAAAGAAGACTTCTTAGTTTCGCTTCGATTTGTATGTCCTTGCCTTCATTTGTAACCGTGAGCCGAGCCATGCGATCCTTCGCACCATAACGCTTAGAGCCATATCTTCATTTCGATTATCAAGTAGCCGGGTTGACAATTGTGTAAACATGCATATGAGTGTCCCTTTGTGATTGTATTTGATACATATTATGTTAGAGCATCATTTAGTGAATCCATAAATAATCTTAGAGTGTGACAATGATCTACCGAGACTTCACTCCATTATTCATGCCGCGGTGGAAAATTGTGGGTTTTTGCTTTAATGTAATGTTAGTTTATAATTCATGATAGCATGTTTGTGATTATATTGTGTAAGGATGCGAGGAATCTAATACGTAGTGACATGATTCCCGTTTTGAAGAGAACATCCCAAAATATTGTGTTTCGTTTTCGTGAGTGTAGTTTTATGGTTATTCGATAGCTTAGTTTTGTTACGTTTTACTCGGGGACGAAGCGAAAGGATAGTTTGTGGGTGTTTGATGGATGTGTTTTTACACACCCATTTTACATGTTTCCGAACCTATTCTAGGCTCAAAATTCAGGGTTTTATGTTGTTTTTAATATTGTTGTTGAGTGTTTATGAGTACGGGGAAAAGGATGATTAAGTGTTGATTTTGGTCAATAAAATGGCAAGGAAACCAAGTTGGAGCGGAGCAGAGCAAGGAAAGTGGAAAATAACTTCGAGATGCGGTTCCGGGCACCGAGCGGCCGCGCTCCCGAGCGGCGGCGCGCTCCATTGAAAGATTTTGAAGTGCAATTCTCGGCCAACAAGCGCGGGCGCTCCAGCCCCGGGCGGCCGCGCTCAAGTGGCACGTCGTTTTGAAGGCCGGGGGCTACTGCGCAAAGTGCGCGGGCGCGCTCAGCCCCAGCGACGCGCTTGTCCCGTTTTGATGCCGAGATTTCGGCAACTTATGATGGGCAGTATCGACTTTTCGCACATTTTTTCCCTTGTATTTTGCCCTAAAGTATATATACTTCAACGGCCAGTTTTAGAAACAATCTTGGATATTATTATTGTTCTAGGTTTTGAGTTTTCGTAGACAATTATTGCTTTCATCAATTCCGGATCTCTCAGGTTTTGATGTTCTTTTATTTTTATGATCGGTATTGTTTTCGTTATGTCTTTGCGTAGCTAAGTTCTTTAGATTTGCTTGGATTGGTTGTAGCGATTACTAGATCTTTATGCTATTGATTTAATTCTTCCCAATTGATCTCTTTCTAGTTCTTGAAACATTAATCTTTTAATTATTTGGGTATTGATTATGCCATTAATTTGAGGATTGATACAATTGAACAACTGTTCGAAGATTAAACCTAATTGAGGCCATAATAGAAATCAAAAAGGTTTAGATTTAACATTCTATTGTGTTGATTAATTATTTGATTGTTGTGTGGCCGTAGCAGAAACTTGACTTGATAATAATTAAAAGGGTTGCAATCAAGGGCACCACCGTCCCAATCCTTACTTTTGTGAATGAATCATAGTTTGAGATTAATGTTTTCGGCAATAAAAATAGCATAGGGTGAAAGTAATTGTGAATCCAATCAGTGAATCTCCATGGTTATACGAGTTAATTCGTTTCTGTTTAAATCGCGTTCTTTAGTTTTAATCTGTTATTTATTTAGGATTAGATTATTATTCTCAAATTAAAAATACGTGGTTACACTATATTCATTACTTCTCTTGCATTTGTTTACCCAACAAGTCTCGTGGTTCGACCCACTGCATGCATCTTGCTACCTGGTAGTGAGTACACTTGCTCAGGTTTTTATTACTAGAGGAATTTTTCTCCATCGGCGGACATGTTTGTAATTTCCAGAGGGCTATAAATTGAGCCCTCCCAGTCACAAAAATAAGGAGGAAGAACACATTTTGCACCGAACCTACACGAAATATAGAGAGAGAAAAGCAGTGAGAATTCTTCAAGAATTGTCACCTTTTTCTCTCAATCTTTCCCAACTCATACTCATCCACTCACTCTCATATTAAAGCCCTAAACACTCATACACTCAAGCCAAACACTCAAGAACACAAGGAAGATTGGTAAACCCTCCTCTTCCTAACCACTAAATCTCAACCATGCATGCAGCTTCAAACTACAAAATGTAGTTCCATCATCTTCTTGCTTTAGATCTAAGAAGATCACCATGGAAGACCATCTCCATGGATGATCTTCTACAAAGATCAACATTATTTTTAAGCTTTCTTACTTTCTTGCAAAGAAAACTCATTTTCAAAACCCTAAAAAACCATTTTCAAGCATAAAATCTTGATTTCAAAGGATAAAATTCCCCTTCCCAAGCAAATGAAATGCTTAGTCCTAATGTACCCCAAGGATGGTTTGGTATAGTTGATTCACCAATAAAATTTCTAGTGATCACTAACCAAAACCTAGGGAAATGGGGACAAGCATGGATGCAAAACCCCCTTTAAAATCATATTTTCTTTCTTGAGAAGTTGCTGTCCAGTAGCAATTTTCTCAGACCTCAGTCCATGGTCTTAATTTTTGGACACAGATTAACTTGGAATTTGGTGTTGACTACAAAATACTATTTGTAGCCAACATCCAGAAACTTTCAGAAATATTTTTACTTTATTTTTTGGGTGAGTAAAACTCCTCTTTTCAAATTTTCTTTCAGAGGCTAGTTCATCAGCTTCTGGGAATCCAGATCTCATATCTGAGGTTTCCAGAAGGTTTTGACCCCTCAAATCTTCTCCAAAATGGAAAATTCCTTCGCACAAACTTTATTTAAGGTGTCTAGAACAACTTTCATTCTCTGAGTTTATCCAGATTATGAAGTTTTAGGACCCTTGAATCTCTTTCAAAATCAAAGGTCCACTGCCTTTTTCATTCTGGCAGAAATGACTCTCAACTTCAAAAGGTCTTTTGAGTACCAAATCTCAACCCAAAAATCTTCCGAAAAATCATGGGATCAGTTTAAAGTCTTAAAAAGATATCCCAATTTTTACTTTTCTGAGTTTCAACTTATTTTGGCCAAAATACACACACACACACACACACAAATGATTTTCAGCTTGGAAGACTCGTTTTACGAGGCGCGTCGGGTGCACACTAACGTCCTTCCCGACGCGTAACATGACCTCCGAACCTAAATCTCTGATCTCGGGCTTTTTTCAAAGTTTTGGCCCTCAAAATTAAAATGGCGTGGCGACTCCGTTTTCGTTGATTTTTTCAAACACAAAAATGGGAAAATTTTCGGATACACATCATCACAACCGAAAAATTTGGGGCACACATTCACATTTAGGTACAAACATTTTTCTAAAATCATTTTTTTTAAAGATTCTAAAATCGTTCAAAAACTTAATTATATATAATAGTAATTATTATGTTAAGATACACTTCTTAAATAAATGATCCTAATAAAAGAGAAAAATAAATAAATTAAATTGGAATACACATAAATAAAAAAGAAAAAAATACCCAATTTTTTATTTTATTTTATTTTTGAAAAAAAGTATATATAAACCCTAAACCTTTTTTTTTAAGGAGTATACTAAATAATTAAAAAAATGATCATTTTTTATAATCGATTTTACGTTAAGAAAAAATCTTATCAAATTTTAGTGAATTCGTTCAAAAAAAAAAAACTTGAGTCATATGCAAAAAAAAAAAAAAAAGAAATAATACTCCCTTCGTCATTATTACCTTACCCATTTTTGCTATTTTGGGCGTCCCATTTTAAAGTTACACTTTTTTAAAAAGGAAATTTTTTAATACTTGCTTTATTCATGGGACCCATTCTTGCCCAAAGCTCAGCAACACTTTTAATTCTTACTATTCTCTCCACTCATACTCTCTCATATCCAGCTCACAATCCCTCTTTTTAATAACATTATTCCTTATTTTTCGTTCTCAACAGTAAATGAGTAAACTATTGTGGGACGAAGGAAGTAGTTAAAAAGGAAAATAGGAAGGAGAAAATGGAAAAGAAAGGTTAAAAAAGAAAATAGGACAGTTATGTGAGTTATGTGAGATTACGAACGGTTGAAGGAGGAGAGAGAGGATTTGGGCGCGTCGGATCAATTTGCTTTGAGAGTCAATCCTGACCACCACTTATGTGGTAGATAAGAGGCGGTTAACCTCCCTTGTATTGTATTATAGATATATTTCATATATATACACACTTATAATATGTGTGTATATATATATAGATACATATTTATATAAATATATGTATGTATAAACACACATAAATGTACGTAAATGATAGACATTTTTTAATTTATATTTAAATATATATATATATATATATATATATATATATATATATATATATATATATATATATATATATATATATAAAAGTACAATGATAGATATTAATTTTATTTTGATGAAAACATTTTTATATTAGACAAGTATATATGCATTTGAAAAGAATAATTTAATTAAAAAAAATAAAATGTCTATCGTGTATACAATCTCTATAAGGGTTCACCGTGAAAATACAAAATTTTTAAATTAATTTTAGTTATTTTACAATCTATATGGTTTAATTCATTTTAAAAATACAAATATTTTTAATTATGCTTCATTATTTGTACAATGTAGAAAAATATAAATAAATATATTATTTCATACATACATATATTATGTAGTACATGTAGTATATGTGCATTTATTATAAAAGTAATAATAATTCGAATTTAACGAGTCAAGTTCAAGCCAAACACAAGCTGTTAGCGAAAAAAAATAACGAGTTAAATTATGACGAGCACGAACGAAGTTTGTCGAACAAACAGGTCGAACACGAGCGAGCCAGCTCGATAAATTTTTATTGCTTCCGTAACAAAAATTTCAAATTATCAAAATAATCATTAAAAAAATGGTGTGTGATCTTAATGGCAATAAATGTTGATAAAAGGGAAAACTCCTGAACTGGGTCCAAGGCTGCCGCCCCAATTCTGTTTACTGACCTTCCCAATGATGGTAATTATGAGTTTGGTAACAAAATAAGGAATATTTAGTATTTTAAATAACTTTGTACATTAATTAATCACTTTTATCTAGAAAATATTGGGTAAATAGAATTTTCATTGTGTAAATAAAAATATTCATATTTAATTACATATTTTTATTTAGTGATAAAATATACATTTGATTAAAATTATGAATGGATAGTTCAATGTAAAAGAGAACTCAATTTTACATGCACACACTGGTAGAGTATGGTCGATAAATTTTCATTTGAAGTACATATTGACATCGGAGGAACTAAATGCAATAGAAATTGACTTTATTTTTTTGGCTAATTATTTTGTGAACATAAAATAATACTACATTATTACATTTTGTAACTATAGTCCTACCTAATTTTAGGACAAATGTAAATGTTGGTGCTAATGTCATACATAAGGAGGTATTTGAAAATATATAATAGAAGACTTATTCTTAAAGAGTATAGAGTATGAGGTTTCATCTTAAAATTAATTGGTATTAAGGAGAATGATCCAAGATTTTTATATGTCATAACACGCCCCTTCACGTGTAGTTGGGCTTTGCCTAAGCTTACGACGTGGACTTATCAATCGGGTGGCGTGGAGTAACATCATGGGCCGTTTGACATTCACGTGTAATGGGCACTCACGTGCCTGTGCTTAAAGTACGAGGTTCGCGCTTAAAACCAATTGGTGTCAAGGGGAGTGGCCCAGAATCTTTATATGTCATAGACAAGGTTTGTCAATTTGCAATGTGAGATAATATCTCTAACACTTATAAGCTATTTGTTAAAAATATACTGTATTTTAATTTATTTTTCTTCCAATTTATATTACCACTTTCCATTACATTACCATCTCCATCTTTAATTGTAAATGTGTAAATTTTAAGTCAACTAGGGGTTTTAACTTATACTCTCTCCGTCCCTAAAAGATTGTGTTGTATATTTTGCAATTATTAAGGAAAAGCTTCACCTTCTTGTACCTTAGTAGATTTATACTAACATTCATGCCTAAATTTAAAAATGGGACATACTTTTTGGGACAAATCAAAATAACAAATGGGACAATCTTTCAGGAACGGAGAGAGTACTACATTTAAAAACCAGCAATTTACAATTTAAAACAATCAATTTTGATTTAAGTAGTAAGATAAAGATTTTAACTTTTAAATTAAGGTTTTAAATCTCTAAAAACCAGTTCTATACTCCCTCCCAGCCTAGTGTGAACCAAAATGTTGGGCACACTGATTAAGAAAAAGTAAGAGAGAGACAAAGTGGAGAGAGAATCTTGTGAGTGTAAAAGTAAAATAGGAGAGAGAATGAGTGAAAGGAATAGTTAGGAGAGAGAATGTTGTGAGTGTAAAAGTAAAATAGGAGAAAGAATGAGTGAGATAAATAGTAAAGATTCCCTTCCATTTTGAGCAGTTCACACTCGACTAAGATGAATTAAAAGGGAAATAAGTGTACACTCGATTGAAATGGAGAGAGTATAGTTTTAGAAAAACAATTCTGATTTAAGTAATACTTCCTCCGTCCCAGACCAAGGGTATATGGGGGGGATTTCACGCTTCTTAAGAAATTTTTTAAAAAATGAATAAAAGTTAAATGTGAGATAAGAAATAGTAATTAAATGTGTGGTAGGAAATATGAGAGATAATGTAAAAGTTAAATGTGTGGTAGGGAATAGGAGAGAGAATGTAAAAGTTAAAAATATTTAATAGGAGAGAGAATGAGTGGGAGGAATAATAGTTAAATGTGTGGTAGGAAATAGGAGAGAGAATGTATAAGGATATAATGAATGGTTTTTTTGTAAATATATAAAGATGATAAGGGTATTAATATATTCAAAAACTTGCCTTTTTTGGAAATGAACTCTTGGTCTGGGACGTCCCAAAAGGGAAAGATGAACCCTTAATCTGAGACGGAGGGAGTATTAAAAGTTACAAAGAATCAAAAAAATTTAGGCGTTCATTGGATGTCCATTTTGTTTCTCTTGAAGAAGAGAAAAGGATTAGAACATGTGTAATAGTGAGCAAAATTTGCTGATCGGATGAGCGAATCTAATCTAGAGCTTGAGCGACTTTTGCTTACAAAAACTAACATTCTTTAGTGGTGAACTCACATCATTCTGTAGTGGTGAATCAATTTCTTTCCTCACGATATTTTTATAATTAAAAAAGTTTAAATTAGTTATTTATTTCATAAATTATTATTAAAATTGTTTTTATTAGACCACATTACAAAAGAAAATTTAATTTTTGTTTTATTATTGTAGGTGCATTATCTTGTAAATCAAACACTCATAATTAAACGTCAATTGTAATATCTAAGACGTTAAATCAGTGTTCTAAAAATTGGGCTAGGCGGCCGCCTAGGCGGGGCCTAGGCGCTAGGCGGGGCCCAGGCGCCGCGACTTTTCTCTAGGCGGTCAATTAGGCGTTAGGCGGTCTAGGCGGTCCTAGACGGTCCTAGGCGGTCTAGGCGGATCAGGCGGTCTGGGCGGATTTAGGCGGGCCTAGGCGGTCTAAGTAATATTTTTTTTTTTTTTTTTTTTTTTTTTTTTTAATTTTTTTTAATTTTTTTAATTTTTTTTAATTTTTTTTAATTTTTTTAAAATTTTTTTAATTTTTTTTTACCCTTATAACGTCGTTTTATAAGGATTGAAAATGAAAACAAATAACACATGATTGAATTTGACTTAACCTTAGTTTATGTTGTGGATGATGGAATACATTAATAATTTTCATATGCTCTATAACCTTGTGTCAAAATTCTCGGCCCCGCCTATGGAATATATATTTGAATTTGTCACTATGTATTATGTATGGACAGAAACTATGAAATATATATAAAAATGTGTGTAAATTCGTAGCCCCGCCTAGGCCCCGCCTTGGCCCCACCTAGGCGCTCTAGGCGCTAGGCCCGACCTCGCCGCCTAGGAGCCGCCTAGCAATTTTTAGAACCTTGCGTTAAATACATGTGATATCCAAATTTTTGTAATTTCGTACTTGTCTTTACGGTACCCCATAACTTCTCAAACTTTTGGTTTGTACCTATTAATGCATCGATGCTTGCTTGTATTCATATAGTCACCGATGAAATGTTCATCTTTGGCGAATATTCGGACAATGTTTTTTTCTTTTTTTTTTTTTTTTTAGAGCTCCTCCTTTTCGCCTTGCAGTATAACCTCCTCTTCTTCGCCTTCTTTATCTTCCTCATGCGTCTCAGGAACAAATTCAGTGTCCTCCGACTCTGGAGTGAAACTTTGAAATGACATTGAGCCATTTTTGGGTGTTTAGCGGAGAATTGTAATAATGGGGGTGAGTTTTTAGAGAAGTTGAGATGATTTGAGATTTGAAACGTAGTAGTTTTGAAAGTTGTTTTAACGTTAATTGCTTACGAAATTTGGATCTGTATACGCCATTTATCATTTATCATGTCAAGCTTAATTAGAATCCTATCCGAAATTACTTTCGTAATTATTCATAATAAAAAAAACTCATTTTTTTTAAATAAAGATTAGGAAAAAAAGATATGAAAGAAGAAGTGTGAATAATAACTTATACTACAATATTTGGCTATGTCTATAGGGAACACAAAATTATAAACATTTTTAATATTTTGCATAAATGAAGTCAGTTGTGTTGTGAATATGGCCCTCCACAGCCCAAGCAAACCACAAGAATAATAATCGCACACAAACAAAGCACAAGAAATCAAAAGCACAGAAAAGACACAAGAAATTGTTAACCCAGTTCACCAATTTGATTGGCTTTTCTGTGCTTTTGATTTCTTGTGCTTTGTTTGTGTGCGATTATTATTCTTGTGGTTTGCTTGGGCTGTGGAGGGTCATATTCACAACAACTGGTATCAAAGCTTTTGATTTCAAGATCAAGGGAGTTGTTCCAAGCAATCAAGAATGGGCAAGGACAAACAGGCGGTTGAAAAATTCGATGGGTCTGACTACGGATATTGGAGGATGCAGATTGAGGATCTCTTGTACAACAAGGACCTCTATAAGCCTCCGAAGGGTGTCAAACCGGAAGACGAAGATCAGAAAGAATGGGAACTCATGGATCGGAAAGCCCTAGGGGTGGTTAGATCTACTTTGTCAAAGTGGATTGCAAAGACTACCAAGAAGGCGACAACCACCAAGGAGCTATTGGATTATCTTACTGAGAGATTTGAAACTCCATCTGCTGCAAATAAGGTTGATTTGATACGCAAGATGGGTAGTCTCAAGATGCAAGAGGGAGGATCCTTGGCTAAGCACATCGATGAGTTTATGGATGTTATAGACTCATTGACAGCGGTGGAGATCAAGTTCGATGATTAGGTTCATGTGTGCTTGTTGCTAGCTTCTTTACCAGCAAGTTGGAGCGGAACGGTGACAGCGATCAACGCTTCAGCAGGTAAGAAGAAATTGAAGTATGATGATGTTAAGGACTTTCTTTTGGCCGAAGAAAATCGCATGAAGAAGTTGGGGACATCGAGTGCTTCGGGATCGACTTTAGCTACTACTAGCAAGGGAAAGTCGGGTACTAGCAAACAAGGGAGAACCGAATCTAGGGAGAACGTGGTGAGTGGTAAGGGCAAGACCGGGGAGAACAAAGACAAACCAAAGGTTGCCAATGGATCTGTTCAGTGCTATTATTGTAAGGAGTTGGGACACTTCAAGAGGGATTGTCCAAATCGTAAGGGCAATCAGGTGAATGTGACAGTCGAAGGTGATGATGTACTGGTTCTGAGTGTTAGTAGTGCACTAGAATCATGGGTGCTAGATTCGTGGGCATCATTCCACTCTTGCGGGCACAAGGAAGAGATGGAGAATTACACTTTCGGTGATTTCGGGAAGGTCTATCTGGCGGATGGCGAGCCTTTGGAAATCAAGGGGAAGGGGGATGTCAGAATAGGAGCATCAGACGGGAAGGTCTTACATCGAACAGGGGTCGAGACACATTTCGGGTTTGAAAAAGAACCTACTATCGGTTGGGCGGTTGGACGAAGAATGTTACAAGGTGACATTCGAGGCTGCGAAGCAGGTTATTACCAAGGAGGATTGTGAGATCGCTCGGGGTAATAAGGAGGGAACTTTGTATTTGGCGAATAACACCAAGGACGGTATCGCGGTGGCAGCAGCCAAGGGTGATACGGATTTGTGGCACTGTCGATTGGGTCACATGAGTGAGACGGGGGATGAATGTGCTTTGTTCAAAGGGACTACTACCAGGTTTGAAGACAGTCAACGTGGGGATCTGCGAGGATTGTATGTTTGGCAAATAGGGGATAAATAATTTCTCGAGGACAGGTAGGGGTTTGAGGGAAGCAAAGCTAGAATTGGTTCACACGGATTTGTGGGGGCCATCTCCGGTAACGTCTCTGGGTGGTGCGTCATATTACATGACCTTCATTGATGATTCTACAATGAAGGTTTGGGTCTATTTCTTGAAGGGGAAAGATGAGGCTTTCGAGGTGTTCAAGAAGTGGAGAGCCTTGGTGGAGAATCAGACAGAACTTAAACTTAAGTGCTTGAGATCAGACAATGGTGGGGAGTATGAGCTTGGGGAGTTTAGGGAATATTGTGCTGCGAATGGTATTCGTATGGAGAAGACTCCAAAGCGGACACCACAACTCAACGGGGTAGCAGAGAGGATGAACAGAACATTGAATGAGCGGGCTAGAAGTATGAGATTGAAGTGTGGACTTCCGAAGACGTTTTGAGCATATGCAGTTGACACGGCAGCTTTCTTGATCAATCGGGGACCATCGGTACCATTGGGGAATGGAATTCCAGAGGAAGGCAAGCAGGTATTGTATAAGGATAGAAAGAGGGCCATATTCACAACAAGTTGGGGTAGATCAAAATTTAAAAATAGACATTGAGGGAATAATTGCTCATCATTATAATAGTTGAGTGAATTTTTACTCATCAGTTTACAAAGGATTTCCCTTGTTCATTACAGTGTGGTGTTAGAAAAAAATAAAAAAATAAACAAAAAGACAAAATAGAGAATATTTCCGTAAAAAAGAATATGGAAGCTTTCCAACTTCCTTTCTTAATTAGCAGTGTCTTGTCTCCCATTCATCCATGTCTTGAGCAACCAACTATCTCTGTCTCTCTGTGTGTCTGATAGATATATGCGTCAAGAGAGAGAGAGAGAGAGAGAGAGAGAGAGAAGAAGAAGAAGAAGAAGAAGAAGAAGAAGAAGAGAGAGAAAGATGATAGTAGAGCAAGCAAAAGAAGAGCTGAAAATACTGGAATCCCAACACCCAAACAGGTTTGAATATCTCAAGCTTGAGCTCAAATCATTCATCTCTCTTCTTCAAAATGAATCCTTCTCCTCTCCTGATTCAAGCTCTGTTCCTAATGCCACCACCATGACTCAAGGTTAGAATAATGCTGTTTCATAACACCCTGTTTGGATATCTGTATTATTCTTACTCCTATGCTCCCAAAACAGAGTGTTTTTTTTTTTTTTTCCACATAGGTTCTTGATTCTGCACCCAAATGAAAAAGGGTGTTTTTTATCATTAAAAAATTGGCAGTTAACCTAAATTTATGGATTTTATAGGTGAAAGAAAATTTCTGGGTTGCCATATGATTGTGTAATCAAACTTTTCTCTTATTTTTATTTAAAAGATTTGTCTCTACAAATGTGTTTGTTTCAATACATGAAATATATGAAGGTGAT
Source organism: Adenophora triphylla var. japonica (assembly GCA_022495995.1). Taxonomy (NCBI): domain Eukaryota; kingdom Viridiplantae; phylum Streptophyta; class Magnoliopsida; order Asterales; family Campanulaceae; genus Adenophora; species Adenophora triphylla. The sequence continues at coordinate 258,344 of JAFEMH010002191.1, forward strand.
TTTATTTTGATTATGCTACCTGCATCTCTAAATAAGAAAATAGTCGTAATGCAATTTTACTATGATACGAGCAATGTGTAGACAAATAAAACACATTCCTTAATAAATTTATATTTATAAGTCAACTACGAAACTTATTACAGACAGAAGGTAATATTTTAGAAGCATGTCTCAAAATGAAAACAATGTAATTTTAGGTGGGACAGAGGGAGTATAAGATTTCCAAATAATTTCAAACATGACTATTATTTTCATAAATTTAACAAAGCAAATAATATATTGATTTCGAGTTAAATTCAAAGTACTAGATTCAAAAGTGCGATATCAGAGAATGTTGTGGTTGTGGACCATCTAATGCTAATATGTCGTATGAGCAGAATCATCGACCAGGAAGACAAGAAAGAAGAAGATTTTAAAGAGTGAAACAGCCAAAGGAAAGCTTCAAAGGCCTGATGGGAATCAGAAAAGAAGAGATGGAGCTGAAGCAGCCATTGAAAAGGCTCAAGCTTGTCTCCATAAAATTCAAGAATTCAGAACTAGCTTCTGATGATCAGAGTATCAGACACTAACACATTTTGACTTGCACCTTGTCTATGGGTTGCATTACATTAATTAAGACCAGTTTTCAGAATTGCAGATGACATAGGACTTGGTTAAGATCAAATTAGTGACAATATTATTGATGTTCATATTTTGATTCTGTCAATGTAATGTGGAATTTACTTTTCTCCTTCGGGGTGTAATGTTGGGTGCATTTCATGGTCTTTTGGTACTTCAAACACGCTTCTCGTACAAGAATGATATCAAGTAATTGATTATAAACATGAACGCAATTAAAATTCTGAAAGTGCTAACCGACTTACTAGGTTGGCTATAAGAAAATTCTGCAATGAAACATGTTCCAGATAAAACGCACATATGAAATTTCTTACTTGAGAGGCTTAACAGCTCCTACAACATACTATGCTGGACCTGTTTGATATTACAAAGATTGAATAGAAGGGGCATTACAGCCTTGTAAAAAAATTCAAAGAAAGCGGAATAAGATAGTGAAAAAAGAAAGATGAACAAGATATCGAATCAGGGTAGTTTTAGGCCGAGGTAAATAGCGCACCAAAAGGATCAAAGTAGATAAATTAATAAGCTTTGACATACCAGTTGCTGGAAGATTTTTGTTGTAGTTCAATTTAACATTGTATACCTATATCAGGGTAATTTAACCAAGGTAATATAATCTCACCTGGGAGATGATCTCCATTTATCACCAGCAGCAAGGGGTCAGTACAAGTACAAATTGATGAGCGACTGGACCTCAAGATCTTGGATGTTAAGGCTGTTGCAACTGAAATGCTTTCAATTAAGTTTCAAACCAATGGATTTTGAGAATAATCAGAATCATAGGTGGATGCAATTTTACAAGAAATTTGCCCTCTTACAAAATCATCAAATAGAAACGAGACAACCTTACAACTTCAATCTGGGCTCCATTTGCAAGTATTCCGACTCCAACCCTGTTTGCATAGACAGCTCCTCTTTCTCTTCTGTATTCCAAGACAGAAGAACCTTCACATTAATTATATTTTCCCCTATGACTTGCATTTGTGCTTTTGCATAGGATCTCAAGAGAAAGTGCTTACTTTTAGCAGTCATCTTTTCGATCGCTCTCCATATCTTCCGACTCATCCTCTTTATTCTCATCCGCTCCCAACTTATAATCACCCGATTTCAAACCACGGCGACCCAACACAACAAGATCAAGAAGCTTCCTCCTAGCATCATAAACTGGATTTGGTTCAATCAAATGTCCCCTTTCATAAGCCTCTCTTAAGAAAACTGTATGTTTCTTTCCCTTAGTTGACAAATAAAAAATTCCAGGATGATCCAAAAACAAATCCCTTATATTCAGCTCAATCCCAAACCACTTTCTAAAATGACTAATCTTTTCCACTTCCACCATTTTCTCCACTGTCAAACTCAAGAACTCATGAACAATCCCAACCGCTCGTTTCTCCAACCCCATTACTGCATTCTTACTCATCTTCGTCTTCTTCACTCCTATGGCTTCATAAGGTCCAATGTACGGAAATTTCTGCCATTCTTTAACTTTAGCCCTAAAATTCTTCTTCAACTTCATTCCGGGCGGGTACCCCTGTTTAAAACTATACCTAATTTCAGTCCTATCAACACTAGCATTCTCTTTACAACATTCCATCACCCTCCAATTCTCTACTGCTGCACTAAATTCACAGTTTTCATTTCTACCAACAAGCTCTAATAGATGTGTATTGGGTTCATGTGCATCAAGAAGCCGGAAAATACAAGGGTTTTGAGAAATTACCGAATCCTCAAAATCATCAGGCAAGCCAAGCTCCTTCCATACCTTGAAAATTGCCCTCAAAGGCAGTCTTTTTGTCAACGACATCGATAAAAGCCGGACAATTCGGTCAATAACAAGCGGCAAGGAGGTGGCAATGGCGGCGGTTTCCCGATTGACAATCTGGATTGTTTCGGGGGTTAATTTGCAAAAAATTGCTGACTTAACCGGGTCATGGTAGAGATCAAATATATGTGGGTATCTGCTGAGGAAGGAGGTGGCGCCGCGGTTGAGGTGGAGGGTTTGCGAGAGACGGTTAATGAAGTCGACGGAAATTGAAGACGCGGAGGCGATGGGGTTAGAAAGAATGAGGTCTTGGATGGAAATTACTCTGTGGAGGTACTTGTATTTATCCATGAGTTTCTCGAATGTGGGGTCTCTGACTCTGGAGGCGACGTAGTGGGAAGAGGTAGTTTTGGGGCGGCGGGAAATGGTGGCGGAGGCGGTGAGAACTTTGGACGTCAGTTTTTTCAGGAGTTGGGTTGCCATTTGGCGTGGGAATGCGAACAGGTAAGGCAAGGGCGCGGTGGCGGTGGTGGTGGTGGTGGTGGTGGTGGAGGGGGGAAGTGAATTGGGCTGAGATTGGAGTTTTGCGGAGAGTTACGGAGGGAGAATCTACAGTATAAATTGCAACCCCTCCTTAACGGTACAATGAACAATTTCATAAGTAAAATTTTTCATTTTGCTTTCACTAAATTGTTTCTTTTCTATTTTGTCCTTAAAAAAAAAAATTTAATTAAAAAATTAAAAAAAAATTAAATAAAAAAAAAAAAAACTACATGTCCTTGGACACGGGCTTTTGCTAGTCTATAGTATAAATGGGAACTTGTTCTTGCTACAGTACAATGAACAGTACTAAGTGTCAAATTTCTCATTTTGCCCTCACTAAGTTGTTCCTTTTCCATTTTGCACTTAAAAAAAACAAAAAAGAAATATGTGTCCTTAGACACGGGCTTTTACTAGTTGTTATTTAATTGTTGAAAATTGTTGAGTAAACCCGTAAAATCGAAAACTTCAAATATGTCATTGAATGAAATGACAATATTATCCCTAAATCCATACACACATTTTCTAATGTTATTCTCACCCGTAGCATTCAACCCAATTTCTTCCTCAATTGTTATTTCCACCCGTAGCATTCAACTCTCCCTCATCAATTTTCACCTTCCCCTCATCAATGTTTTCACCTTCTCCTCATCCATTTTCACCTTTTTACAAAAATCACCTTCTTCATTTTTTTTTACATTCCAAAAAATTACTACCTCCCTTTCCTTCCTCTTATCATCATTTCTCTCCCAAAAAAAAAAAAAAATTCCATACATATTTTATTCAAGACAAGATTCAGCAGGCTAATCACGAATGCTCTACAATCGAATGTTAATGTAAGTTTTTTTCACTTTCTAACCATTTAAATGTGTTAACAATGTCTTTTTTGTTTTCGTTGCAAAAATTCGGCCACTAGTATTGACCGAAAATCAATTCAGGTTCGGCCACACCCGGCCGATAATATGAAAATGTTCGGCCACACCCGGCCGAAAATTTGAAAAGTTCGGCTCTGGTTTGCCGAATCTGAATTGATTTTCGGTCAGTACTGGCCGAATTTTTAAAATATTTCGGCCACACTCGGCCGAACTTTTTAAAATGGTTCGGTCACACCTAGCCGAATTTGGCAAATATTTCGGCCACCACTGGCCGAACCTTTGTTATTCTTCTCACCCGTTTCTTATTGTTTTATTGAATTGTTGCAGTATTCACTGAGTGACAACAACTATGTCTCGATTGAACTTGTTTTTTAGAGACAGTAAAATAATGTTTGAATGGGCGCGTAAAAAGGGGGAAGAGCATGGATTTATCATCGTAATCGGTCGGTTGGATAACGGAAGCCGTAATTCCGCTCCTCGAATGACGCTTGTTTCAGAACGCTGGGGGATATACAAGGAAAAACCAATCTCTCTATCCTCTCAAGAATCTGTCAACAATGAAATATTGGGGAAAAAAGAAAAATAGAGAGAGCGAAACAAAGAATGTGAATGGAAATTAAAAGTGGTTTGTGGCGTTCACAATCATCCGATTTGTCAATCCATGTTGGGTCACTCTTATGTCGGTAGATTACAGAAACCAGAGGATGAGTACGTAATAGAATTGTCATCTGCAAATAGCCGGCCCGAATGATATTTTACATGGATTAAAAGAGAAATTTTCGAAAAACAAGTCCTTAATACGGACTATTTATAATGCGCTAGTGAAGAGCTGGGCAACTGAGCATGCGGGTCGTTCTCAAATCCAACAGCTCATGTTTAAATTGAACGATCATGCTTATCACTTCGAATATCGGCAATGCGAGGATACAAATGTCGTTGAGGAGATATTCTTTGCTCATCCGAAAAGCATTGAATTGATGAAGGCATTTCTATACGTTTTGTTCATGGATTGCACTTACAAGACAAATAGGTACAACTTACCTTTGCTTGAGATTGTGGGCGTGACATCAACCAAAATGACCTTCTTAATTGCTACTGTATACCTAGAGGCTGGGAAAGAAGGAAACTACACGTGGTCATGCGAAGTATTGAAATCTGTGATGGATCAAGCATGTCTTCCTAATGTTATTGTGACCGATATGGAGCTTGCCTTGATGAATGCAATTCGTGAGACGTTCCCAACGATAACTCATTTGCTCTGTCGATGGCATATCAACAGGAATATTCTAGCAAAATGCAAGAAAGTGTTTGATATGCAAGAGATTTGGGAGGCGTTTATTCTTCATTGGAATGTAATGGTCAAAACGATACAGAGGCATCGTTTGATTACTATTTACGGGGATTATCAGAAGATTTCAGTCAATATCCCGATGCGCTAAATTATGTCTTGAACCAGTGGATTGTGCCTTACAAAGAAAGATTTGTCTTGTGTTGGACAAACCATGTTATACACTTTGACAACTTGACTACAAACAGGTATATCGGGCGAACTTTATGTTTCTGTCATATGTTTTGATGTTTCATATGTTTTATTAATTATATGCTAATAAAATACGTAACCTATGTTAGGGTGGAGAGTCAACATGCCTTGTTGAAGAAATAACTTGGATCGAGCCAGAGAGCATTTGAGACATGTTGGAAACAAATTCATAAACTCATTGAATGCTCCCATAATCCAATCATTGCCTCATTTGAGAAAAGCAGGACTGTGGTTCAACATAAATTCAAGTCATCGCTATGGAGTGAGGTTAGAGGTATGGTGTCTATAAATGCATTAGATTTGACTTTCAACTCATTGGATTCTCTATATGATGGTAGCCGAGATCCATTGTTGTGTGGGTGTGCGGTGAGATCGGCATGCGGACTCCCTTGTCCATATGAGCTTGCACAGTTCATGCAATTCAACTCGCCCATCCCACTTAATAAAGTTCATGCATTTTGGCTTAAGCTAGATATCTTACCGATAATGAGTTACGATGATGATATTGAAGAAGAGATTCGAAATCGGTACAATGAGATTCGCAATACTCTTGATTTAAGATTTGAGGCAGCTCCACAAACCGGAAAGAATTTGATTGTTCGGAGATTGACCGAGATTTATCATCCTGCAACAACAATGGCCAATGAACATGTAGTTAAAACCAATAATAAGGGTCGTCCTAAAGCGAAGAATGCTAAGTTACGCAAATTCACGAAGCGTGATCCTAGCGCATTTGAGTACGTGGAGGCCATACCCGACCAAGTTTTATTCAACACCGATGCAAATCAAGGTTCTCCGATGATATCTGCAAAATTCAAGTTATAGGTAACCTCAAAACTATTTATAGTATTCAGTTAAACGTTATATCATGGAATTAGTCATTTCAACTTATTTTTTCCTTTTTTGAATTTATCTTATAGCCCGTTCGTCGAAAAAGTCAACATGCAATCCCATATCTTGATCAGCTACCGGTTTTCATGCATGATTATATTGAGAAAACAGTTGATGTGCGGGGTGATGGGAATTGTGGCTTTCGGTGTATTGCAGAGTTACTTGGTCGTGATTCAGATGAGTGGCAGTGGGCTCGGAGAGTGTTATATCAGGAGGTTTTTGGAAATCAAGAGTTATATGCTGAGTTATTCATGGCCGAGGATAGGGTGGAGAAAGTCCTGTCCGCTATCAACTGGTATGATGGTCCATGCGGAGAAGCAAATTGGTTTAACGCTACAGAAATGGGTTACGCTGTTGCAAATGCATTCAACGTTGCGTTAGTGACTTTGAGTAACACATTGTCTTTGACCTTTTTTCCTCTACGAAAATCAATGCCACACAACCCAAAATTAATTTGTATATGCTATGTCAACGGTATTCATTACATTCATGCCAAGTTGAAGGAATGATGTCCATTGCCACCACTACCGTATAAATGGTATGAAGAACGTCATGAACGTGCAACCGGATGGCTAGATTCTTATCAAGATCGATTAATACAAGTACCCGAAACATCAACTTATGTAATTTATATTAAATAATTTTATTTATGTTAAATATTATGATTTGTGGTGTTACATATCTTTAGATAATTTTCATTTATTATTAAATTTCATTTAAAGTTATATTAAAATTTTAACTAACTTTAACTAACTATAAATTAACATTTAATTAACTCGTGTAATAAAGTAACCTTAAATTTATTAAATTTAACTACCTTTAAATTAAATTAACTTTTTTTAATGACGAAAAACACATTGTTACATTCCGTCTTAATAAACAGAAAAAAATGAATTTTTTTTTTTTTGAATGATTCGGCTGGTAGTGGCTGGTTTTTATCAAATATTTCGGTCAGTACTGGCCGAAACACTTAAAAAGGTTCGGTCAGTACTGACCAAACTTTTGTACCCAGGGCAAAAAAAAAACCATATACTTTGGTATATTATTAGGCTACAAAACATTGTTTTTTCATGAACGTTTCAAAAAAAAAAAATACACTTATTAGCACTTTCGGCCAGTAGTGGCCGAACATAAATGGAGTTTTCGGTCAGTACTGGCCGAACTTTTGTTAAATGGGCAAAAAAAATAATTTTTAGCCAATGATTTTGGTACGTAACAATGTTTTTTCATGAACTTTTCAAAAAAAAAAAACACGCTTATTAGGACTTTCGACTTATTTTAGGCTATTATTGGGATACATAACATTATTTTTTAATATTATAATAAAAATACACTTAATATTTCAAACACCAACTACAAAACCAAAAATAATTGGAATACATAACATTGTTTTGGAAGGTTTCTCAATAACATAATACAAAAAACTTGAGAGTTGTACAAGCATTTCAAACACCAAATACAAAACCAAAAAGAATTGTTCATACATTGTTTCAGATACATATTACAAAGACCAAAAAATACAAATCTATTGTCGTCTTCTAGGACCCTGAGAAGTTGATGGTCGTGCTTGGATTTGAGTTGCTGCCAGTGCTCTAAAGATGACGTCCATAGCCTCCTGTGCACTAATCGAGTGATCTCCATCTGTCCATCTCTCAGCAATAGGAATCATCACATTCCGGACATTCATAATCATATCCCACGGATTAGGGGCAACAACTTCAGTTGTCCTCCTGACAGCGTGAGCCGGCTCAGTAATGGGGTGCACAATAGGGTGGGAATATGTAGAGTACCATTGCAGATAATCATCTGCAGCCTCTTGAGACACTCTACATTTCTGGATCTTGAGTTTATTGACGCAATGCGACTTCCAGGAATAGAATGACTGGGCAAACATGATCCACCCCACCAAAGACTTCTTATCTCCTCTCGACATCCCTAGTCCAAGTGGAGGGTTTGGTATTGTTTGCATGAACCCAAACTGTCGCAAGACCCGATCAGGAAGATGTGGTTCCACAACATTATCAGCAACTATGGCACCTTGATATAGAGCAGCTATAGGAAAAGGATATTGAGAACGGATACCTTCATACGACATCCAAATCACCTACAAATAAAAACATAAAAAATATTAATATAGTTTCATTTAAGAAAACAAAAATACATGTGAGAATTATTACTACAAAAATAATACTTACTTCCGTGTCCTGAATAATGTCAATATGTTTCCTCTTTACTTGCACGGAGGCAACTGTCGCTGGTTGAGCCCGAGGTGGTAGCCACTTCAATGTGAGCGGCAAATTGGGTAGATAGGAGTTGTTGAAATCGTTCCTAAACGCAGAGAACCTCTCATAAACCCATGCCTCCAACAAGGTTAAGCACCCGGAAATCTGATGGCAGTTCCACCTAGATTCTTTTCCTAGTTGCCGGTACAGAAAAGCTAACGCTCCGGCCCCCCAAGCATAGTCCCCAATTGCCCCATCATCTCTAAAAAAATATAGGTAGCTCGAACTGACAGACGTCCCAGTCTTACCAGAGAAAATTGTGCACCCCAATAAATATAAGAGATATGCCTTAGCAGTACAGACAATTTTTTGGGGGTCTGAGGAGTATAAATTAGGGGAGAACTTCGTTCTCAGACATTCCAAATTGACCAATGCTCCTTTGACAGGAATTCCATCTCTAGCAACTTTTTTTGTCACTCCCAAAACCTCACAGACTTTATTAAGAGGTGGCTGACTAGAATAAGCGGGACTCTCAAACAAGGGTACACCTACTACCGGAAGCATCGTAAGACAAGACACATCCTCTAAAGTGATGGTCATCTCCCCAAATGGCATATGAAAACTATTAGTTTCCGGGTGCCATCGCTCAACAAAAGCGTTAACCAACGTTTTATCTACGTTGTCATACGCTCCACTAAGTAAGCACAAGAGTCCGAAATTAAGGATAGTATTTTGAACCGGCTCAGACATATTATTCAAATTCAATTGCCATATTTTCAACTTTCCTATATGATTAATACATTTTAGGGTACAATCATTTTTATCCTCCCAAATATATTTTGCAACATGATTTCATAGGAAGGGAGTAAAGTTTTGTATCTCGGGCCACCGGGATAAGAGGTTTCATCCCCACCTCCCTCGAGGTCATCCTCATCTTCCGGCTCATCTTCCAGCTCATATTCCGGTTCATCTATCGGGTCACTATAAATTTGAGCCTGAAGAACGTCCATCTGAGGTGGTGAGGTTTCCATATTATACTCATCCTCATTGTAGACTGAATGGCGAGGATCAACATATGCATCCTCAACTGGCTCAGCATCAAGGTTCAGTGTAGATTGCCTTAGAGTAAGTGCAACTTCTTTTTCCTTCCTTTCAGAAGCAGTTGGACGTCTTCTTAAAAACATTTGCTTAACTGCAAAGAAAACATAAAAAATCAAACTCATATCATATCATATCAAAATCAAACACTTAACAACGCATTGAAAAGTTTGGCCATAAGTGATTGAAAATAGTCAAAAAGTTTGGCTGGGTTTGACCGAATATTTAAGCAAGATTCGGCCGGGTATGGCCGAATTTTTAAGCAGGTTCGGTTGGGTGTCCGAATTTTTAATCAAAGTTCGGCTGGGTGTGGCCGAACATATCAAAAAAATCGGTCAGTAGTGGCCGAACCTCAAAAGCCCAGATTTTTTAATGCATTTTGAACCCAATTCTATCAAATTGAAGCAAGATTAAAGTAATTTTGGAACGAAAGTGGAATAATTATCGAATTTTTCTAGATTTGACATCTTGAATGGTTGAAATTGACTTCAAATAGCTCTTCTTTTTCTCTTTCTTTCTTTCTCTCTCTTTCTTCTCTTCTTTCTCTCTCTAAAAATTTCTTTGTTTCTCTCTTTTTCTCTCTAAAAATCTGATTGTGAGTAAGGATGAGAGAGAGAGAGAGAGAGTAAATGAAGGGTTAATGGGTAGGTGGGAGGGTGTGAGTGGAAATAAAGGACAAGGGTACAAAGGGAAAAGGGAGGAGTTTATTTAATTTTTTTGGGATGGGTTTAGCATTACACAGGTTTACTTAACAATTTTGCGGATTTATATAACAATTCTCTTACGGAGGAGATGGGTGCTTCGGTTAAGTTCAGTCTTCTTTCCTTTTTCCGCAGACCCGTATATTACATGGATCCGGGTCGTTGAACTTGTACTGTACAAGCTGTTATCCGTATACTCCCTCCGTCCCAATAAAAGCTTCACCAATTATTCAAAAGGGCGTCCCGTTAGAAGCTTCACCTTTCCTTTTTTGGCAAAGAATCTTTACTATTCAACCCACTCATTCTCTCTCCTATTTCACTATTACACTCACAACATTTTTCAAATTTACTATTTTCTCCACTCATTCTCTCTCCTATTTTACTATTACACTCACAACATTTGAAAACTAATTAATTTGCGTGCGGAGAAAAAATGGTGAAGCAATTATCGGGACGGAGGGAGTATATGTATACTTCGTACTCCCTCCGTCCCGGGCCATGCACACTTTTTTCAAATTACACAAATTAAAGAAATACTCTATCCGTCCCACGTGAATGCAAACTTATTTCTATTTTGATCCGTCCCACGTAAATGCAAACTTTCCAAAATGGCAAAGAATATTCACTATTTCATCCACTTATTCTCTCTCCTACTTCACTTTTACACTCACAACATTCTCTCTCCTCACTATTCCTCCCACTCATTCTCTCTTCTATTTAATTTTTCATACTCACAACATTTAACTTTTTCTCTTTCTTACATCACTTTTTCTTAATTCCCACGTAAATGCAAACTTTCCAAAATGGCAAAGAATATTCACTATTCCACTCACTCATTCTCTCTCCTACTTCACTTTTACACTCACAACATTCTCTCTCCTCACTATTCCTCCCACTCATTTTCTCTCCTATTTAATTTTTCATACTCACAACATTTAACTTTTTCTCTTTCTTACATCACTTTTCCTTAATTCACACATTCAAAAAGTTGGTTTACATTCATGTGGGACGGAGGGAGTATGTGAGTGAATTAGGAGAGAGAATTAGGGGAGGAAATAGTAAATTTGAAAAGTGTTGTGAGTGTAATAGTGAATTAGGAGAGAGAATGAGTGAAAGAAATAGTAAAGATTCTTTGCCAAAAAAGAAAAGGTAAAGCTTTTAACGGAACATCCATTTTGATAAAAAGTGAAGCTTGGGCCGGGAAGGAGGGACTACTATATAGGGATGGCCAAACCGGACCAACCGACCGAATCAAAAACCGAACCGACCGAAAAGCCCGAACCGCCATGAACCAATCACGAAACCGAACCGGATAACCGGAACCGGTTTGGATAAGGGCCTTAAGGGTCACAAAATGGTGAACCGGACCGGAACCGGAACCGTGAACCGGACGAAATTCATTGTTTTTCAATAGAACCTGACCTAACCGAAAGCCTAACCGGACGAACCGGGAGAAAACCGGAACCGGATTAACTGAACCGCAACAATTCGGGCCGTTAAGGTTCATACATTTTCCGAACCTGGGCATTCCAACCGAATCGAAACCGGTTTTGGTCATCCATACTACTATATAGTTTGATCTGCTTCAAACCAAAAAGCATAAGAAAAGAAAAGAAAAGAAGAGGAGAAAACTTGCAAGGGAAAAGGGAAAGTATCCGAAGAAGTCCAAGAAATGGTGTGGGGGTTCTTTCCCGTCGACCCACTTCCAGGTCCCCGTCCTCTCTCTCTCTCCCCTCACACACACACACACACACACACACACACACACACATCACTCACTGTGGTAACTTTGCCCTTTGGGGAATTTCAACAAACAGCTTGTCTACATTAGTATATGCATAACCTAATTCACGAACTTGAATTGCCCATTGCATTACCCAAACTTATTCAAAGTTTACTTTATTAAACTTAAATCACGAGGAGAATTTTTTTGGATGCATAAGAAATCATGATTCTTCACGTGTATGACTAATATTTTTTTATTTTACCATCTCTCCGCTTTTTCATTGTTTTCTCACCTCTTCATTGGCAAGTCCATACGAGGATTCATGTTAGCCGATCCCAAACCCAGTGGCGAAGCCAGGAATTTTCGGAAAGGGGGTCAAGATTTTTTTTGGGATAATTATTATAATTGAAGTATCCAAATTTTATATACAAAGGAGTCAAAATAATTATTTAGTGCAATTTTTTCTCAAAATTAAGGGGGTCAAATGTATAAATTCATCATTTTTAGTAATAGAAAAAACATTTAAAAAAATTTAAAGGTTGAAAATTGACACGTTCCAAAATTGAAGGTGGTCGACTGACCCCCATAGCATGGCTGTGGCTTCGCCACTGCCCAAACCATTTTTGGGAATAAGGCTTTGTTATTGTTGTTGTTGTTATATATATTGTAATGATGTATTCGTTTCGTGCTTCTTGAAATCTGATCTTCCTCTACGACGATATAATGAATTACTACTCTTAATCTTTACTGGTACAAAGAAGAGCGAATTGAAACTAAACACCCACTTGATAATATTGCAAAGAAAGAGAAACCAAATCTGGGAAGAGAAGATTTTTTAGATTGGATAGGTAAAACTTCCACGCCTATGTTAGTCTATTCCACTTTTCAGAATTTACCTGGATATATAATTAAGGGCCGCTCATCTTGATGCTGCTCTAAATCGGAGGATACAACACACCATTCATTTACTTTGTGAAATGTTCATTGAACCAGTTATACATCGAATCTTAAGTTTAAGAACTTGATGACCTTGAGTAAACAGTAATCCAGATCAAGCTCTTGCAAACTTTTAGTTGGGAAAGGTTCCATTGAAGTGTTTAATAGGTTTGTACTTGTTTACATATATCTCTTCCGATGCACATTGCTTCAAGTAGTTTCCAACATGTTGCATGATTTATTTTGACGCGTACATGTATGTGGCAGGAGAAGATAAGTATTTCATATTCAGCAAAGGGACATACAAAGTGGGGCGAAAAGGTACTGTAGATCGTTGACTAGTTTTGTTTCCCGTCCAGTATGTTACATTTTGTATTCTAATATTCATGTTATACTCCTCAAACATATAGCACTAAATTTTGAGTGAAACATCCTCATGAGAGTCCTGTTTTCTGGAACGCAAGAGGTTGTTAGCTACCAGATGTTTACTTGTGTTGTCATTAGACATGATGGAGGGGGGGGGGAGTTATCTGTTTCCCCATTTCAGCTTATGCCAAGTGTTGGCTTCATATTGGCTAATCGTTGAAGGTCAACATATTTTTTTCTTCCACTTTCAGGTTGATTTATGGAATATGATATTTTGTTGATCGGTAGTACCTTTTCTTGTGTTCTCAAAATTTACCTTTAGTACTTCCCAACTTTAACACTTTAAAGACGTGAATGCTCGTTTATCAGTTTCCATGTCATGATTCATGAATCTAGAGTTGGTAGTCTCTCAATCGGGCTATCTACAAATCGGCTTAATTTGAATTTGGATTTGGTTTCGGCAAATTTGTGTCGGTGTTCCTCTTTCAGCTTACCTCGAAGCTAAACATCAATAAACGTCATTCTGTAAAGAGAGTAGTTCCTTGGTTACTGGATTTGTTTACTTTTTTTCTTAGGATGTGACGTGATTATTAATAAAGATAAAGGAGTTTCAAGGATCCATGCGGAGCTAGTGATTGATGCAATGACTTCCTCGGATCATCTGAAGAAAAAAGCTTCAGTTAAATCCTCTAATGTTCGGATAAAAGATTGCTCAAAGTATGGAACCTTTATAAAGAAGAACCTGAGCTCAAAGGAAAAGGTTCACGAATTTCCAAATAAAGAAGCAAATTTGGAAGATGGGGACCTAGTATCATTTGGAACTGGTAATGCTACTTACAGGTAATTCAGGTTGCTTTGTGCTGTTTAGTTTTTGTTCTGGTATTTGTAGCTAGAATGTTGTCTAGTTAAGTTTATTAAAGATAATTAAATTTCAATTGCTAGGATCTTTATATTCGTGATGCTTTCTATTCTCTGCTTGAAATCTTTGCAGGTTTTGTTATGTCCCCCTTGCATTTTTGGCTTGTCATTTTGAGTCTTTCCAAGCAAACAAACTTCTTCAAGGAAAGGTAGCATCCATAGGTTAGTAGTTTTCTGCTGACCCTAATTAGTACTTGCTTTTAGGCTTGGCACTGAAAGTTGGGCCGTGAAAAAGTGTCACGTTCATTAGATGAATGTAGCGGAGATGTGTATGCTATGATGGATGTGTGGGCATACAAGAAATGATTGATTGAGGAATGAAGTGATCAGGGGTAAAGTAGGAGTTGATCATATAGAGGATAAAATGAGGGTGAATCGTCTAAGGTGATTTGGTCATGTGAGATGAACACCGAGTGATGCACCGGTTAGGAGGCCTGAAGAGTGGAAAATTGATAAGATGGCGAGGGGTAGGGGAAAACTCAAACAAACTTGGATTGGGTGATTGAAAATGATATGCATTTACTTGTATTTGAGGAAAATATGGCTTGAAGAGGACGGAGTGGATGGGAAAAAATTCATGTCGGTGATGGGGGTTGATTTTATTTATTTATTATTTTTTAAAAATTATTTTAATTATTTTTTTCATAATTATTTTCATTTTCCCTGTCTAATATATATTTATTATTTTTATCACTATTTTTATTTTTTTCTGCTTCTCTTTTCATTTTCTATTTTTTTATATTTTTTCCCACCTATTTCTTCTTCTAACTTAATTTTTTTCTTACATCTTTTCTTGCACAATGATGACATATGAGGATTCATGTTAGCCGACCCCAAATTAATTTGGGACTAAGGCTTTATTGTTGTTGCTGTTAGCTTTTTACATGCTTTAATTATAAATATGCACACAAATACACAAACTAGATCATATGAAGGGAGGTTTTGACGTCCTTGGGAGGATCTGTAAGTAGCAATTGGATTTTATGATGGAGGTTCTGTAAAAAAGATTGTGAATATTGTTGAGAGGTAAAGGCTAGTTGAAACAGAAGAAAAATAGGAGAGTAGTATTTTATTCTCTCTTTTTTCTTTAACTTATTTTCTTGTTTCTTTATTACACTTGTATATTTTTTTATCCCTCCGTCCCACCACAAGTGAATTCTCACTCCGTCCCACCACAAGTGAGACTTCTATCCCTTTCCATCCGTCCCACCACAATTGAGACTACCTAAAATAGCAAACTTTTATTAATTTTTTATTTAGTGGGATCCACTTATCATATTCACAACAACAATCCACTTACTATTCTTACCAAACTTTCTCTCTCCTACTTTACTTTTCATCATCACAACACCTCCTCCACTATCAATAGTATACTACCTTTTCTTAATCTCCATGCATAAAATTTTAGTTTCACTTGTGGTGGGACGGAGGGAGTATGTTTTCTTGCTGAGTTTGCATAACTCTTTGCTTTCATACAGGTGCTTCTGTCACTAGTAAGTGGAGTCCAGAGTGCACACATGTACTTATTGATGACTTCATGCCATTGAAGGAAGATGTTGTTGATGCCATCGTGGCTAAAAGACCTTTTGTCAGTTACAATTGGGTTGAGGTAAATTTACACCATTTATCCCGAACTATTGCTGGTGAGAAAAATAAGGATGAATTTTATAAGAGAAGGATTATAAACTGAGTTCATAACTAGCCAAATGACTTTGAAAGGATAACTGGAAGACAATCTCCATGTGTTGCAATGAGATAAACTTAAAGCTTGAATTTTAAATGTTGGATTGACCACAATATATCCTGGTATGAAAAGAGAGTGTGAGGTGGGCACCTCAATTTTTTCCTCTCAATTACTCTTCGTACGAAACTTCCTTTCTTCTTTCATGCTCCTTAGTCTATATTGCTCTTGGATATGACCTAATAGATTTATTAAACTTTTAAGATTCTTTTGGGAGCCATTCGCTGCAAGTACTGATTGGCCTTCTGATTTGTGCTTTATATGGACTGGAGGGTTAAAAGTAGTATCAAAGCGGTAATCGATGGAAGACATGTTTAGAAGGAGTAGTGCATGAGGCAGTTTAGGACTCTAGGTTGACTGCTATTGTGGGAGGCTTGTGAAATTTGTAAATTCGGTCTCTTACAGGGAGGATGTAGCATATCACTTTAATGCTGTGTATCCTCAGGATGAGCTAGCTAGTGAAGAATATGCTTATTGTGTTTTGTTATTTAAAGACGCATGCCCGCAAGTTTTGTTGAGTTCAAAATGATGACTTCCTTTAGTGACGAGTATATTATCTTGATTTGTGGCACTTCCAAGAACTACTGTGAAATGCTTGCTAGTGTAGTTGGGAAACGGGAATAGCTATCTAAAATATACTTCTGTTGGTCGTCTGTTATGACTACTTGGCTTACTTCAATTTGTGCGTTTACTGATTAGTAAACTGTCGTTCAGTTCATTGCAGAGAAAACTATTCGCACGGAAATTCCAAGCTGCACATCGTAAGTGGTGGTATTTCCTTTTTTTTTCAATATTAATACTTTCTTCTGATCTATTAATTAAATATGGTAGACCTTTTTTCCCAGTTATGCTCCTACCTTGAATTTGGAAGGAGTATCTGTCAAGGTTGCTGATCCCAAGTCTCGAGAAAATTGCTTAAGGGGATACACATTTATATTAGAATCAACTCAAAAGGTAAATTTCATTGATCACTTTGGAAAGGGATAGTTCTTTGTTACTTCTCTTCATTCTATTGTGTAACTTTTATTGCTGTATTACCTCAACGAATATACTGGGAGGGGCACTGTAGAGACTAAACATTTTGCGGACATAATTGCTTAAATCTAATGGTTTTGACAGACTGCTTGCAGACTTCAACTCACATTCTGTTTATTGATTGATACTTACTTTCTATTTGGTGTCTCATTTCATTGTAAAATCATGACATGCTCAGTAACACAGTTGCTCAAGAATAGTTCTTACTCAATTAGGCTTAGTTACAATGTTACTAGTAGCCATAATTTCCTTTTTTTGTTTTACTTTAAGTTCATGTGATATTTGTTGTCAATGAGTGCACATCATTTTATATTATGCTAATATGTGTAGAGGATGGTGAAGAAAGAGAAGGGATGGAACAACTTGCTCAAAACCATTTGGCTGTGGAGAGTCGTGACCTGTCATTCTTCTTTTATTATAATGTGACGTGATAGTCATGTGTACTTCATACTTAACCAATGGGTAGTGGAGTCTTTTTTCTGATTTTGGCAACAGTAGGTGAATTATAGCAATTGAAGCACCATTTTATCGGGAACTTCATCAAATTTATCTTTATAAATAGAATGCTGCAGCTCCTCTTGGTATATTGAACTTAAAATTAACTATAGATTCTTCTTCCAACACTTGCTTCTCCATTTCTCTATTTTATTTTAGTTGCATTGTCTTGTCCATTGGGTTGGGGTGGGGGTGCAACACGAGGACCTCCTAGGGTCACCCATCCTAGCACTACTCTTGCCTAAGCTTGTTTAGTAGAGTTGGAAGCAGGGAGGTAGGGGTGATCACATTCGATGGAAAGATTGTCCAAGCTTCTGACTTTTTTTCGCTATCTTGGATCTTCTAAAAAAAAGGATGGAAAATTGGATGGAGATGCGGTTCATGGATTAAAACATGTTGGTTGAAGCGGAAGAGCGCACAGGGTTTTTATGTGATCCCGGCATGCACCATAGATTAAAGGGGAAAGTCTACCGCACGATAATTAGGCCGACACTGAATGTTGGGCTGTGAAATAGTGTCACGTTCATAAGATGAATGTGACGGATATGCATATGCTACGATGGATTTGTGGGAATATAAGAAAGGATTGGTCGAGGAATGAGGTGATCAAGGATAAAGTAGTAGTTTCACCCATTGAAGATAAAATGAGGGAGAGTCGTATAAGGTGGTTTGGTCATGTGAGACGGAGACCGAGTGACACCAGTTAGGAGGCCTGAAGAGTGGAGAAGTGATAAAATGGTGAGGGTCAGGGAAAGGCCCAAGCAAATTTGGATAAGGGTGATTGAAAATGATATGAGTGTACTTGGATTGGATGAAAATATGGCGTTGAAGAAGCCTGAGTTGAGGGCAAAAATTCATGCGGGTGATGGGGGTCGATGGTGATGAGGGTAGATTTTTTTTTCTTTCTTTTCTTTTTATTCATTTCCCCTATATATTATATATTTATTCTTTTTATTATCACTATTTTTTCTCTTTTCATTTTCTAAATTTTATTCTCACCTATTTCTTCTTTTAACTTTTTTTTCCTTACATCTTTTCTTTTATGATGGCATATGAGGATTCGTGTTAGCCGTCCCCAAATTATTTTGGGACTAAGTCTTTGTTGTTGTTTTTGTGTAGTCTTGTGCATTGGGTATCCAGTCGTCATAGTGTTGATTGAGTATAAGGGCATCCCCGGACACCTGAACTTCAAAAAGTCTCGTTTCTGCATTGTCCGCATGTCCCAAAACCATTGAGTTAGTACCTCCCCAAAGCTCGGGAGTACTTTATGTATGTTCTTCATGTGTTTGTCCCACGGTCATTTACTTTTCAATCTATTATGAGCGAGTTATTGACTCTTGTCCATGTTCGAAGGGGACTCGCTCAATGCTTTTACTAGTCTTGTCCTCTACTATATGTGCATGGCACAACATAATCTGCTTTTCTAAAATCAAAACTATTACTGCATATGGATCCTTAGCATATTATTTACCATGTTGCAGTACAAAATTAAGGACAAGTTGCAGTTGTTGCTAGAATTAGCTGGTGCGAAGGTAGTCCCTGCTGAAGAATTCTGTCCAGCTAGTCAAGTAAGTGATTCTTTCTTGCCTTTGCTCTCTCCCTGATTCCTTTTCATCTTTCTTGATGTGTATTTGTTGGTTGGAGAAGGGGTGGGGAGCGGACAAGAGGGAGGAGTTATTCTTGTAGGGATAAGTATATATTCAGCATGCTTGAATTAGGATGTGAAGATGTCTAAATTGATGGCATAACATCCCCCTCTTCTACATAAGGGAAAAATACAAAGGATAGATTTCATCATGGACACTATAAAACTGAAGTTGAATGGAGCCTTGAGGAACATATCAGTTAAGCTTCAAACTATGGTGCAATGACGTTGCTCTTGAAATTTTGGTTAGAAAATCAAGTGAGCATTTATTAATTGACTGGCTGACGGTTGTGAACTGAGGTTACATTTGCCACAAGGTTATGGGATACCTACTGGACTATGGAGACAAAAAAAATTGTGGGTATGATATAAAATGTAGGATGTGGTTGTGGTAACATATGCTTGTATTTAAAGGTAAAATGTCCAACCCGTGTCAGTTGACCTGACCTCTGTGGACTGCCCCACCCATGCCAGCATGCCCCTTAGACCTGCCACCGCTATCTGCAACAAGAACTGTGACCATTTGACAAATTCTCAGCCACAATTGCAGAATCATGGTTACCTTGTTCCACCACTAACTACCTATATATACACAACTCATTTTGACCAACTCTTGGATATATTATTATAATGTTTTGCTTTTGACTTTGTTATTTTTACTGGATAATGAGTTTAACCCAACCCATTTTGACCAATCTCATCTGGACCCATTAGCCAAATGAGTTATGATGGATTTAACCTTCCTTGACTTCTGACCAGTCATGATCCATAAAAACCCAACCCAGCGTAACGATTACCAAGCTGGGTTAAACATTGTGAATCCTTAATCATCATTATTATCCAAAATGAGATGTAGCATGATGGAGGCTGTAATGTATTTTGATATACACAAACAAAATCTTTCACATGTTTGTGTCTATGTGTGCCTATGCAAGAATTCTGGTTCATGTGAGTCAATTATGTCTTGGCTCAAGACACATTGAGCTTCATTCAAATGTAGTGAATCCTTGATCATCATTATTATCCAGCATGGGAAGTAGCAAGATGGAGATTTTGATGTATTTTGATGTACAACAATTTTTTTTACTCATGGTTGTGTCAATGTGACTATGCAAGTATTACGGTTCGTGCTAGCCAATAACTCATGGTTTGGCTTAAGATACATCGAGATTCATTCAAATATACTTTAATGTATAGTTGACTTTCTTCAATGCTTTGGAGGCACAGTAAGATCTAGCTTTGTCAATTTCGTTGTTTCAAGATTAATTATATGGGTAGTAAATGCAATTCTTTCAGGGTATGGAGGATGAGGAAAATGGTCGTGTTGTTGGTGTTATCCCTGCTGATTTGGCTAGTATTTCTGAATGTTTTCGGAGCCTTAGTTCTCTTCCTAGAGTGAATGAAATAAGCTTGATCTGTGCTGCTTTATCTGGACACCTGGATCCTTCTGCTTTGGTATCACCTCCTGGTAAGTTGTTTTTTTTTTGGTAAGAGTTATTAATGGCTCCAGCATTAGAGATACTGCTTCTGGATTACATAATTTCCTTCACTTTTTTTTTTCTTCTGTTTTTTGTTTCCGTTTCCCATTGAGCTCGTGTATAACTTGTAAGTTACTAAATGTATTTTTTTGGAAATTCATTTAGCTTTCAATGAATTTTTAAAATTACTTTTCACATGGTTTTACTCCTTGACCGCTTACATAGACCACTTATAGATAGAATTTATTGCTTCTTTTCATGTCTAGTTGGAAGTTTAATATGATCCTGATATAAGTTTAGCTTGTTTGATGATCTTGTGTTGGATTGAGCAGAATGGCTAAAAAGGATTTATGTAGCCAACAGGAGTATTTGGCCAAAAGGGAAACTTACATTTAGTGTAGATATACTCCAACCGTTTTATCTGCTTTCGCTATTCGAATGTACTTCTTGGCCTCTGCATCCACATCACATATCATTGTACCGCTGGTAAGAGTAGGTCCCACAGTAATATTGAGGACTGGTGTGTGCTATACATTAAGTAGTAAGATGCCTGTAATTTTATCTTTGAAGAGAACTGCATTATTGAGCGAAGAACAATGTTACTGAGAGCAGCAAGCTTGAGGTCAGAGTCAGACCATCTACAGTAGAAACACTTATTTGGGATATCTTAGGCTCATAGCACACTTAAATCAACTGGGACTTCTGAATTTATGTGTTGGACTAATAAGCTTTGTAGTGTTCGTTTGGGATGCTTACCAAAAAGCTTCCACATGTTCGAAGGAGTCAGATTCATATGCTAGACATCAATTATGGTACTCCCTCTGTCCCAAAATGTGTTTTCCTTTGTGGTCCGTTTTAAAATAAATGACGCGTTTCTATAAAGGAAGTTCCTATAAAGGATATAGTTGGAATTAAATTTTGGTAGTGTTAAGGGAGGATTAGTTCTTTGCAGGAATCTCATAACGTGTAAACCTGTATCAGTTTTTCAGACTGACAGAGTTGGGCTTATATTCTTGCAAAAAGAAAACAATAAATCTATATAGGTAGATGAGAGATATACTGGCATGAGAAAAGGATGTCCGACAGAATTTGTTACAGTTAATTCACAACCTAATGCAATCTACTCAAGATGCCTCTTTGGCATTACTGTACTGTAAAGCCATTTGTTTGAGGAATTTATATTAATGTTAGTTGGCTTCTACTGAATAGTCAAGTAGTTTTTGGCTGAAAAATATAGAACTTATAATTATCTGAGATGAGCTTGCAAATTTATTTAGCTTTCTGCATATTAACATAAAAATGTTTCTTGAAGCACCAATATCATGTCCGGGTCCAAAACATATTCATAATTTAGGTTGGATATATTTACACAATTAGAAAATGTATTGAAAACATGTATGAGATGGAGGAGTAGCTTTTACATCCCGGAAATAGACTGAATGTTTAATCAACAATATGGCAGGTAGATATGTGCAAGTTTCAGGCTATTTTTATGTTAAAACCCCATATATGCTTGAGTTATTTGAATCCGCTTCTCTAACTTTAAATATTGAACAAAAATCATTATCCTTGGCCCAAATCCTATAAAATGTGCAAACAACTGAGAACGAGAAACAAGGGTTAGTTGTGATCACTGTGATTAAGTAAAGGTTTAATAGCTGAAGTTGGACTTCAGCACTGGTGTTTAAGTAGAACATATATTTGCTTTATATCAATGCATAGCATCTAAATATAATGTTCTCTTTCAGTGCTTGTCACATCTTCATGCTCCACGGATGAGACAGTGGTTGCAGATTCTGATGAAGAAATAGAAATGACATCTGTTCATACATCTGCTCCGGTCCACAAAATTGAATCAGATGAATTAGATGAAGGCAGAGGGGATAGAACAATTGAAAGGGTAGAATCTGTTAAACATGAGAAAGTGGAGATGACTATTGATCCAGTAGAACCCCTCGAAGATGTGAGCAAGAAGGGTATATCAACGATTCAAAATACCAGATTGAGAACTGATTATTTTACTTCTTTACGTGACTCAAATGATGGTACAAGTACAAGAGAGCACAAGTCCGAGGAGTCTGAAAGTGGAACTTCTGACATTATTTACAGCCAAGATCTAATTGTGAGAGATACAGGCTTACCAGCTTCAGCCCGTTCCCCAACCAACAATGGAGTTGTGAACTTTAAACGATTTAGAAAGGTGATCCAGCTTTACTGCTCTCTATATAATGTGATAAAATATTGTTCTGTATAAGAGTGATGGGTTTGTTTATGGTAACTTAGAATGCTTGCCTTGTGATTTTGTTATTCTCTCTATTATTTAACTTGTTTCCTCGCCAAAGTTTTCATTGACTTGATTTAAATTCAAACTGAAACAATTTATTGTAATATTTCTGCACCGATGACGGCTGAAGTAAGATCCTACAAGGATTTTAGGGGATAACTCATTTTGTGTTACTTTCAGGGGTAAACTTTGGAAGCTTTTTGGTTCGTTCATGATTTTCTTTGTTTGCCCATTTCCTTCTCTCTCTCTCTCTCTCTCTCTTTCCTTCTTATTTCGGTGCATTTTCGTGATTGTTTTTCGTGGGATTCTGCTGCTAGATAAGGCAAGGACCTGCACCAAGTTCGTCTAAAATTGTTAATCCAAAATTCTATTTGAACTGTTGTGATAGCCAGATATTTTTTCAACTTCTCTTTTATATTTGTTCGTAGAAAAGTATTTTTTGAATGCACCATCCTGGTTTATTTAAATTTCATTAAATGATATTTCTTTTGTTTATTGTTACTAACCTTGAAATGGATTTGTAGATGGGGACTCAATCAGGAAATAGCTTTGACAATCTCATACCCTTTTCGAAGTATCCATACAAGTATAATACACATCATTTGTTCCTGATTTAGTTTTGGTTAGGCGTGTGGTAGATATTATTGGATTTTAACAACTGAAACTGATATTCTATTTGATAGCGGAGATTCTGAATACGGATATCTAGAGGTTCAGTCAATACAGGAGGAGAAAAAACGAAAACAAATGGAGGCTGCTGCAGAGAAGTTATTCAACAATGACAAGGTACTTTCCCTAAACTTTTTAGTGTACACAAACACCCGATGATGGCTTGTCTATATACGTTTCATCCTTCATTATCTTGTAGGGAAAAAAGCAACGAGGTGTAACAGGTTCTCTCCATGGATTTTCCCATCGTAGTTGATGGAGGTAATTCTTTGTTTTATGTTGTCATCAAATTTGTGGTAGATTTAATTTTGATACCCCAAAATCCATGTTCCCGGAGTTTGGAGGTAGGACCCCGCAAATCCACCAATCCACATCCCACAAAGTTTCACTCTACAACCCAAAGCATAGAAGAGATACAAAATTGGGGCCTATTCAGTTGGACTTCATAGATGTCAGATTGCTCAACGGTCCCGATCACATCTTCCTCATCTTTCACAAATTGGGGCCTATGCAGTTGAATTGATTTAACGATCTGGATTTTGCCTTTTGTGAGGTTTAATTTCACAAACTCCAGATCCGAAGAGGAGACGCTCTAACCACTTTACTGAACCCTGAGTTCCCTATCAAAGTCTTGTCTCTAGTAATAGAAGTTCTAATTAGAAACACATTTTGTACCATTAGCTACGACTATTTCTGCAGCTCTCTCTCTCTCTTTCTCTCTCCATATGCTTATATATACACGCACATTTATATCAATAGATAGAATTCTCTACCAAGTACCAACCCGTATACAATGTTTTTGAACCCGCGGTCAATTAATAATAGATATCTCTGATCATGACCACCTAAGCCAACCCTAAATATCATGCTCGGGTCTTTAGTAATGTTGTAGCTAGAATCACTTTTGTGGTCTTGGCTTTAATTGCTGGTATGGGTTCTACAACAATGTTTCGAGTTAATTCTCTTTTATGAGTGCTGCAACCATGACCACTAGCATTGACTATTATGTTACTATCTCTAATGCAGAATGATTTGAAGCTGACTGCTAATGTGAGCCGATTCAGATGAAGATTTGACTATGCAGCAAGAATGGTACTCTGATTTTTTACCAGTCCATAGTTTTGTAAAAACTAGAGTATCATGTAAATAGCTCCAAATGACGGAAGGTTTTGAAGCTAGAAGTTTGCACTTGAAAATATGCATTGAACTTGTGTAATCTGAAAGAATGTAGGGACTTGTAGGAGTTAAATATTAGGGGTTGTTTGGTACACACTAATTGCAATGAAATGAAATATTAGGGGTTATTTTTGTTGATTTTCGGTACCCGAATTGATGAACAACAAGTAATAATAATAAACATTATTATTATTATTACTACACAATTACTTACAATGGATAGAGTACAAGTGCTTTCTTGCACACATTAATACACTCACCACACTAGATTGTAGCTCACACTAGGAGCTTTACACTCAATTCTTATTCTCTGGACTCTAACTCACGAGTCTTCTTCTCTCACGAAATACACACACCCACAAAAGCCTTCCTACCTATTTATACTTAGCTTAGGTCGGTGAAGGATTTCTCCAAATGAATCTGCCCAAGTCGCCTTCTACGCCAAATTCAGAAGGTTCGTCCCTTTTCTCCAATGGCGGTGGTCTTCAATTTGGGGCTTCTTGAAAACTCCTCAAGGTATGTAGAAATCTCTAGAGAACCCTAGTAATTTCTTGGAGAGAGGAAGAGTCGGTGTTGACTCTCAACATTCTCCCTCAACACTGACTCTTTCTTCTTGAACCGTACGAGCGGATTTCTCCCACTTGATCCTTGTTGTTGGCTTTGTTCTTCATCGGCGCTCCTTGACCATTTACCTTTCTCTTCGATCGTCTTTTTCGTGCGCCCGTTCGTGACATTGCTTGCTCCTGATCGTTCTCGGAGCAATTATGATTGCTTTTCGATATCCACATTCAACGGTGATTTCTCTCGAGCTTGTTCATGTGTTAAATCTTGTTGATGTTGCTCCCCCTTTATCTCTAACTTCTTTTCGTCTATGAGCTTTGGATCATCCAAATTCAAGTCGACCAGTTCAAGTGTCTTTTCCTTCGAACCAAATTCGACCATGCTTGTTAATGCTTTTAAAATGTCGTTATCGTCTAAAATGTCCTTGCACCCAATGTTGACCGTGGCAGCTACATCTTCAAACCATCGACCTTCGTCAAAGTCAATCTCTTCTTCGCTTTCCACGTCATCAATCCAACATTCTTCGGTAGTAACTGGGTAGGCGTGGTCCTCAAACAATTCTTCCTCTTCTGGGTCGTCTTTATGAATCCTTACATCTGCGAAGGAAGCTTCCATGTCCCATTCTTCTTCACTATCATAGGGATCTTGATTGGTAACTGCATTTCCTTCGACAACCATCTTCCTGAATGGACAATCTTTTAGGAAATGCCCTTTACGACCGCAGTTGTAACATTCATTGGTTCGTCTCCACTCATCAAGTCGAGAATCATCTTTATTTTTCGGTTTTGCTTCCCCTGCGTGAGAGCATCCTTTGTACCTCGGACCTTTATGCTCATCTTGGATCTCATCTTTCTTTTTCCATTCCGCAACAACACGTCCTTGTTGCCTTCCGCGACCTCGGTGGCTAAAGAGTGCATCCTCTGAATCCATTGGTTTTGGCGTTGAAGGCCTAGATGTATGCTTGTCTAGCGTTTCTTGGCTGACTAGCAAACTCTCTAACTCTAAAAGAGATGGTTGTGTGGCCCAACCACGAATTGCCGTAACTAACCCCTTAAACTCGGGTCACAACCCATGGATGATTATCCTCTTCATTCTTTGCTCATTAATCTTTGAGTCTAGATCTAACTTCGAGATCTCATGACATAAAGATTTAACTTTACGAAAATATTGACTTACTGTTAGATTTTGTTGCGTAGTCGACATTAGCTCATTCTCGAGCATCTGGAGACGAGCCTCATTTGTCCTCGAAAATAACGTCGTATATGTCCCATATCTCTTTTGGAATTTGTGCATCCTCGACATGCTCCAAAAGTTCGTCCTTGATGCTAATCTTTAGCGCGTACATAGCCTTCCCGGCTTTCGCTTCCCATTTTCGGAATGCTTGAGTGTCCTCCTTTTTCGGTGGCGTGGTCTCACTACCACCCACGACATTCCATAACTCTTGTCCTTGTAAGTACGACTGCATACATGTTCGCCAATACTTATAATTGCCATTGTTGAGTCTCCTGACTCCACCAAATACGCTTGTCGGATCTACCATCGTGATTTGGTACTGCCTCCGTGCACGTCACCAAGTAAGCTTGGTCTCCCGACACGAGCTTCACAGTCTCCTACTGTGCACCTGCAATGATCCCGAACAACGCCTCAACAACGGTTCCCGCGATCCCAGGTCGTACCGCTCTGATACCAAATTGTTGATTTTCGGTACCCGAATTGATGAACAACAAGTAATAATAATAAACACTATTATTATTATTACTATACAATTATTTACAATGGACAAAGTACAAGTGCTTTCTTGCACACACTAATACACTCACCACACTAGATTGTAGCTCACACTAGGAGCCTTACACTCAGTTCTAGGGATGAAAATGGTTTGGCTCAAACCGCGGTTTGGAGTCGAACCGTGTGGTTTGGTTCGGTTTTTAGACATAAGTGGTTTAGCTCGATTTGAGAAATTAACAAACCATGTGGTTCAACTCAGCTTGGGGTTTGGCACTCCTAAACCGAACCGAGCCAAACCGTTTAAGATCGAACCGCGGTTTGAAACCGTGAACCGAACCGTGAAACCGAGTCGTGAACCGAACCATGAAACTGCAATCCTGACCATCCCTTCAAAATCTTAGTTAATCTCAGCCTTTAATTTTTAAAAACCCTAAATAACACCTTAACAAAACCTCATCGTCATATTCCCAAATCGTTTCTCTTCTTCCCGTTTTCTCTCTGCCGTCTCTGGTTTCTCTTATCAGCAGCGACGAGCACTTCTCTCTTCAATCGACGACGATCAGATTTAGGTTAGGGCGCTGTTAAGCTGCTTCGTGAGTGAGAGTGACGAGTCGAGGTCGAGCCGTCGAGTTCACTCATTCGTCCTCCACAACGGCCTCTAACCGGCAACTGTCATCTTCTCAGGTAATTCAAACTCTCTCCCTTGTCTAATTCGTATACTTTTATTTTTGGAGTAGGTCTGCTGAGAAACGCGTTTCTCCATAACTATGGAGAAACGCGTTTTTAATAGCCAGAAATTATACGTTTGATAACCAGAAGAAAATTTCTGGATATCAGTCTCAAAGGGTTCTCGATATCCGTGAAGCTTTTAACGGATATCCAGAAGCTCAGGCGGATATCCGTAAAACATATTTGAAGCCAAATCCAAGGCCAAGCCAACAAATTGCTTATCAAGGTTTCGGATATCCGTAAACCTTCAAATGTATATCCGTAAAACCATCAAATGAATATCCGTAAACATATTTGAAGCCAAATCCAAGGCCAATACCGTAAAATGCTTATTGAAGGTTTTCGGATATCCGTAAACCTTCAATGTATATCCGTAAAACCATCAATGAATATCCGTAAAACATTTTGAAAGTTTCGGATATCATTTTGAAGGTTTCACTGGATATCACTTTCATAAGCTTCTGGATATCCTTTCAAAGGGTTCTCGATATCCAAAACCATCGAGATCGATATCCGTAAGTAACTACGACAAGGTCATGGCCAATACAAAAAGTTTCTGGATATCCTTTCAATAGCTTCTGGATACCCGTAACCCGTTTCTCCATAACTTATGGAGAAACGCGTTTCTCCCTAGATTTTACGTTATTTTTGTATCTCGCGATTTTATGAAATTTTAGAAACAATTGGCTAATATCATGATTCCAATAGATTAATCTCATCAAATAAATCTTTAATATTTGTGAGTTTATGATATTTTAGTGAGCTTGTTTGATTTTAGTGTGATTCATGAGTTTTGCTAATACCGTGAGTTTATGAAATTTTAGAAGCAAATTGCTAATACAGTGTTCACTTCAGATTTAGGGGGATGAACCTATGTTAGATCTAGATCGCGTTTTGGATCGCGGTCTAGATTGCGGTTTGGATCGTGGGCTGAACCGCAAAATCAAACCGCAAATCAAGTCGCGGTTTAGACCGAATCAAACCGAACCATAGCGGTTTGGTTTAGCTTGGTCTGAATTTTTTTATGGTTTAGCTCGATTTGAAATTTTTCCAAACTGATGCTAGCGGTTTGACTTCTAAATTTGCCCAAACCGAACAAAACCGAATCATTTCCACCCTTACTCAATTCTTATTCTCTGGACTCTAACTCACGAGTCTTCTTCTCTCACGAAATACACCCACTCACAAAAGCCTTCCTACCTGTTTATACTTAGCCTAGGTCGGTGAAGGATTTCTTTAGGTGAATCTGCCCAAGTCGCCTTCTACGCCAAATCCAGAAGGTTCGTCCCTTTTCTCCAATGGCGGTGATCTTCAATTTGGGGCTTCTTGAAAACTCCTCAAGGTATGTAGAAATCTCTAGAGAACCCTAGTAATTTCTAGAGAACTCTAATAATTTCTTGGAGAGAGGAAGAGTCGGTGTTGACTCTCAACAGTTTTAATGTGTGCCAGATTGTTCATGAAAACTGAACTAATTAAAAGGGGTGAAACAGTGTATTTTTATTCTCAACATAATTAATTGGGTGCATTTTGCGCTAAAATTTCTGAACTTAATAATATTTTACAAAAGACTACTAACAATTTGGGGTAGCGGCTCCACGTAACTTTTTATTTTTTGGTTAGTTGACCAAAATCGAGACTTGGTCAACTAAACAAAAATTCAAAATAAAATCAAAATATTTTTTTCCCAAAGATTACTTCAATGGCATGATAAAAAATGGCGTTGCCACCGATTTTACTATAAAATTCAATTACCGATAAGAAAATTTTACTTATTTCACAACAATGGCTTACGAAATGTGATGAATCCAAGAGAGGGGAATCGGTCAACTAACCAAAATATATACTCTCTCCTTTCTCTTTTTCACGATAATATATAAAATTTCCTTTTTGGGCGTCCCACAATTAATATATATCTTTCCTAAAATGGAAAGGAATCTTTACTATTCTCTCCACTCATTCTCTCTCCTACATTATTTTAATACTCACATCACCATTATAATTTACTATTCTCTCCACTCATTCTCTCTCCTATTTTATTTTCACACTCACAACACTTTCAATATAATACTTCCTCCTTAATTCCCGTGCTTTGGCAAAAAAATCTATAAAACTATGGAACGGAGGGAATAATAAAGTGAAAGTGTAATAATTTCTCAAAAATTACCATAAAACATGGCAAAAATGGTATAGTCATCGATTTTACTATAAAACGCAATTACGTATAATAAATACTTACTCAATTCATGCACAACTAAAAAGTTAGTTTGAGTGCCAGAAATTTTTACCCCGGAGAACAAATCTTTCTCCGGGACACCCTTTAGCGTTATCGTATTCATTCATAAATCATTTTCCGACTATCATATTTATTTCGGTAAATTCAGCAGTTTTAATATAATTTACATTTCTTTTATGCTTGTATTTATTTTTTATTATTTTTATTTTAGATTGTATCCCTACTAATAAGTTTTATCTTAATCACAATCACAAATTGTTAAACAAATAAAAAGAAGATCAAATAGTAAAATTGGTAGGATCTCATTTCATTTTCTTGAACAAAATCGCTTATGGAGATTGTACAAGTGTGTAGTGGTGTTATACAATATGTTGCCACCAACCTTTCTGATTCCCTATCATAAAGACACTCTGAAAAAGCAGCAGCAGCCACCGCCACCCCCACCAGTAGTTTCGGGATGCGGTGGCGCTCGGAAACAACATCCCACACTGCAGCCCTTTCGATGGATGCCCACGGCGGCAGCAGTATTTGCTGTCATTTTTTTTTTACCTTCATCAAGGCGGCGCCTCCCTGCGGCCCCGTCCCCCTTCTTTCACACCCACAAACACACACACGCACGCACACTTTCTCAAGGTTCATTGAATTTCAATCAATTCATAGGAACCCATTTTTGGCATTTTCTTGATTTGAATTGCATTATTAGCTAACATGCAATACTTGCTAAGAATGCAGTTGGAATTGCTTGTATAATTGCATTAGCTAGAAACAAGAGTTTTCACACACACAATTGCTCTTTCTCAAGACCCATCAATTTTTAATCAATTTGTAGGGAACCAATTTTGCCAATTTTCCTTTCTTTGAACTGTATTTTAAGCTGACATGCAGATCCTGCATACACTGCATTTTTAATTATTTCTTTAATTGCAATTCTTGCAAAACCTGTCTTTGTGTTACTTGTCTAATTGCATTTGCTTGGGCAAAGTTTCACACTTAATGTTTTTGTTCAATTTAGACAATTTCAAAAACCCATAAAGTTTTCCACTCATTTTGGGTTTATTTTTGCAGAATGGAGGTAATGCCATTGGTTTTGTGATGTTTAATTTGTGAATTCCTGGATTAGTTGAACGCGATATTGAAGCATAGTTGTGAATTTGTAAGATAATGCTTACTGATTCACTCGATGCATTGAGCTTGTGTTTAGGGAAATAATGAGGGAACGGATAGGCAAGAACAAGGAGGAGCATCTTGCCTTACAAAGGTTAGATTTTTGTTTTCTTTAAATTGTTATTTTATTGTTACATGCTGGTATTTGAAAAGTTACGGAGCTTCATGTTGTTATCTAATGTAATACTTGTTCAAATGGGCTCTAATTTTTTCATGTTCCTCATTTGGGCTTGTCGTTCACTTTTGATTACTAGCTCTAACTTGTGCTGGTTGACTTATAAAGTGATGCAGTCGTGTCGGTAGTATATCTAGTGATGACTTCTGGTCAACCAACATTGGATTTGTGTAGATACTATGGATATCTTTCATTTTTGCAAATGATATGCTCGGTTTGAATACATGTTAGAGTGTAACAAACTCTGTGCAATTACTTTTAACTTCTTACGTTTCAAGGCTGGCTAACTGTAGGTAGTTAACAACTACAATCATACACGATAATGTCCTTTTGTTTCATGTGAATGGTCCACTATTCTGTGTTGGGATATTTCACTCAAAATAGTCTACAAACATTACGTAACCTCGAAGTGTTTTTGTAATGATAACCAACTCTGACATGTACTAATATATTCCGTAGTTATTAGGGTTTTTAGATGTGGACTCTTTGATCAGAATGGAGAGAGTCTTGGAGAGTGTCTGAGGGGTAGATGCTCAAAACTCACCCTGTATCCCAATTACTTCGGGGTTTGCTATTTGAGTCAAATTTGGCTATTCTACCTAGTCTAGTACAAAATCCTAAATCAAGCCAAACTTACTTATATCCTTCTTAATAATTGTTGGCCATCTAAGTTTTTGTTTTCCTCCCCCCAGGACAATTGTTCATAGATGAAAACACAAATTTAAATTTTACATCTCATTTAGAGCTATAAGGTTTTGCCAATTAGAGGAGCTTAATTTTGCCAATTGGAGTTTCCTAATGAAAACTCTTAACCTTCCTTCTTTCGTCGTCTCTTCTTCACTTTTATATTCCCTTTCCCTAGTCCTGCCGCGCTACATTTATGCAGTAGGTTGTATGGCCATTTTTCTTCATGTATGGCAAGAACATCCATATCCATAATACACATGCTATGCTACCTGCCATAACATTTCTCCTTAGACCTAAGGCTGTATACTAACTAAACCAGTTGATCTATGCTTTGAGTGTTTTGAGTTCAGCTCTTAAATTTTAAATAATGAAGCTAGCAAAACTAAAGGTTTAACCGAGCCTAAGCAAAACATATAATCTCTCCATCCCACTTGAAGAGGTGTATATTCCTTTTTGGATGTCCCATTAGAAGAGTAACTTTCCCTTTTGGGAAGTCTCTTTAATCAACTGACTATATTAACCTTCGTTTCCCGCCTAGTTTGAAATTAAATGTTAGCCCCTTATTTGAACTCAAATGATTTGAACATTTTGAGGGGCAATTTAGTTAATTAATGAGTTGTTAAACACTTTCCTTAATTTGCGTACATGGTCAAGCCACCCCTCTTCAAGTGGGATGAAGTACTATCAATCATATGAATATACATAAATTACTTAATCTAGCTGAAACCACAAGAATCTGTTTATACTTCAAGTCGAAGATTGTGTCCGAAGTTGTTTATACCTCAAGGCTAAAATAATGTCCAAACTTGACTCGTACCCAACCCGAGATCGATAAAGCTTCAGCCAATTTGGTACATTTGACATCCCTATGGGTCTTGGTTCAATAAGCTAAAAGAAAAAAAAGAAAAAAGAAAATGAAAAAAGGAAGCTTGATGTCCGTCCATGCATCTCACGATTACAGGAAAGCCATAAATGCATTCATGAAAGAAACGTACATTCGACCGACACGGGGATGGAGTCAAATTAATTAGGTTTGTTTTGGATTTATTAACTTTCTTTTGCCTTTTAGATTCGTATAATCTATTCTCTTTCCTTTATGATCGCATAGTTATGGCACTCAATCTCTAGATTACACAGGTGTCCCACCCTTTCGATAAATTATACAAGTGTCTGGTTCATAAATCCTACATCTGTTCTCAGTAAGTTTGCGCTGTCGCATTCTTCTTCCCCAACTCCACTTTCCTTGAGCCATCCGCAAGCTAAATTGTTGGCTTGCTAGTTGCTACTCTTTCAGTTCATTTCTATTCTTCGGAATGCAGTTGTAGATTATGAATTTGGATAAACCAGTGGTATTTCGTGTTTCTCTACCTAACAATGGTGTAGGGTGAGTTCGCAAAATCATGATATTCTGTTGGATTATCTTCTTCTTATATTCTGCTAACCTGCTCTTTTATTTGGTAATTTTAAGGTTAATTTGGCTTGGATTGGTATTTAATCTTCTTTGGGCATTAAGGCATTGCGTTGATTTATCTACTTATTTTCATTTTCCCCAGGTTAATCTGATATTGTTTGGTTCATACCGATCTTTGTCTTCTGGGAAACCATGTGTTCTGTTACTTGCATGCAAGTTCATAGGGCTAGATATAATGAATTTCTTGGTTTCGATCTGCTTAAATTATTTATTTATCTGGCTTGATACTAATTTAGTTATAATTCATTCATATTTAATAGTAGCCGAAGAATTTTACTTTATCAGTGTGAAATTTTATCAGTCATTTAGCCTAATTTTAAAGTTCCTCTACTTTGATCCGACTATTATTTGAAGTTTGAACCTTGAGAATGACACTGGCCTATGGTGCAGGTTCCTCAACTGTATAATTAATAAAAGGGAAAGTTTGGAGATCAAGGGTAGTTTTGGTCATTTTCCTTGTGAAACTCTTTGAAAACGGAAGATGAGTGTGGAAGAGAAATTTAATTGGTCTGAATGGACTAAAGAGCAGGATAAAGTATTTGAGAACTGTTTAGCACTTTATGCTGACGAACCGAATGATCGATGGGAAAAAATAGCAGCAGCTCTTACAGGGAAAACATGTCAGGAGATTAGACGTCATTATGAGATGTTAGTTGAAGATCTTAATGCAATTGAGTTGGGCTGTGTGCCTTTGCCTAGTTACGGTGAGTCTGCTGCAGAGGATACAAAAAATGAGGATGGTTCTGAAGTTAGTGAAACTGCACAAACACAATCTGGAATAGCACAAAAAAATTCTACTCGTGCAAGGAAAGCATCAAGAGTAAAGAAAGAAAGGCGAAAGGGGATACCTTGGACACAGGACGAGCATCGGTAATACTCCCTCCGTCCCTAATTGAATGTCGATTTTTTTTTTTCAAATTAGCTCTTAATCAAGAGCAAATTTGAAACTTTTCTCGACGTTCATTTAGGGATAGAGGGAGTATGATATGTTATACTCCTATAGTTATGTGCTATTTCTATACCTGAATAGGTGATTGCTTACAAATATACCCTGCATATAAAATAATTATATGCACCCATATCTATATTTCCGAAGTGAGTGTTTTCGAGTGAAAAGTTGCTAAATTTCATGTCACAATCATGTCCTAGTTTCCATTGGGCTATCATGCTAGGGTTAGGGCTGAACTGTGGAAGGGTATGGCGTGCTTGGGAAGGGCTGACCAGTTTCAAACCCGTGTTGCTACTTCTAATTACAATGACTATGAGACTATTTTCTATGCGAAACATTTCTGTAAATAATCTGTAGTAATTTCTCGTGCAACAACCATCCCATAGCTCAGAGACACAATGAATACTTGTTCAATAAAAATGTTGGCAGATCTAAAAGGATAAGGGTATTTGTACGTTCAAGTTTGAGAAAGAATATAATACCTCCGTCCCAAAATGAATGTCCAAAATTTTGTTTAATTTGCTTTTGATCAAGAGCAAATTTCAAAACTTTTTGGATGTTCATTTTGGGACGGAGGGAGTAAGTGTGTGTGTGTGTGTGTGTGTGTGTGTGTGTGTGTGTGTGTGTGTTTATGTGCTCAAGCATGAGTTTGAATCTGTTTTCGCTATCATGTGTAATGTTGTTGGGCCATCAAGTTGTAAGATTAAGTTTTCATGTGTGCAAAATGACTTAGATTGCCCTTTCTCTTGTAGGAATTTTCTCAAGGGTCTGGATAGGTTTGGAAAAGGAGATTGGAGGAGCATCTCTAGGCATTGTGTGCCATCTAGAACATCTACACAGGTTGCCAGCCACGCCCAGAAGTATTACAATCGCTTGAATTCCGGAACCACCAAGCAGAGGAAAAGAACTAGCATTTACGATGTAACTTGCGAGGACGAGGGACGGACGTCGGGTCCACAAGGTCCAGCTGGGGGAAACACTGCCGCTTCTGCATCAGCATCCTCCGCCATAACCGAGAAATCACCCCCACCCATTCCTCCAACTGTCGATTCCATCACTGAGCATATCAATGAAGCTTCTGCAGCCGGACCCTTTACTGTAGCCGGGATGTCATCATCACCGTCTATTGGCTGCCCAGTCGTGGGCCTGACTCAGGCAATATATGGGTTCAATGGACCACTTCTTAACGAGTGCAGCATATTTGACATTTCTGATGTCCCTTTCTGCTGATCAGAATGGAATATGGAGCCAACTTAATGTGTGTGTAGTTACTATGTGTTTTTTCAGCTGCCAAAACTTAGTGCATTGTGGAACTTCTTTGTTATGTGGATGTTACTTATTTGTATTACCAACTACTCCGTATAATCTTTAAGTATCTATCTAAGTGCTTGTATTGGTAAAAGGATAAATCTCTCTTTGTTTCACTGTGTGGATGTGTGTGTGGAGTTCTTGAGATGAAGGTCAATGTGGGTCCCATTACGAAGGAATATGACTGGATTCATAAATATAAATACTCATATGATATGTTAGTTGATCGAATGCGACATTTATTATTTCGGGGGACTGAGGTTTAGGAGTATATATTTAAGTATTTCTTGAGACACAAGAAATACTTTAAGAAGAAAGTTACTTGAAAATAAAATTTTAAAAAATTATTGATTTTGTACCGACATTCAATTTGTTAAGGAAGGAGGGAGTACTTCATTTCTCAAGTTTGAACGGTAGTGATAAGAGTTATACCCCTGATTGAATCTTGGATGGAAGAAGTAGGCTTAATGTGCCAATACACAACTTAAATATGGAAAAATTCCTTTTTAACCACAAAGCCCGGATCATATCCCATCAAAATCCAACCCAAATAAAAAAAGACTGACTCCTTTGTTATTTCAAATTAAAATCCCTTTAAACCCCATTATACATGGAACGACCAAAACGCCGTTAACTTCTGTCAAATTGAATCTGAAGCATACTCTCATCGACCTCAGCGTGAAGACCTCCGATAGGGATCAAAACGCCGTACCCCGCCATCATCATCTCCTTAAAGAAGAAGTGCACCATCTTTCCGCCAATGGCCATGTCGATGAAGCCCTCTTTCTCTTCTACTCCCTCAACATTCCTCCCACCCACCAAACCTACGCCAATCTCTTTCAAGCCTGCGCTCGTCACTGCCGTCTCTCCCAAGGCCGAGCCCTCCACCACCACATGGTCTCTACCAGTACTCACAGTGACATCTATTCCGCCAACCATTTAATCAATATGTACGCGAAATGTGGTGAATTGGACTACGCGCATCGCTGTTCGACGAAATGCCTGACAGAATTTGGTTTCGTGGACTATTCTCATTTCTGGTATGCACAACATACGGTAGAACCAATGAGTGTTTCACTGCTTTCTCGGGATGTTAAGGTGGCATCGGCCGACCGAATTTGCCTATGCCGCCGTGCTTACTCTCTCGTGATTTCAACCGTGGCAAAGGTGCACATGCGCCGGCCTTGAAAACTTGTTTTGATGCTTTTGTATTTGTAGCAAATGCTCTCATTTCCATGTATTGGAAGAGTTGTTTTTCCGATGATAACGATGATGAAACAGAGCATGAGGCGACTTGGACGGTTTTCAAGGATATGCGGTTTCGAAATACATAACCTGGAATTCGATGATCGTGTGTTTTCAGAGTGGTGGAATGTGGGTTGAAGCTACCCGTTTTTTCTCCTAGATGAGACATGATGGTATTGTGTTTGATCGTGCCACAATTCTTAGTGTTTGTTCATCCTTGTCCACAGCTAGGGGCAAGAATATTGATGTTGATGAGGCTTGTTTGAAGTATTGTTTTCAAGCTACACTCACTTGCCATCAAAACATGGTATATCTCGTAAACCGTAGTTGCAACCGCACCGGTGAAAGCTTATTCGGATCTTGGGTCGATGTTGCCGATTGTTACCAACTTTTCATGGAGATGAGTGGTCCCCGTGATATTGTTTCATGGATCGGGATAATAACCATATTTGCGTAACATGACCCCGAAAATCCCTCACCCTTTAATAATCTCAAATTGAGTGTTTGAAATGTAATTAATAAGATATGTTGTTGTTTAGGTTATGGGATATTAAGGTTCTTTGATGTAATTGGTGGGAAAGGTTTTGGGTACCTTTCCCATTGATAAAGCCACCATTATTAATCATAAAATCTCAGTTTTTGTTTATCTTTTTTTATAGGAATCTTTTTATTTGATATTTTGCTTCTTGTATATTTTTATTTGATAATAGAGCATCTCCTATATCACTTGCTATAGGACTATTAAAAGGTCTTAAAGCTTTGTATATGATGTTGCCATGTCATATAGCACTTGCTATAGGACTATTAAAAGGTCTTAAAGCTTTGTATATGATGTTGCCAAGTCCTATAGCACTTGTTATAGGACCATTTAAAGTTCTTTTAGCCGTATTTGATGTTGCCAAGTCCTATACCGCTTGCTATATGACCATTTAAAGTTCTTTTAGTCACAGATTTGATGTTGCTGTGTCCTATACCGCCTGCTATAGGACGGGCTTATATCTCGTATTTGATGTTGCTAGGTCCTATACCGCTGCTATAGGACCATTCAAAGGGCTTATATATGTGTATTTGATGTTTGCTAGGTCATATACCAGTTGCTATAGGACTAATTAAAGGCCTTATATTTGTGTATATGATGTTGCCAGGTCCCATACCATTTGCCACATTGTTATTCACAAAAAACAATAAATCAAATGTCTATATCACTTGCTATAGGACCATTAAAAGGTCTTAAAACTTTGTATATGATGTTATCAAGTCCTATAACACTTGTTATAGGACTATTTAAAGTTCTTTTAGCTGCAGTATTTTGATGTCCGAGTCCTATACCAATTGCTATACGACCAATTAAAGGGCTTATAGCTTTGTATATGATATTGATGTGTCCTATACCAATTGCTATAGGACCATTCAAAGGTCTTATTTGCTTTGTATATGATGTTGTCGTGTCCTATACCAGCTTGCTATAGGACCAATTAAAGGGCTTATAGATTTGTATATGATATTGACAGTCCTATACCAATTGCTAAAGCGACCATTCAAAGGTCTTATAGCTTTGTATATGATATTGACATATCCTATATCAATCTCAAATGGGTTAAAAATGACTTAACAATTAATGTAGGACCAATTAGAGGCCCGTTACTACAGGAATAAGCCTCGTTACGCTTCCTTCATAAGTTGGTATAAAAAAAACAATTTGACACCGAGTGAAGTTAATCGAATTCACAACTATAAGACCTTTGAATGGTCCTATAGCTGAAATGGTATAGGACCTTTCAAAGGCATTATTGCTTTCAGATATATGATAAGGTTGGGAGGTCCTATACCAATTGCTATAGGACCAATTAAAGGGCTAATAGCTATGTATATGATGTTGGCGTGTCCTATATCAATTAGTATAGGACCAATTAAAGGGCTAATAGCTATGTATATGAAGTCAAGGTGTCCTATACCAATTGATATAGGACCAATTAAAGGGCTTATAGAGTTGTGTATGATGTTGGCAGGTCCTATAACAATTACTATAGGAACAATTAGAGGCATGTTACTACATGAATAAGCCTGTTATAGATCCTTCATAAGTTTTTATAAAAAAAACAATTTGACACTGAGTGAAGTTAATCAAATTCACAACATTTTTATGGGAAGAATTTTTTCCTTAATTTAATCCCCTTAGAGAAAACTCAAACTAACAGATCCAATGAACTGAAAATTCGAGTATAAAGCTCAGTGTCAAATTAATCCCCTTAGAGAAAACTCAAACTAACAGATCCAAATAACAATCACAAATAGAAATGTGAACATAAAATCATAGCGAAGAGAGTCCTGAATCGACCTATCAAGGTATGAATAACTTCTTTCCTACACCCAACAAACGCTATACCACTCCCCTTATTCCCATGGCTGCTCATCTTATCCTCCGAGTTGATCCTTTTCTTCATCTGGTTCCTCAACGAAGCTTACAAATGGCTTCCCGTTTCCCGAACTGTATACCCGGAAAGACTGCCGGAAGATGAACACCTTCCGGCTATGGACGTCTTCGTTTGCACGGCTGATCCGAAGAGGGAGCCGGCGTCGTCAATACTCTCGTCTCCGACCTCAACCTATCCTCCAACTCTTCCTTCCTCGGCATCTCCGTTGACCGCTACCATCAACGCCTCCTCGCCGTCGTCCACTCCCGTTCAGATCCATCCATTAGTGCCCTAGCCGCATACGAGAGAGTTTTTGAAAAAAAAAAACTTTTTTTTTGGAATGTGCGGTAACGGCGGTGTTAACAAACCGTTTGTGTCTGTGATGTGTGGGTTTTAGTGGGATTTCAATCTCAAATGGGTTAAAATGACTTATTTATTTGAACTATGGGTTTTTGGGTCTCTAACTCTTTAAATATTGAGAGAAAAAATGAGTGAAATTGATAAGTGCAATACATAATTTAAATTTGTAAGAGAAAAAAAGTTGAGTAGAGTTGATAAGTGGGGCTCTCATTTTTACCATTTTAAAAAAGATGAAACTTGTAATGAAATACCTTTGCCTTTGACACCGTTTTTATAGGAATCCATAACTCAAAATCATTTAGCTATAAATCGTACTCCCCTCATTCCATTTTAAATGTTTTTTTAGCAAATATTGTAGAAATCAAGAAATCATTTAATTTTTCTTCATTTTTCATCAATACCATTTCTTACCCTATTTTTTTATTTTTTTTTATTTTTTTTTTCTTCTTTTTTTTTTTTTTTTTTTTAAAGGGGATCAACACATTTCACCGCTCCCCTCGATGCACTTCACGTAGGCGCCTAGGCTATCTTAGGGAGGGCAATGTCATTCCCTCTAACCACTGGTGGAGGAATCGAACCCATGACCTCCAGGTTGGAAGCCATGAATTCTAACCATCAGGCTAAGACCCCGCGTGCACCATTTCTTACCCTATTAAATGCATATGAAGATGAGAGATATTAAAAGAGAGGGGAGAAAATATGTTAATGATTCGAAAGGATAATTTGGCTTATTAAATAAAAGAATATCCAAAACGATAATTAAAAAGAAATTTTATAAAGGATCTAAAAAGACATTTAAAAATAAACGGAGGAAGTATTAAATGGTTTAAACTTTGAAGAGATGAATTTCTTAAGTCAACAAAAAATTTATGACGAGTCTAAAAAGACATTTAAAAAAGGAGGGGGGGGGTGTTTGTGCATGCTCGATTTTGAGGATGTACAAGGAGCCCAATTGTACAGGATCCAAAATTTTAGAGAGTCTCATATTTTTTCCCACTTCAAAAACCTAGCTCAAATGCTAGTAATAATATATAAATTTAAACGTGTTAATGTAACATGTAATACATTTAACTTGGTTGAATAACTTCATTTTTATATTTCTTGAGGTGCTGGGATCAAATCACCCCACACGATTTTCATTTTCATGGAAATTTGAAACCTATTTTTCCTTTGCCTGCCTTTGTTAACTTTCTTTCTTTCCATTTACTTGTTTCAGGAAATTTTACTTTTATTTTTTATTTTCTTATTTTATTATCAAAACTAAATTATTGTGTACTGTTTTATTATATGTATATATTAAGTGCATCATATTCACATTTGGCACAAGACCCCTAAAAATATTGAGATGGGCCTGTGTTTGTGTTTGGGGGGTTTGTGTAGGGTTTAACGAATCGAGCTGGCTCGAGCTTGACTCGGGCTCGACTAAGGGGGTTTTTGTTTTTTTAAGTGATAAGTGCTGAAATCTGATTTCAGTTCTGAAAATGGCTGAATGATTAAGAGGCAAAGAATCGAAAACCGATTTCCGAATTGGATAAGTTGTTTGATTTTCTATCTCGAATTCATTATCCGAAATGCTTAAAAAAAAAAAAAAAACGTAAATGCGGTATGAAACAAGAAATGTTTTAAAAAAAAAAATTAAACAAAACCAAATATGAAATGAATGTCTTTCAGAGGCTTTCGGAGGCAATTCAAGAACATTTTAACCACTTAAAATTAAGAGGACTTTAAGAGCCTAACAAGCCTTATTTCAAAAAAAAAAAAAAAAAAAAAAACAACCACACTTATTTCTCTAATCCTCTTAATGAATAAGTGTTAAGAGGCAAACAAGGCTTAAAATCAAAAAACAAACGCCCCCTAAAAAAAGCTCGAGTTTGAGTGGGCTCGAGGTGAACTCGAACTCGAGCTTGAATCGACTTTTCAAGCTCAATTTTTTATCGAGTCGGCTCGTGTTCGGCTCGTTTGTTCAACGAGCTTCGTTCGAGCTCGGCTCGTTTAACTCGTTAAAAGCTCAAATTATTTTTTGTTCGCAAACGGCTCGAGTTCGGCTCAAACTCGGCTCGTAAAGCTCGAATTATTATAACTTTTGTAATAAATACACATATACTACATGTACTATATAATATATGTATGTATGAAATAATATATTTATTTATATTTTTCTACATTGTACAAAAAACGAAGCATAATTAGCAATATTTGTATTCTCAAAATGAATTAAACTGTATAAATTGTACAATAATTTAAATTAATTTAAAAATTTTGTATTTTCATGGTGAAACCATATAAAGATTGTATACACGATAGACCTTTTATTTTAAAAAATAAATAAATTATTCTTTTCAAATGCAGATATATTGTCTAATATAATAATATTTTCATCAAAATAAAAAATAAATTAATATCTATAAATGTACTTGTATATTTATT
The DNA here is from genome assembly GCA_022495995.1 of Adenophora triphylla var. japonica. Taxonomy (NCBI): domain Eukaryota; kingdom Viridiplantae; phylum Streptophyta; class Magnoliopsida; order Asterales; family Campanulaceae; genus Adenophora; species Adenophora triphylla. The sequence continues at coordinate 300,511 of JAFEMH010002191.1, forward strand.
ATATATTTAACTATTTAAATCTAAAATTAAAAAAAAAATATCTATCATGTACACCCACATATATATATGTACACATACATATATTTATATAAATATGTATCTGTATATATACATACATATTATATATGTGTATATATGTGAAATACTAGTAAAAGCCCGTGTCCAAGGACAGGTTTTTTTTTTAATTATTTTTTTAATTTTTTTAATTAAAAAAAAATAAATTTTTTTTTTAAGGGCAAAATGGAAAAGGGACAACTTAGTGAGGGCAAAATGGAAAATTTGGCTTATGAAACTGTTCATTGCACTGTTCACGGAGGGGTTGCCATTTATACTATAGATATTTATGTACACAAATATATACACATATATGTCTATACATAGCTACGTGTGTGTATATATATATACTAGTACATATGCCCGTGTCCGAGGACACGGGTCTGTTTTTTTAATTAACATAAATCTCCTAGCACATGCCCGTGTCCAAGGCCACGTGAGATTTTTTTTTTTTTTATATCTTAAAAAAAAAAAAAAAAAAAAACATGTATGTCGCACGACATACAAAGGTGGGAGGGCAAAACAGGAAATGAAGTAAATAGTGAGGACAAAAGGGTCATTTTCGCCCGTATAACTGTTCATTCAACTGTGCTAAAAGCACCCTTCATTTATACTATATATATATATATATATATATATATATATATATATATATATATATATATATATATATATATACCCACCATAGGAGTATCATAACAAGTGACCCATTATTTTTAGGACAAAAATGTCCCTCGTTCTTCAAAGCAATCATATGTTATGATGGGGGCAAAATTGTAATCATAAAAGAGAGAAAGAGAGAGAGAAAGAGAGTTAGTATTAAATAAGAGAGAGAGAGAGAGAGTTAGTATTAAATAAGAGAGAGAGAGTTAGTATATCTCTCTCTTTGATGATTACAATTTTACCCCCATCATATATATGGTTGCTTTGAGAAACGAGGGACATTTTTGTCCAAAAATAATGGGCCACTTGTTAAGATACTCTTGAAGGGGGTATCCTAACAAAACCCATATATATATATATATATATATATATATATATATATATATATATATATATATATATATATATACTCCCTCCGTCCCGTCCAACTTAGGACATTCACTCCCGATACGGAGATTAAGGAATACTATTATAACTAGCATTACTCCCGTGCGATGCACGGCAAAATCATGTTATTGTATTTAATAATTAAAATTTAATATATAAAAGACTATTTTTCTTCACTTGTTTTTCATACAATATTTTCTCATTAAAAATATTATTAAAAAAGTTTATATTAAGAAATAATGGCAATAAACTAAACATGAATCATTATATGTTACTCTAAGACATAAATTAAAGAAAAATAACAAAAAAGTAAAATAAATTTATACATTATGAAAAACTTTCTTAAACACTACATTATCAGTACATAGATAAGATTGCTAGAGCTTATCATCATTACAAATCAATATTTTAAGACCATCAGTTAGTTGCCACTCCAAATAAATCAAATCAAGGTAAAACTCCGTCTCACTTTAAATTATAAAATAATAATCATTAATAAAAGAAACTAAATAGAAATATTATTTTTCAAATATCAAATAAATACTTTAAAAAATATACTTCTATAAAAAATTATATTACTTATTTCAAAAATAAATATTACTTTCGACGCAAAATGAATAACCAAAAAATAATACTACATTTTTTATCCAAAAAAATGAGCATTACTTCCTTCATCCCAATGAATATTTTAAAAATTAATACTACTTCATTCACCACTGAAATTAATGTTTTTAATGTTAGTGCATTCGTCTCAAAATATGGCATTAAAATGACATTAATTTTTTAGACGAATAAAGTAGTATTCTTTTTTTAAATGTTCATTGAGACGAAGGAAGCCATGTTCATTTTATTTATTTTTTGACATAGAAAAAAATTCTTTCAATTAAAAAATGAATATTACTTTCGTCCCAAAATTAATACTACTTTCTATATCAAAAAAAAAATAAAATTGATTCATTTGCCTCAATGAACATTTAAAAAAAATTACTACTTTACTTGTCAAAAAAATTAATATTCATTTTCTGAGAGGAAGACACTAATATTATAAACATTAATTTTTACGAAAGAATACTACATCATCTAAAAAAATAAATTACTATCTTCGTCCCAATGAATATTTTATAAAATATTACTTCATTTGTTTAAAAAATTAATGACATGAAGAAAGTAATGTTCATTTTTTTGGACAAAAAATGTAGTATTATTTTTTGGTTATTCATTTTGAGTCGAAAGTAATATTTATTTTTGAAATAAAGATTATATTTTTTTATAAAAGTATATTTGTAAAAATATTTATTTGAGATAGAAAAAATAATATTTCTACTAATTTTTTTATTAATAATTATTATTTTGTAATTTAAAGTGAGACGGATATTTTCACCTTTCATTTTCGTTTGGTCTGAATCCCTTGGCTTGATTTAGTGACCGGTAAATCATTAGGTGGATCCACTTGGCCTGTTGACCAGTTTTATTGACCCGTAAACCATTTGGTGGATCCGCTTGTGGCCTGTTGGGTCATCCTAACCGGTAACTCATTTCATTTGGATCGGTTTGGCATGATTGGATCGGTCATCCTATTGACCGGTCATCAATTAACCGATCCTTTTTTTTTTTACTCTTTTATCAAAACGCTCTCGTACTTTTCATAATTATACCAATTGTCATCAGCCCGCTTTGATAGATAGGAGTTGATTCCCGTCCAAATATGGGTCACACTCAAACAATCAATTGAAGGAAAGTTGCACCGTTGCAGTTTAGATTTCTTTTAGGAAATTGACTAATTAACTGTAATCAATATGTGACCGATTTAATGTCATTAGCGATGTTGCGGTATGGATCGGTATTAGGATAAAATTGATATCATACTGAAATGTAGTATTATTTTTTAATTATTTATTTTGAGTCAAAAGTAATATTATTTTTGAAATGAACAATATAATTTTTATAAAAGTATATTTTTTAAAGTATTTATTTGAGATGGAAAAAATAATATTTCTATTTAATTTTTTTTATTAATAATTATTATTTTATAATTTAAAGTGAGACAAAATTTGTACATTTAATTTGAATCGATTGTGACCGGTTTGGATCGGATCGGTGTCACACACGCACTTTACCGATTTTTTGGTAATCCAGTCAACATCGGTAAGAGCATGTGATTGTTTCTTTTTTTTTTTCTCACTCTTTCTTTACCGATTTGAAAAATCGGTAATCCAGTCAACATCGGTAAGAGCATGTGATTGTTTTCTTTTTTTTTTTCTCACTCTTTCTCTTTCTCTGTTTCTGTTTCTTTCTTTCTTTTTTTTTTTCTTTCTTTCTTTTTTTCTTTCTTTTTCTTTTTTATTTTGATTACATTTTGATTTTCCTTCTTTTCTTTTCTGTCTCTTTCTATTATTTCTTTCTTTTCTCTTTCTTTCTTTTTTTCTTTTTTTCTTTTTCTTTTTGATTTTGATTATATTTTGAGGTGAATGAAGTAATATTAATATTTAAAATATTCATTGGAATAAAGGAAGTAATACTCATTTTTTTGGACAAAAAATGTAGTTTTATTTTTTGGTTATTCATTTTGAGTCGAAAGTAATATTTATTTTTGAAATAAATAATATAATTTTTTATAGAAGTATATTTTGTAAAGTATTTATTTGAGATGAAAAAAATAATATTTCTATTTCGTTTTCCTTATTAATAATTATTATTTTATAATTTAAAGTGAGACGGAAGGATCGATAAATCATTTATACTTGGTGACCGGTCAAGGGTCAAGAGTGGTCAGCAAAAAAAAAAACATTTACTTGGTAGGATTGGTAAATCATTTATAGTTGGTGACCGGTCAAGAGTTTACTTGGTGATCGATCAAGATTTACATTTACTTGGTGACCGGTCAGGATCAGAAAAAAAAAAAAAGGAATGGGTCAGCAACTCTTTTGAATAATTTTATATTTTATTAGATTTGGATCGATTGATCTTGTATATAACTTATACCTGCCGACGTCAATACACCCACATCGGTTGACCCTTGTATATAACTTATACCTTTCTCATGACTGAAAATTGGAATTGTCATAATATTATAAACATTAATTTTTACAAAAGAATACTACATCGTCTAAAAAAATAAATTACTATCTTCGTCCCAATGAATATTTTATAAAATATTACTTCATTTGTTTAAAAAATTAATGTCTTATATTGAAACGAAGGCACTAACATTACAAACATTAATTTTTGAGGCAAATGAAGCAATATTTTTTTTTTAAATATTCATTGGGATGAAAAAAGTAATGTTCATTTTTTTGGACTAAAAATGTAGTATTATTTTTTGGTTATTCATTTTGAATCGAAAGTAATATTTATTTTTGAAATGAAGATTATAATTGTTTATAGAAGTATATTTTTAAAGTATTTATTTGAGATGGAAAAAATAATATTTCTATTTAGTTTTCTTTATTAATAATTGTTATTTTGGGATGAAGAACTTGACTGGTCAACCGGTAGTTTGACTCAAAAAACCGATTGTATTGGATTGTATTGGAGTTATTAAAGCAAAGGAATACTCAAAACATATTGACCATAAAAATGAGGACTTTTTAACTCCAACACAACCGGTTAAACATTTTCTAGTGGGACATTCGCATGCTTCTTTTCTACCGGTTAGACATTTAGAAAAAATTTCTTAGCCGGTTAGACATTTAGAAAAAAACTTGACCGGTCAACCGGTTAGACATTTAGAAAAAATTTCTTAATCGGTTAGAATTTTTAACTCCAACGCAACCGGTTAAACATTTCTATTTAATTTTCTTTATTAATAATTATTTATTAATAAAGGAAGTTATATTTTTAAAGTTCTACAACAAATGTTTAAAGGAGAAGAAACAAAGGGAGAGGTCATGTCAAACCTTTTATGCCCCCTCCCTCGGTGAGAAGCAGAGACTTGTTAAACTCATCCATCACTTGGCCCCTTACTTCATCCATCACTTGCCCCCTTACCGATCCACTTGCCCCCTTACCGATCCAAATAAATAAAAAATTTACAAACTTCGTCTAACTTTAAATTACAAACTGCTAATTATTAATAAAAAAAAATAAATAGAAATATTATTTTTTTCAGAACTATATTTTTTAAAGTATTTATTTAAGATGGAAAAAAAATAATTTTTTTTTTCATTTTTTTATTAATAATTATTATTTTATAATTTAAAATGAGACGAAATTTGTACTGATGGTTTGTTACTTTGGATCGGTTAGGTTAAGCAGTGCAAAGGCAATCGGTTAAGGGCAAAGGCAATCGATTAAGCAGGGCATAGGCAAGGCAGGGACTTGATTTGATTTTGTATCGGTACAAATATTAATTTGTACTGATAGCCATTTGGCCCATTACCGATCCAACTAAGGTTGTATCCAACCCAAACCAATTACAAACGCCGTCTCACTTTAAATTATAAAATAATAATTATTAATAAAGAAAATTAAATAGAAATATTATTTTTTCCATCTCAAATAAATAATTTAAAAAATATACTTCTGAAAAAAATAATATTTCTCTTTAGTTTTTTTATTAATAATTATTAGTTTGTAATTTAAAGTTAGACGGAGTTTGTAAATTTTTTATTTATTTGGAGTTTGACCGATCAATTTTCCTCCCTCAATCGATCCAAACAAACCCAGTCAATTTTCCCTCTTTTCTCTTGCCTAACCGATCAAAAGTAACAAAAGCCTTAAGGCCCTTAACCGACCAAACAAATAAAAACAATTTTCCCTCTATCCAAACAAACCAAAGTAAAAACTTCGTCTCACTTTAAATTATAAAATAATAATTATTAATAAAGAAAACTAAATAAAAATATTATTTTTTCCATATCAAATAAATACTTTAGAAAATATAATTTTATAAAAAAATATATTATTCATTTCAAAAATAAATATTACTTTCGGTCAAGGCCTATATTTGGATCGGTCAAGGCCTGTTTGTTTGCTTGGATCGGTCAAAGGCATGTTTGAATCGATCAAGGCCTATGTTTGGATTGTTTGGATCGTTTGTGGGTTGTGGTCTTGATTTGTTTGGATAGGTTGTGGGTTGTGGCCTGATTTGAATCGGTTATCCACTTATTATTGACCGGTCATCATGTCAATGATTTACCGATCCTTGTCATAACCGATTCTTGTGACCGGTCAACCACGTCACATGCTTTGGATCGGTCAACCAATTTACTTGGTTTGGATCGGTCAGGAGGCATGCTTTGGATCAGTCAACCAATTGACTCGATTTGCCAAAATTTTATATATATAGAGAATATATAGAGATATATAGAGAGAGATAGCAATGTGGGATTAATTCCTTTTGTAACAAAACTTAAGGACATTGGTTGATTTAATCCCACATCGCTATCTCTGTCTCTATATCTCTATATATTCTCTATATATATAAAAGGAAGTAATGTCCTGATTCAATTTTGCCACAACTTAAGAGAGTAATTACAAAAGTGCCACTCAAATTTTGGCAAAATTTTTGGCGCTTGAACTGTTCATTGGATGACCTGATTTAATATACAGATAGATATTAGGAGAGATGTGTTGTGAGTGTGAAAAATTAAATAGGAGAGAGAATGAGTGGGATAAATAGTGATGGGATTATTGTTGTGAGTATGACAAGTGGGTCCCATTTAATATAAAAGTAATATAAACTTTCCATTTTGGGCCGTCCTAAGTCGGGTGGGACGCCCAAAATGGCAAAACGTCCTAAGTCGGACGGGATGGAGGGAGTATATATATATATATATATATATATATATATATATATATATATATATATATACATATACATATACATATATATATATATACATATATACATATACACATATACATATATACATATATACATATACATATATACATATATACATATATACATATACATATATACATATATACATATATACATATATACATATATACATATATATATATATATATATATATATATATATATATATATATATATATATATATATATATATATATATATATATATATATACATATATACTCCCTCCGTCCCACGTGAATGCAAACTTATTTCTATTTTGGTCCGTCCCACGTAAATGCAAACTTCCCAAAATGGCAAAGAATATTCACTATTCCACCCACTCATTCTCTCTCCTACTTCACTTTTACACTCACAATATTCTCTCTCCTCACTATTCCTCCCACTCATTCTCTCTCCTATTTAATTTTTCATACTCACAACATTTAACTTTTTCTCTTTCTTACATCACTTTTCCTTAATTCCCACACCCAAAAAGTTAGTCCACAATCACGTGGGACGGAGGGAGTATATATATATACATATACTCCCTCCGACCCATTAATAACTTCACCTTTTGCCATTTTGGGTGTCCCATTTAAAGCTTCACCTTTCCTTTTTTGGCAAAGAATCTTTACTATTTTCTCCACTCATTCTCTCTCCTATTTCACTATTACACTCACAACACTTTTCAAATTTACTATTTCCTCCACTCATTCTCTCTCCTATTTTACTATTACACTCACAACATTTTCTCCACCCTTAATTTGCGTGCCAAGGTCAAAATGATGAACTAAATATTGGGACGGAGGGAGTATATATATATATATATATATATATGTATATATATATATATATATATATATATATATATATATATATATATATATATATATATATATATATATATATATATATATATATATATATATGTATATATGTATGTATATATGTATGTATATACTCCCTCCGCCCCACTCGAGTGTACACTTATTTCCCTTTGGTCCGTCTCGGTGCGAGTGTGAACTGCCCAAAATGGAAGGGAATCTTCACTATTTACCCCACTCATTCTCTCTCCTATTTTACTTTTACACTCACAACATTCTCTCTCCACTTTTTCTCTCTTTTACTTTTCCTTAATCGACGTGCCCAACATTTTGGTTCACACTAGGCTGGGACGGAGGAAGTATATATATGTATGTATATATATATATATATATATATATATATATATATATATATATATGTATATATATATATATATGTATATATATGTATGTATATATGTATATGTATGTATATATATATATGTATGTATATATATATATATATATATATATATATATATATATATATATATATATATATATATATATATATGTATATGTATATGTATATGTATATGTATATGTATATGTATATGTATATGTATACGTATATGTATATACTCCCTCCGTCCCAGTAATTACTTCACCCTTTTTGGCTTGACACGCAAATTAAGGGTGGAGAAAATGTTGTGAGTGTAATCTATAGTATCAATTAAACCCCTCCGTGAACAGTTCTATGAACAGTTCCGGAGGGGTTTTTTCCTATTTTGCCCTCATTATTTAGTCTGTTTCTTATTTTGCCCTTAATTTGTGCTAAGACTTTGAGTTTGGGCTAGCTAAGACTTTGGATTTGGGCTAAGAGTGGGCTTTAGAAGGGTTTACTTAAATTAATTAAGTAACTGATTTTTTTATTTTTTTTTAAATTAAAAAAAAAATTAATTTGAAAAAAAAAAAAAAACACACCCGTGTCCTTGGACACGGGCATATGTACTAGTAGTAAAATATGAGAGAGAGAATGAGTGGAGGAAATAGTAAATTTAAAAATGTTGTGAGTATAATAGTAAAATAGGAGAGAGAATGAGTGGGTGGAATAGTAAAGATTTTTTGTCAAAAAAGAAAAGGTGAAGCTTTAAATGGGACACCCAAAATGGCAAAATGTGAAGTTATTAATGTGACGGAGGGAGTATATATATATATATATATATATATATATATATATATATATATATATATATATATACACCGATGCCGCAGAATTGTGCTTATGAGTAATCCTCCACGTGGCAGACCAATCACCCTGCTTCGACTCCGAAATCGTAACCCACGACTAGCCGGATGTGTCTCCGGCGAAGACGCTCGGGCGTGAGAGTAAGATCACAGTTGAATATTGCTCAAAATGTATTGAATAAATGAATTCCAATAGCAAAATGGCAGTTACCTTTGCCCCGTTGGTAGTGATGAAGTATTTATAGATAAGAGTGGTGTATTTTTGGGGAGGCGACATGTGCTTCGAGATTGTAGCGGCAGTTACTTGGTCGTGGGAACGTGCCTATAACGGTCCCTGATTTGTAGGGATGTGGTTATGAGAATTGTTCAACCAAATACGCCGGCAAGTGTCAAGTCGTCACTTGTTATTTAGGTCGAGGTTGCCATTCGAGGGATGGTCGACTCCGACCTGCGGGTAGAGCATGGTTCGTACCCGAATTGTAATACGATTCTCGTGCCTGACTAAGTTAGGTCGGGACCCGCTGAGGTCGGTCCATGGACTTAGTCGATCGATATTTGAGATGGGCCTTGGGCCTTGCTTTGATTGGGCCAGGATCATTGAGAATGTGGGAGTCAAGGCTGTATATGATTGGGCTTTACCCACTTGGCCCAACTCGACACTTTTGGTATGTTCAGTGGCCCCCAACTTACGAGTTGACTTCGTCGACTTGGAAGTTAAGAGGATCTTTGATGAGAATTGTTTTACTCGCAGTCGATACTGCTCGAGGTATAGTCGACCTGATGACGTGGCACAATCCTCGGACGCTTGGCAACGAACGGAGATGAAGGAGCGCCGTTTTGCCGTAATGATTATAATTTTGACGTTTGAGAGTCCGCCTAGGAAACTGTTTCCGCCATTAATTAGGAAAATTAAATTCGAATTTCCCTTTGCCCTTTCCAATTCAGGAAGCTATAAATTCGAGAATCCTTCTTCATTTACAACTTTTGCCTTCTCTGAACTCTGTGCGTGATTCCGGCGGTGATAAAGGAAATTGATTCTTGCTATAAATTGGTGTTTTCGCCCTCCATTGCTCCGTTTTTCTCCGCTGCTAAAGGTATTCCCCTTGTTCTTTAGAATTAGGGCTTTAATTTCTGCAATTTCTTTGATTTCGCCATGGCTAGGACCTTTAGTTGTGAGGTCGGAGCTGGGTATGGTTACTGTAGTGTCAATCGTAGAGTCTACAAACACTTGAATGGAGAGTGGAGGGAGATGACTGTAGAGGAGTGTTCCTTAATTTTGACCCAATGGGGTTTGCGTTTCGCTGAGCTAAGCTTGCCCGTGGGAGATGAATTAGGTGCCTTAAGAACGGATGATCCAAGAATTGTGTCTTTTCACCTCTTCCATGAGCTTCTCAATCATATAGCTGTGTTTTATGTCAAGGATGCTAATAAGCCTTCCTTTATTAGAAATAGGATAGGATTTCCAGGGAATCTAGGTCGCCCTTAGCAGGTCTACTAGGACTCCTGAGACTTCATGTAGAACTGATTCCCCTGTTTTCCCTTCTTCTTGTATAGATATGTCAACTTCAGGAGAAGCTGGTGTCTCCACTTCCTCAAGTCCGCGCATTGTGGATGCTTTTGAGACTACTGTGGTACCAGCAGAATGAGAGGGGTAATGTGCCACAAGGCGGCCACTTAGGGGGAAAGCGTAATTTTCCTCTAGATCGTCTTACCATCCATGACTTCGTGAGGTGGACAGAATGAGTTTGAGGTTACCCTTTACAAAGAAGGCCGATTTCTTCGACTATTTGGGAAGTCCTACAAGACTCGATACCACCAGAGTAGCCTTCTATTATGGCCGCTTTATCACGGCCTTAGATCGCCCTCGACCCCTTCATCAATGAGTTCTTAGAGTGTGCCAATGCCTTACCTCTCCAACCGGGTGCCAATACATGCAGGGTCTTGGTTTGCTTCATCACGGTGTGTCGTTTCTTAGTGGTATGAGCCCTGTATGAGGGTTTTTAGAGAGTTCTTTGTCCGTGAAGTTTGATAAGAATGGTGGCATAAGCACTCCCTCCAAGGCAAATTCCCCCAAATTATTTATAAACTTGCCTAGCAAAGTCGGTGGCCGGAATTCCCATGTAGCAAGAGAGAGAGTAGGTTAGGATGGGAGTTCCCTCTACCAAGTGAGGAGACCAAGGTGGTGAGAGATGAAGATCAGCTGGGAACCTCTTATCAGGCGTAGGAGACCTGCGTAGAAGTTGGCGGGAGTTGGTTGCTCGTAGGCCCATCACTGGAAGATCCTGACTACAAAATATAATTTTATCCAAGCCGGTATGATGCTAGGGGATGATGATGTAGTGCCACTAGTTCCCATAGTGAGGTGCACGAGGTATCCAGATTGGGTGACCCACGCCTCATGCAAGATTTGAGAAGATGTGCTCCCTCTGTCAGAAGACTAAGAATTATTGCAAGGATAATGGGGAGCATTTTGGTGGTAATGGTTTACTCGCCTCTTCCTCCTCTATATATGAAAACTTCTTATGTGCGAGTTACACCTTACTTGGCATCTGCCTTTTGATCATTTAGTCGTCACTTCCCCGGTCCCAGCGTAACACTTGTGCCCTTTATATGTGCCGCCTATAGGATTTGTTAGCTCGCAATTGATCTTGCTCGTATGCGTAACTCGCGGCTCGTGCATAGAACTTATATTTTTGATGTCGAGCTAACACTTTACTTTTTTGTTTTGTGCGCTTTAACTCCCGCTCGAAGCTAATATGGGGAGAGCCGTTGATATCAGGAAGGCCAAGAAGAGCTATGGAAGAGCAAATGCCAAAGAGAACCGCGAGGCAGAAGGTGCCAAGAGGAATGACTTGCTGAAGCTAGTTGATGAGGATACCACGAAGTTCATTCCTGCCGAGGAGAACTTGGAAGTGATAGATGATGCTATAGAGGGTGAGAATGTTGAGGGTGGTGAGGCCCAAGGTTCTGAAGAGGCCAACATTGCTGATGAGGAGGAGGCCGAGTTGAATGTGGAGCCAGAGAAGGAGGTCGCTCGTGCCAGGACTCGAGCTCAAGTTAAGTCAAAAACCAAAGCCAAGACCAAAGCTGCCTCTAAGAGAAAGTCCCACGTCATTTCTTTGGATGAAGATGAGGATGAAGATGATGCTGCTCCTATAAGCAAGGTGATAAAGATTGGCCCCTCAATAGCGAGCTCGACCTCTAATCAAGTGGATGCCGGTGAACCCGTGGAGGTTGAGACTGGGGGTCCTCAAGCTTCTCCTGTCAGAGTTTCCTACGCTGCGATGGTACAGGCTCGAGTTGACGAGCTGAGTGAGGTCGCCCCTCTGACCAAGATTAACTGCTTGGCTAGGGAATATCCTGACTTGGAGTATGGCCAAGTAGTTGTCAGGAGGGCAGCTGATCAAGACTTGATCAAGAAATATACCAACAGACCTTTAACTCCTGAGGCTTGCCGAGCTATGGTCGGGCTAGCTTCCTCTGAGGTAACTCTTCTAACTCTTGGAATGGTTGTACTTATCCTTCTTATCCTTCCTTTCCCAGTCTTTTACTTAAGCTTGATCTAACATCTTTTCTTTATTCGACAATGCAGTCTCTTGCCATGATCGACCTGGCCACTACTTATTGGAAGGCCGCTGAGGAGCAGGAGAAGCTAGCCAACTCCATGTTGGCTAAAAAGAATGAAGAGCTGTTGAAGCTTGAGGAGGAGGTAGCCAAGGTAGTGGAGTTGAAGGAGGATAAGAAAAAATTGCAGGCCGAGCTTGAGAAGGTAAAGGAGGAGCACTCTGATTTGGACAATTCTTATGAAGCCTTGAAAATGGTGAAGGATAACGAGATCAAGCTGAAGGAGGATGCCTTGAAAAATTTAAGGGAGGTTAACGGTGAACTCGCCAGTCTTAAGGAAGAGAAAAATAAGATGGCGGCTGATTTTGAGCTAGCAAAGCAACAATTAGGCGAGGTGCCGGTCACCTTGGCCAAGAAGGTGAAGAGCTTCGAGGCGGCCGGCATAAATGGGAGGAAGAGCTTGTTGCTGCTGTAAAGGAGGCCAAGGAGGAGGCCATTAAAGCTTATAAGGAGAGCGATGAGCTCCATGATCATGTCACCAAGGAGGCCCAAGTGTTCTTTAAGGCAGGTCTGAGCCATATGGCCCGGCGCATTATTGTGGATCCTTCGATTAATATAACAATTGAGAAGCTGGCTCAATGGGCTTCCGAGGAACCATATAATACTGCAGCTCGACAGGGCCACTCCTTGGTGCCTTATACTGATAATGACAAAGAGCTCATAGCCAAAGATGATGAAGAAGCTGAAGCCGCGCCCTGGAACCCTCCTGAGGTAGCGAAAGTTAATTTTGATACTATCCTTGCAGAGCTCGAAGATTATGAAGATCCAGCTTTCGATGATGAGACTCCAAATTATACCATCAGCGACTCGAGAAAGGTAGTTTATTCCTCAGAAAATGTTTTAGGTGAGCCTTCTGCTATTGGCGATCAGAATGATGTTGATCCCGTGTCTGCTGATGGACAAGCTGTTGGTGAACCCCTAGAGTGAAGTCTGATGTCAATGGTTATGTATCGAACAAGCCCCAAACAATTTGCTTTTTTTTTTTTTTATTTCTTGAATATTTGGATGCCTTGGCCCTATTTTTTGGGAGGCAGGATACTTTTGTAAGTTTATTTTTCCCAAGTCTTAGCCCGCTTTTGGGAGGCTTGTTCATATTTAATCGTAGTCAATCCCTCTTTATTGCATGTTGTATGCTTTTTGAAGTAAGTGTCTAGCTAGATATAGATTGGATTAATGAGTCAAATTAAGCTTAGAGGCGACTTGACTCTTATTGATTTAGTCGACCTCAAACTTGGTTAACTTTTTTGCGAACGAGATTGACTATGAGTCTAACCTATTCACAATATTGAAGCTGACCCAGGGTCGAGCTAATTAGAACAGACTGACTAAGAGTCGAGTTTGTTAGAGCGAAGTCGACTAAGAGTCGGACTTGTTAAGTAGACAAAGCTGATTAAGAATCGAGCTTGTTAGAACGAAGCTGACTAAGAGTCGAGCTTGTTAGAAAGAAGTCGACTAAGAGTCGGACTTGTTAAATAGACAAAGCTGATTAAGAATCGAGCTTGTTAGAACGAAGCTGACTAAGAGTCGAGCTTGTTAGAACGAAGCTGACTAAGAGTCGAGCTTGTTGGGGTGAGTGTAACACTATGTTTGATCGAATGAACTGCGCTTTTCATTGAAGTAGGGAACATGCTTACATCAATTTGAAACTAGAATTAACATAAGCTTGAAATTAGGAACTGAAAACTAGAAATAGTATTTGATGAGGTGGGTGGCGTGCCAAGGATGTTTCAACTCCTCTCCTCCAGGGTGAGCTATCATGTAGGTTCCTTCCTTGACGACTCGAGTAACCACATAGGGACCTTCCCAGTTAGGAGATAGCTTATTCTGCTGGGTCCTTCTACCCGTTGCTTCGATCTTTCACAACACGTGGTCCCCTACTTGGAATGACCTTGCCTTGACCTTCTTGTCGTGGTAACTTTTAGTTCGCTGCTTGTAGTTGACCATTCGAAGGTAAGCCGTATCTCGCTTCTCGTCGACTAGATCCAAGTCGATCAATCTGTTGATGTCATTCGCTCCCGATTGAAGAAAGTCACTCGGGCGAGGAAATCCGAGCTCGGCAGTGCCACGGCCTCGATCCATATGTGAGAGCAAAAGGGGTTTCCCCTGTAGGCCCCCGAGTGGTTGTACGAATTGCCCAAAGAGCAAGGGGGAGTTCGTCCAACCAATTGTTACGTCGACCTACGAGACCTGTCTTGAGCGAAGATAGAACAAGTTTATTTCTTTGCCTCGCCTTGCTCCATTTCCTTGAGGATAGGTGACAGAGGATTGCCAATGCTTGATTCCAACCCGATTCATCTCTGCTTCGAAGGCTCTGGAGAACTGCAGTCCGTTGTCAGACACTATGGCTCGAGGAAACCCAAATCGACACCAAATGAAATCGTGAATGAAGTTGATAGCGTTTTCCTCTGTGATGCGAGCTAATGGTTTGGCCTCAACCCATTTAGTGAAGTAGTCTATTGCAACGATCACATACTTGCAATTTCCTCTGGCGGGAGGGAAGGGTCCAATCAAGTCGACACCCCACATGTCAAATGGCCAAGCTGCAATTACTGGGGTCTGCTCGGTTGTAGGCATATGAGGTAAGTTGGAAAATCTTTGGCATTGATCACATTGTTGAACAAAGTTATGAGTATCGGCTCTCATGTGTGGCCAGTAGTACCCCAAAGTGATTAACTTGTCGGCGAGGGTCCTGGCCCCCGGGTGTCCGCCACAAATCCCACTGTGTACTTCATGTATCAATAGGGCGACCTCTTGAGGGTGGATGCATTTTAGCAACGGTCGGGTGTAGGATCTTTTGAACAGATCGCCTCCTTAAATGACATACCTCGGAGCTTTCTTTTTGATAGCTCGAGCCTTCTTCTCGTCATCTGGCAGCTCGCCACTTTCTATGTACGCCTTCATTTCCTCGATCCAACACTTCTCATAAGCCCAATTTCTTGAGGCGTCCTCTACGCATTGAATTTTTACTCTCTCATAAGCTAGATTTTCAAGAAAAGAGATGGGCTCATCATGTGGCTCATCTGAGGTAGCTAGTTTCGAGAGGAGGTCGGCTAGCTCGTTGTCCTCCCTTCCAATCCTCCTCGAATCTCCTGTAATTCCAAATCCTTTATCAGCTCCTTCACCAGGTCGCAGTATTTAATCAACGTGGAGCTAAGTACCTCGTACTCGCCTCTGACCTGGTTAACTATCAGTTGTGAATCATAATAAGCCATGATCTTAGTTGCTCCAAAACACTTGGCGTACTCTATGGCTGCTATCAAGGCTTCATATTCAGCCTGGTTGTTGGAAGCATCAAACTTGAACCTTAGTGATTCCTCGTACACTGTCCCAGATTCTGGTTCAATTAGTACTATCCCAGCTCCACTGCTATTCTTGGTCGCTGATCCGTCTGAATAGACCTTCCAACAATCGTCGGGTAGACTGATGGCGACCTGGGACTCTGGCTCCTTCCCTTTAGCCTTTTCCTTTGGAGCTCGCTGCTCGTTGTCTTCTTTGGTGAACGTAAGTGTAAGTACCCCAATCTGGATCACCCCCTTTCACACACACGGGAAACACCGCAGACTCATCAACACAGTCTCGACGACCCCTCTCACTCAAAACCCTCTCTAAACCCCCAACCAAACCAAGGGAGGAGCCTTTCTGGGATAAAAAGGGACAAAAGGACCTTTTGGGAATTTTCAGGAAATCAGAAAAGCAATTAAGGTCCGTACGGACCTCTTTGTGTCAATGATTACTAAATCCCCTTAAAGTCCACAATATTCCCTCAAATCCCGAAGAAATGATTACTCCTCGCAGAGTTGGTCCGTACGGACCTCTTTGCATGCAAGATGGTCCGTACGGACCTTATTGCTCAGGGACACCATCATTCCGAATATTCACCATCATTGCGAGATTCCCTCAAATCGAGGAAATCCAAAATTCGGATAACCAAGAAGGTCCGTACGGACCTCTTTCCTCCGAAATTTTTACTATAAATAGAGGGCTCCCCCTCCTCATTTTGACACACCTCCCTCTTCTCTCTTCCTCCCTTAGCCTTCCGGCTCCCCTCTAAGTCCTCTCGAGGCACTCCCGCCCCTTTCGGATCCTTCCGAGGCCTTCCGAGCTCCCTTGTGGTGCTCCGAAGCCTCCCGAGCGCTCCCGAGACGCTCCCGCGCTGCCCCGAGGCACTCTCGAGGTACTACGAGGCCCTCGTGGTACTCCGAGGCCTCGCACGGTCTTTCCACGGTGTCCCTGGCTCTTTCCGAGTCAAACCGACGATCCCAAACCACGCCGAAACTCTGCCCGAGTGACTCCGCCACCACAACGCACGCCAGAACCTCTGCCCGAGTGATCCCGACAATCCCCACGCACGCCGAACCTCTGCCCGAACGCAGCCATTAACCTCAACTCACGCCGAAACTCTGTCCGCGGACAACCGGCATCTCCCGAAGCAATCCCGATCCGTACCGGAACGCTACTTAGACCTCAAACACTATTCCCCACCGGAAGACAGACACGAACCAACATTGGTAAGGCTTCCTTCCTACACTATTTCAATACATTTCCATACATAGCATACAATGTAGACATCCGATACAACGTGCATTTTTAAAAGCACACACACACACACACAACATTTAAAGGATATTAGGGGTATCCGAAAGACTCGTTTACGAGGCTACTCGGTGAGCTCTAATATTCTAATATTCTCTTCCCTGGGAGTCATCTCGACCTCCGAACTCAAAATCTCATCACACAAAAACAGCTTTAAAATTATCTTTAAACCGATGCCCTTTTTCAATGTTTTGGGCTTAATAAAAACGGCGTGGCGACTCTACAAATGCGAAAACAAACGGCGAGACACCTCCAACCCGAAAACGCTGCAGCGGGGAAAAATGCCGTATGCCGGGGCCGCGAGGCCCGCTTCGGATCCGGGCTATTTCGGTTAGCGACTCATTGGGAAATTTTGTTTTAAAAACTTTTAAACAAAACAAAAGATTTTTAAAACGATGATGAGGGTCAAACTTTCATTTTACCCCTTCCTTTAAGCATTGTGTGTGTGTGCACGTGCTTCGTTTTTATTTTACAAAAAAAATAAAATACAAAAAAAAAAAATGCATCAATATACATCTCGTGCATACATTTAAAATTCTTCAAAAACTCCTGTTTTACTCGAAAAGAATTTTAGAGACCGCACACTACGCGCACCGCCGCCTCGGTTACACCGCACTCTACTCACACTGCCGCCTCGGTTACACCGCACACTACGCGCACGTGCTGCCTCGGATACACCGCACACTACAACCCTTAACCCGGAGTGGTCTCAGTTGCAGTCCGTTTGGTCTTCCTAGGCCTCTTGGGCGCGCACGGGATCATTCCAAACATCCCATCCTAGCCAAGCGTCAACCCTGCACGTTTGAGTCTTGAGTCACACTCTGTCCAGACTCGGTTGGTTTTTACCCAGTCCGTGTCATACAGCCTGGATACATATACCATGCCGGCCATTTTCTGAGTCAAGGCTCGGAACTCAAGATCCCTTGCGCAAGCAAAGCGATGAAAGGTCATGCTAAAATCTTGACCTGATCTTGATTTCCGAAGCTACACCCAGACGATGTTCCGTCCCGGATATACATCCATGCTCACATGACACCATGTCATCACGCCTTGATACGTCAGCCATGACAATATGACCCAGCCCACGCCTAACGTCACAGATCCCTTGCGCAAGCAAGGTAAAGAGAGGTCATGCCGAACTCTTGACCTGATCTTGACTCAGTGGCCGGCTCGGTTCACTATTCACATGGCTAACGCATCAAAACGAACATGACAGGCTCGGTCCTTAGGTTCGATTTTTCTTTTAGGCCGGTGGAAACCGCTTGCACTATAGGACCCTCGCCTGGGGCTGTCCACCCTGGGATGTCGAAATACAGGTGCAAAACGAGGGGCTTATAGCCGCACAGATGGTCTCCACTGACCCAGGATCTAGCATAGTTGCGAAAAACAAGAGCAATCTTTTCCAACCTACCTAGGATTCTGAGAAAACATGTTTTAAGTAAATTAAAACAACAAAAAAAATCAGAAAATAAAAGAAACGGAAACCGCATGCCACGTGAGCTTTCCCCTTTTATCCCGTTAGGCCATTCCCGTGTCTAAACCTTGCCCATCACCCCCTCCAGCTAACAGAGAGTGGTCGAGAGTACCCGGGAACTCGTCTCCCAGTGTCAAAACAGCAAGGTCCTACCCACCTCTGTCACCAGGGCACCGTCAATTCCCATGGCCAAGTCGGTGGATAACAAGGATGAGAACGGGACCTTACCCCCAAGAAATTTCCCAACACTGGAAGAAGTTTGGCGGGTCCTCATGGCTATTGAGAAACGTCAAGGTGAGCAACAAGCCTGGATCGAAGGTGCCATGCACCACTTCGGAACCTTAGCCACCCAACTACACAGGGCTTCCCAAGCCATGACTGCTCCTACGGCCTCTAACATCTCTCATTGTCTCCCGTAAGTCAACCTGTTACCCTCGTACGAGCCATGCGGTTATGACGTAAGACCACAAGACCTTCCAGAGGAAAGCCTGCCCATCCGGCCTCCACGAGGTCCTGTACCACCGCCGAACAACGAACACATCGGTGGGACGTCTGCGATTGCGGTGCTTGTGCGGAAATGGAATTCCGGGATGCAATGAACGAGGGCCGTCCTCGACGAAAGAAGAAGCTATCTTCTCAACAAAAACTAAAAAGAGGTACGAATCCGGTGATCCCACGAGTTGGAACCCTTGGAGAACCCTCAGAAAGTTTGACTACTATGTCATCTACTCCAAAGAAATCTCCCCGGCCTAGTTACGCACGGGGCCACGGCAATGTTTGCTCCATGATCAGTGGGACGAGCTTCGCACCGCCACCGAAGGCCCGAAGGTCCGAGATAATCCAACCCTGTCTTGGGAAGATCTCAAAGCCACTATTGATGCTTCGGTAAAAGCCATGACGGTGAACGAATTGAAATGCGCGGTATGGCCTTACGCCAATCGTGCTCCTCCCACTCCCGAAACGGGAGAGACAAGCAAAACCATAGGTCCAGAGGTGAATGTTCGACACGTTCCGGTCAAATCCCAGTGAATCCTCCACGGACAGACAAAAGGCCGGCCATATACGAGCCACAAATTGAAAAGGGGCCCTACGCCAAAGAAGGCGAAACCTTGGACCCGAAAGGTTGAAGATCCCGTCTTGGACACGGCTCAAGCGCACTCGAGGGCTAACATCTCACTCTGGTCCTTACTCACTTCATCTTACCCGCACAAGCTCAAGTTGGAAGAAAGCTCGGCCTGGACCATGGTTCCCATCACGGTGACACACGATGAAGCGGTTCGGATGATTGGCAACGTCAATTACGGCAATATCATCACCTTCACGCAGCTCGATCTTCCAAAATTTGGGGCCGACCACAACGAGCCTCTCTACATAACAGCTCAATCGGACGAGCGCCGTCTCCCTGGGTCTTGGTAGATGGGGATCATCCATGAACGTCCTTCCGGCCAAAATGATGGATTTACTAGGGATCAAAGCAAGCGATCTAAAACCCTCGACTCAGCAATCAAGGCATACGACTCAACATCCCGCCCGAGTCTTGGGAATAGCCACCTTGAACTTGTGGTTCGGAAAACAAATGGTCCCGACAGATTTCCAAGTCATCGACATCCCGATCACCTTCACCGCCATTTTGGGACGCCCTTGGCTACATCGAGATCAATGGGGTGGCATCCACTCTCCATCAATGCGTAAAGTTCATCCAAGGAACAGATCGACCATCATCTACGGCGGCAAGATAGTCAATGAAAGGACCGACACCAACGGCGTCCGGTTTTAGAGATCAAACACGATGATGACGGCATGATGCTCACAGATTCACCATCGAGAGCCCAAAGGCCCGGGTGTGCCACATAGATTTGCCTTTGATTTGGGACAAGATTCCTCCCCGATGAAAATGATGAAGCACATGAACTACATCCGGGGCTCGGTTTGGGAAAACGCCATCGTGGCACTCAACGGATCATCAATATCAAAGAACGAGAATACCTTGCACGGCTCGGGATACTCTCCTACTCCCGAACACATTGCGGAGGACAAGCGAGCTGCACGAAAACGCTCCGCGGATAACAAAAAGAGGCTTGCACGTCATCTCCGATCTTCGTCCTTACGGCTTCGACATGACCAAGTACTTCACAAGGAAGGCCGGCAACTTGGAAGAAGATCCGAGAAAAGGAACAGCCGATCGGCGCCAAACAAAGGCTGGCCGACAACCATGGACAAGCTCCGGCAGAGAACGGCAAGATTCGGAGGCCTCAAGCCAAATCCTGTCCGAAGAGCGTTCCTCGACACACCGCCCCTGTCGGGATCCACAACCACCACTATTCACAATGAATTTTGGTTCGGGAAAACCCCCTCTTTGGCGGAAGAATTCGAAAAACTCTCTGTCAACAACCCTGCCTTCAACAAGCGGGACGAGTCCGCATTCGAGCTAGCAATGCCCAAGACAAAAGCAAGAGGCTCCGCAGACGATGCTTGGGACGAACCACTACTCCACTCGCTTCTTCAAAGAAGAAATCGAGATGCCTGGATCTAATCGATTTTGTTTACGATAACTCGTGTGATAGCAATGATCGGGAACGGTGACATAAAGCCTTTCAAGCCCATCTCCTATCAAGCTCATTTGCCACTCAATAAGCTGGGCCACATTCTCCGGACCTACCTTGCCAAGAAAAGGACATGATCGAACAACTTGGTCGACCCCTCGAGTCCTGCACAGAGTCTAGTGTCAAAACTTCATCCCACGAGTCCATTAGCTTTGAATTTGAGTCTCTCGAGTCATCGATGGCCTCACGCCGAAGATTACGAACTCATTGCCAATAATGCATTCCCGTATGCTCTTAATGAATGCTTCGATCTTTCCGAGTATCCTCTCATTGCATCTTTAACAACTGATAAATTAACTAACACACAAACGAGTTAATAACGATTCACTTGATAAAGAAGCGAGACACATTAAACGAACAATACATTAAGCACATCTTTAAGCATGTTTGTCAAACGAGAGAAAACCGGGCCCAAGCGCCGAGGAGGTTTTAATCACAACGATTTGCAAAGATTGTCGAAGAGCCAAAGAGACGCAAGTCCGACGCCATTTCCAAAGACGTACTGATCTTCCAATACCTCAAGAGCGGGGAAACCACCTTCATGAACAAGGAAGACCCACACACAGGAGGGGTCAAAACCAAGAGCATCATGGCCCTAAAACGCCTCGCCTCTCACTTCGTCATCCTCGGGGACATGCTATACAAGAAACACTACCATGGGCCACTCCTACGCTGCTGTAAGTGCTCCAATTTGAGCTTGTTAGCATTTTCGTTAGAAAATTAACGAAAGTTATAACATTACTAACATTCCTAACTTTTCTAACAAAGTAAGGGTAAAATGGGCATTGCCACTTTAAGTTAAACCAAGAAAAGAATCTCAAAAAGCAAAAGAAATTAGAAAAATCCGAATTAAGAAAGTTGAAAAACAAACTCAGCTTGAATTTTAAAAAGATTATTCTTCCCGTCCAAAGCCAAAGCACCGTAGATGAACAAAGGCACGCGTCGATCCTTGTCCGCGCGGATACGTTTGATTCTCACAAAGGTCCTATAAATTGAACCCTCCTCTCTCGCCTTAGACGAGACATTTTGATCACAAAGAACGGTTCTCAAGCAATATAGAGAGAAAACAATGGGAATCTCTAGATTGCCACCATTTTCTCTTGAATCTTTCCCAATCTCACTCCAAACACAAATCCAAACACCAAACCTTGATACTCCTCAATCCAAACACCAAATCTTGATACTCCTCAAGTCAAATTCCAAGCCTAGGAAGATAGGGTGTCACCATTGGTAAAGCCCTCCTTCTCAAAACCCTAAAATTCTCTTTTGATTTCTTGATCATCTTGTTCTTCTTACTTTGACTTATTTTATGTCTAGTTTAACTTGAGTTTTGACCTAAGATGGTCATCTTGAAGTTCATCTTCATGAATGACCATCTCAAGTGGTCCACATTTTAGATCTTTAGTCAATTCTTTCTCTTTGGTTTCATCTTTACAAAACCCCCTTTCCCTTTGCAAAGGACATGTTTAAACCCCATAAATTCCCCAAGGATGACTTGAATATGATAACCACTTAATAAAAAGTAGTGGTATCAAGTCTAGGGATGAAAATGGGGTGAACATAGATGCAAATCCCCCAAAAATCACATTTTCCCTCAAGAACATCTTGCTGTCCAGTAGCATTGTTCTGAGACCTCAGTCCATTTTCCTATTTTTTGGACCCAGTAAAACTTGGAATTGGATGTTGACTACAAAACACTTTTTGTAGCCAACATCCAGATCTTTCCAGACATAATTTTATTTTATTTTTTGAGTAAGTAAAACTCCTTTTTTCAATTTTTCTTTTAGAGGCCAGTTCATCAGCTTCTGGAAATCCAGATTTCACATCTGAGATTTCTAGAAGGTTTTGACCCCTCAAATTACTTCCAAAATAGAAAGTTCCTTTGCAGGAACCCTATTTAGGGTGTTTTAAGAAACTTTCATTCTCGGACTTTCCCCAGATTCTGAGGTTTTGAAGCCTTTAAGTCCATTTCAAAGTCAAGGGTCAACTGCCTTCTTTCATTCTGGCAGAATTGCTTTTCAAATCCAAAAATCTTTTGAGTGCCAAGACTCGACCCAAAAATCATACCAAAAATCTTGGGGATTGTTCAAAGTCTTATAAAGAGTTCCCTATTTTTGTTTTTCTCAGTTTCAACTCGTTTTGGTCAAAACACACACACATCACACACACACACAACAAAGAATTTCAAATGTTTGGAAGACTCGCTTTATGAGGCGCGTCTGGGTGCACACTAACGTCCTTCCCGACGCGTAACATGACCTCCGAACCTAAATCTCTGATCTCGGGCTTTTTCAAAGTTTTGGCCCTCAAAATAAAAATGGCGTGGCGACTCCGTTTGATTTCACAAAAAATCGGGTACATCACAAAGGGCGACTACTCGGGGATGATTTAAGCTTTTTCTAAAAAATGATATTTGGTATGTTGGTGGAAACCATTAAACTTCCCGTTATCGCCTCCTAACATGAGTCGGGGATAAATTGTGGTCTAACAATCCCACGTACCGGTATCATTATTTTCAAAAAAAAGAAAAGCTTTTGAGGGTCAAGCTTCCGTCTCAACATTTGAAAATCCTTTGCTTTGTGTGTTGATTTTTGCACGCTTTCGTGTTTGTTTTTGGCCGCCTCGGAAAAGTCAAAATTTTGACTGTCGGAATAATGTCCCTAACTCGTCGGAATTTTTGTGCTTATGTGCTTATGTGTTCATAAAATTTTCAAAAAAATTTTCAAAAAAAAAATTCAAAAAAAATCATGCATCATGCCTTTTTAAGACACATAAAAATTTCTATTTTTCTCGTAAAAGAAGATAGATCGCTTGCACACTACGCGCACGTGACCTTACACCGCACACTACGTCCCTAACCCGGGGAAATCCTTGTCGCGGTCCGTTTGGTCTTATTACGCCTCTGATGAGCACAGACTACCCAAACATCCTACGGAGCCTCGTGTCGACTATGCACTTGTCCGTGACACACTTTGTCCGAGACCCGCTTGGTTTTTAGTCCGGGTCCGTGTCATGCCCCGTCTCGTGTATAGACCTTTCCTTTCAAGCCTTTGTCGGCATACCGACTCAATATCTTTCGGGACCCTAATCGCCGAAGTTCTCGCCGGTTTTCCGCCGCAGACTTTGACCAAGATATTGACCGGCGCCTTGACTTCTGCCTGACCGGCACAAATTATACACCGACTCCCAAAGATTGACACCGAGTCATCAAGGATTAATGAATATTCCATGCCTAATTACGGCTTAAATGACGACAAGTCAAGATCAATTGTGGACGCTTATCACCCAAATCATGCCGACTTTTCGTCGAGCCTCTGACATGATCTTGACTTTTGACGTCGCCTTTGTCCGTAATTTACATCGAATGCTCGTTAAGACTCGATTACCCGCCGCACTTTTAGGATCGTTTTCTTTCTGGTCGGTGGGACCCGCTTGCCCTATAGGACCCTCGCCCGGGCCGCCCACCCCGGGAGGTCGAAATACGTGTGGAATACGAGGGGCTTATAGACGTAGTGACGGGGCCCACCGATCCAGAATCGAGTAGTTCGAAAAAAAAAAAGAAGAGCAATCTTTTCCAACCGATTAGGTTAATAAAACGTGTTTTAAGTAAACATGAACAAATAACCGCATGTCGCATGAGCACTAAGAGCCCAAACACCTACCCTCCTTCAATTCCCGCCATCTCGAACCCTCGTGTCTTTCCCCCGCAGCCTCCGCGTAAAGCTTGGTTTCGTGCACCGGTCACCGTTTAATCGCTGGGAAGAGTCAAGTGCCTCATCGCCTTCGCCGTTTGTTTCAACTCCGGTTTCGTAATGTCTCGCATCACTCGGTAACGAGGGGGACAACGTCACTCCGCCTCCCGGACTCCTCGCATGTAATGAAGAATGGAATCGCTAGCGTAATGTATGAGAATGCGACAGAAGCACAATGAATAGCCTTATCGAGGCTATTAAGAGCCATGGTTTGGCCGCCACTCAATCCCGATGGCACCTTCATCCGCGGAAGAAGAGGATGACCCCAATCCCAATCTCGGCCGCCCGATTACTCCAGATGCCACCACCAACCTCCTTCGGTGCTACTGTAACACATGTTCCTCGATCTCCTCGGGTCGACCACCGGATCCATGCATTCGATGGGACGAATCGCTCACAGCCTCCTGGGGCAAAGTCGCACGGAATGTCCTCTCATGGTTGGGGATACCTCTAATGCCACAAAGCAGATTGGAATCCCACCTCGCCGGAACCGATCAATCCAGACCTTCATATCAATGTACGGCCACAATTTGGAATGCCGCCACAACTGCTCTCGGGGCCACGCCAGAGCCCTCCTCGTAATGGTACCGGGTTCGCTTGCTCCTCACACGCCTTTCACAAATCCATTCACTCGCACTTCTATGGGTTATCAAGCCTTCATCCCGTTTCATCCGAATCACCAGACCACGATCCTCTCTGCTATGCATCCTCGCCACAACCAAACCCATGCAATTCAACAACCAGGACAAAGCAGCCCGCACTTAAGCCTACTTATGGGCCTCACTCCGAAAATCCAAGCCATATGGCTACCTCGCATCCGCCTCCATCTTCTCTCGCCGATTGGAAGCCAACAAAGAAGTCAGCCGGGTTCTATCCTTTTGCCCCACTCTCCTACCTACACTCCCTGTGGTAATTTGGGCCAAGGACAGTTTTCACCTATGCTCCGGATATGGTATTCCTTCCACCAATGCACCACCAACAACCTAAGTCCTCTTCCTAGCTCAAATATCGCCTCAGAATTCCCGCTCCGCCTGATCCCCAATTGGCTTGGTTTATGGAGCAACACAAGGAAATGAAAGCACGTATTGCCGAATTGACCGCCAAAAAGAACACCGCTCTTCGGCCTACGTATCCCGACTCGATTGTCCCCCGCCTCACAAGTTTGTGATGCCCACTGAATTGTTTGACGGGAGTGCATGCCCTAAAACTCACTTGGACACCTATACTTTGGCAATGAAGGCTAAGGGATGCACAAACCAGAATGGCCGATTACTTTAGTCTCTCTTGAAGTCGTGGGCTTTGAAATGGTTTTTCCGATTGCACGAAGCTAGGGCTACTTGGGAACAAATTACCAAGACTTTCACGTATAAGTATAAAGCCAACTTGGAGTGGGAGACAAACAGAGTTGACCCGCAAAACAACGATGCAACACTCTAATGAGAATATTGGGGATTTCTATAAGAGATGGAACTTAAAGCTCAAACTGAAATGGCCATTCCTCCTCTCGACGAGGAGCAAGCTAGGACATCTTTCGCTATGCTTGAAGCCGCATTTGAGAGCTTCCCTCACCCACTTCCCCTACGCCGACTTGCGTGCAATGGTTAATTCCGGGGCTAAGTTTGAAAAGGCTTACAATCAGCAGCTCGATCCGCCGCACTCCGCCTACGGATATCGGGCTCCTCCCTCCAAAACTACTCTCACTTTCGCTAAAGGCAAAGAGGCGATCGGCTACGCGGACAGATCGTAACAATGCCACTTCCTTTGTTCCCAAGAAGCCCGATGCATCCGTATCCCGGCTCCAAGACTCTGAGAAACTTTGGGATGCCTTTGAAAGTGATATCTTCAGTAGGTTTGGTGAGAGAAGGTTTGCTCCGGCCTTTGGAAAATTATCGCCCTAGAAACCCCAACGCTCCTTCGATACCTCCAAGCATTGTGCCTTTCATCGCACTACGGGCACCTGACGGATGATTGCGTCCCCGAAAAAGGCCATCCAAGGGTTGATTGAGCAAGGGAGGTTAGAGATGCCTCGAAGGACCTAATACTATCAATAACCCGCTCCCTAACAACATGAGTGTCAACATGATCGAGTTTGGTGGTTCAAGCCTTGTGGGCACAATGGAGTTTGACTCGTCCCTTTGCAAGGTCAATGAACCACTATCGCAGTAATGAAGATGGTTGGATTGAGCAAAAGTTGCCAAGGAAATCCCGATGGAAAGGTCTCGCAATAGCTCCCGCCTCCAAATGGCCGAAGAATAGATGCATGGTTCAACAAAGAAAGAGCGGCTAGACCGGGGGCTACCTATCTTTAAAATAGTCTTTTGAGTCAACCTTCGTAGGTTCTAGTACTTTTCTTTCACCTAAGTCCTTCCCGGACATTTGTCGTTGTAGTCCATTTTGGACATAGTGGTTAAGTGTCTAATTTTTAATATAAGTCTTTTTCTTTTCTTGCTAGACTCGAGACATCACTTGCGCACCCACGTTACACTTAATTGAAATGGTTTTATCCAAAATGATCACTTGTGCCGCTCAACCACTAATTCTTCGAAAATGATTAATATTTAAACTAATCGGAGTGAGAAAATCAATTGATATCCTTCCCAAATTGGGGCTTACCAACTCCCCATCTTGCATCTCATATGCTCACATCCCTTTCATCATCATCATCTCGTTGCTCGATGAATTTGCATGGATCTTTTCTCATATAAAGCTTAAGCAAGCAATGAAGACTTAATCTCGTTTAGGTCATCCAAGAGGGATTGCGGTTGAAACCTTTCACCCATAGGAAAGCCATTACCTCACCCTTACTAAACACTACCCTCTCATTTCAAGATCGGCGTGTTTTGAAACCCGGTTTAGCCATCATTTTTGCTCCATACTCGAGAGAAAGTCCAAGCGAGCCCGAGAAGTTAGCTTCGAGAATCGGCGATGCGCAAATTATCTCAAGCCATGAAGGAAGGACAAAGATAATCCTCAACTCCTCAGAAGCTTTCCAAGTCAAAAAAAAAAAAAAAAAAAAAAAACAAAAAAAAAAAAAAAAAAACATAAAAAAACAAAAAAAAAAAAAAAAAAAAAAAAAAAGAAAAAAAGAAGGATTTTAAAATCCTCACAATCTCGGATATAATTCCAAGCTCCTCAGAAGCCTTCCAAAAAAAAAAAGAAGAAGAACTCAAAAGTCCCCGACATCTCAAGAAGCTCTCCAATGATCAAAAAGGAGCCCGAATTCTCGCAAGATCGCAAAAAGTTGTCGTAGCTCTGACTTCCTCTTATCATTACCTTAAACCAATCCCAAGCCATCCTCTCAATTTTAGAGGATACTCCCATCACCATTACCCTTGCCCTTGGCCAAGTCAAAATCCGACCTCTCATTCTTGGAGGCAATCAATCTTCCTCGCCATAGATTTCCCAAACACATCCCCGCGAGCCAACCTCTCATCTTTAGAGGTTCGCCAAGCAAAGGCCTAGCCGACCTCTCATCTCAAGAGGTCATAATCTCCCAAATCACCCGATAGCCGATCGAAGCCCGAAACCCAACTACAGCCCCTACCCGATAGCGCTTTCATTCTAATATCCTCGATGTCGATCAAATTAATGCTTCATTGCTTGCTTAAATTGGAATCTAATCCATTTTGGTTCAAAATTACCAATCAAAGATTGTGCAAATTCAACCCTTCCCTTCATGTGAGCATATTTCATTTCTCCTCACAAACACTTGCCGTGGATGTCCCACTGGGGCTTCGCATCCGTGTCTTTCATGGACACTCTAAGGGGATATGTTATTCAACCCTCCAAATCCTCAAAATCCCCAAAGGTCCTCGACCCTCGAATTTCAACATTCATTCTCTTTTCATTCGGGATAGGCCCGAACTACGGCGACCCGAGCTCTTCATAATGGAGGGAACGTAGGCAACCGTAAATGGTCCTGGCCGAAATCACAAACAAATCTCAAAAAAAAAAATCCGGTCTCATCAAGGATCGTCCCTATACACTTTCCGCCCTTCCAAGCTAGATTTTCGATATCACTTGGTTTTCTCCTTGTGATTAATCAAAATATTTGTTCATATCAGATTTAGGGATTGAATAACCCGAACATTAACAAAGGGTTTTAAGCACTTGTGATCATCATGAATAAGACAAGTTTTCAAGTGTCTCGACAAGTCTTCTCTCTACATCATAGGAAAATAGAGCCAAACATCGTCTTTCCGTCAACAGGGCTTCCATACACTTTTCCACACCTTGTAATGCTTATACTCTCTCAAAAGAGTCAAACCAAAAGCGAGAGTGTCATACACAAATTCGGGAGACATTCCCACCTTTCAAAAGATATGCCCCCGCACGTAAACATTTCGAGTCTTGTCCAAGAATCGGTTGACTAAGGTCCGAAAAGACGGGTCCCCCTCCACATGATAACTCTCGTAAGACTACTCTGAATTTCTTCATGCCGGGGCTTGCTAAGCGGTTCTCCTGTGTTCTCCTGTAGCGCCTCTTCAAGCCGGGGCTTATATAGTCATCTTTGGGTCCACATCGGGTTCTTCACTACGAGATAGATTCGATCTTCATCAGATTATTCTCGGGATCGCTTGCATTACCAATCGATTGGGACTCGCTAATTATGTCGAATCACAACGAGGTTATAAGATTAAGGCCTCGCCAAGTCTTCGAAATGGACTTTGCTGCCGGTCCTTTGGACTCCGAATTTTGTCAAGTCACAAGAAAGTTCTAGTTACATCAACAACTAGATTTTCGGTTAACTTGGTACACGGCAGCCTTCCCGTAGCATCGGAATTCAAGATCGTGGTTTCTCCCGCATTAGCAATTTCATCAAATCATTCTCCTGAGCAAGGTTTCGGCCAAAGTCACAAACTCACCCAAATGAAAGAAGCTTCACTCATATCAACGTGCCCTAGAGTCTGTCAAGACGCCTTCAAATGACCAAGAATGAGAGGGAAAATTTCAACCAAGACCCGGATCCGAATCCAATCTCATCAAAATTGAGGTCCATGTGATATTGCCGACAAAACCTCACCAACAACCGCCGTTTAAATCGCGATCAAGGGTTCTCACACCTCCCCACATGCTCAAAATTGCTCCAAACAGTTTCCAAACACATACATCCCACGTACGTATAACCACGCATCCCCACAAAATCTCCCCAAGGGCTCATGTAGCATGCACAAAACTTGAATCAATAGGAAAAATCCTAAGTGAATTCAAGATCATAAATCATAATTTCCCCTGTCAAAAGCTTAGGCTAGGTGCATCTTCGAAAGCAAGTAAATGCATCATCTCGCAAACATATGCAAAGGATACTCTCACAATCATTTTTGGCTCTATGCATGCATCCGTCATCATGAATGTCATATATGCATCTTCCTCTTCACTAACGAATGCAGGAATTCAAACGTGAAATCAAATCCCCCTTTTCTGCAAGGATGATCTTCACCAAAGTCGACCTCCAATGTCCACAAACGGATGAAGACAAATTTCCAAAGATCTACAGCTTGGCAAAGACAAGCTCCGGCCTCGCAACTTGCTAAAGACGACCCCCAATGTCCACAAATGGATGAAAACAACCCCAACGAAGACCACCTCCAAAGTCCTCAACAAATCGGCCGTAGACGCCAAGTTCTCAAATACAAATCGATCGAGACGCCAAGTTCTCCAATACAAATCGGCCGAGACGCCAAGTTCTCCAATACAAATCGGCCGTGGACGCCAAGTTCTCCAATACAAATCGGTCGAGACGCCAAGTTCTCCAATACAAATCGGTCGTGACGCCAAGTTCTCAAATACAAATCGGCCGTGACGCCAAGTTCAAATAAAGTTCTCAAATACGAATCGGTCGTGGACGCCAAGTTCTCAAATATAATGCGGTCGTAGACACCAAGTTCTCAAAAGCAAGAAGTCCCAATGTGAAGACAAGTTCAACAACTTCTACAAGGTTAACGATCACCAAAGAAGATGCAGACTCAACCAAATTCCTCCTTCAGTCAAAATGCCTCCAAACACAAAGAAATCGTCGCCAAAACCGTCCCACGAACGGCAACCCAACAACTCTTCATCAACATCGCCCGTAGCCTCACTCCTTTCCGCAACTACAGTAAGCACAAAGACAGTATGAAAGCATATCTTAGTCAACTACTTTTCTAAAAGAACATTATCATCAAATCTTAGGGCGACTTCCCAAAATAGTCAAACCTTAGGGTGACTTCCCAAAATAGTCAAACCATAGGGTGACTTCCCAAAATAGTCAAACCATAGGCGACTTCCCAAAATAGTCAAACCATAGGGTGACTTCCCAAAACAAATAGACACAGTGGCGACTTCCCAAAAATAGTCAAACCATAGGGCGACTTCCCCAAAATAGTCAAACCATAGGGTGACTTCCCAAAAATAGTCAAACCATGTGGCGACTTCCCAAAATAGTCAAACCATAGGGCGACTTCCCAAAATAGTCGATCTTAGGGTGACTTCCCAAAATAGTCGATCATAGGGCGACTTCCCAAAATAGTCAAAACCTTAGGGTGACTTCCCAAAACACTGATTACATAGGGCGACTTCCCAAAATAGTCAAACCATAGGGCGACTTCCCAAAATAGTCAAACCATAGGGTGACTTCCCAAAAATAGTCAAATCTAGGCGACTTCCCAAAATAGTCAAACCATAGGGCGACTTCCCAAAAATAGTCGTATCATGTGGCGACTTCCCAAAAATAGTCAAACCATAGGGCGACTTCCCCAAAATAGTCGATCTAGGGTGACTTCCCAAAATAGTCAAACCATAGGCGACTTCCCAAAATAGTCAAACCTTAGGTGACTTCCCAAAACAAGTCACCATAGGGCGACTTCCCAAAATAGTCGACCATAGGGTGACTTCCCAAAAATAGTCAAATCTTAGGGCGACCTTCCTAAAACAAGAGGGTCGACTTTACTAAAGATAGTCGAAAGACCCGAACTACGACCGGCTTGATTCCTCTTAAGGATACGTAGGTAGCCTATTAAATAGGTTCAGCCACTCGATCACTTGATCATCCCGCCAAATATGGAGCCTTACTCTTATCGACGACCCCGCTTCCTTCGAAAGCGCCGTCGCCGAGGGGCTACCGTAAGTGCTCCAATTTGAGCTTGTTAGCATTTTCGTTAGAAAATTAACGAAAGTTATAACATTACTAACATTCCTAACATTCCTAACTTTTCTAACAAAGTAAGGGTAAAATGGGCATTGCCATTTTAAGTTAAAACCAAGAAAAGAATCTCAAAAAGCAAAAGAAATTAGAAAAATCCGAATTAAGAAAGTTGAAAAACAAATTTCAGCTTGAATTTTAAAAGATTATTCTTCCTGTCCAAAAGCCAAGACAGTAGCGGATGAACAAGGCACGCGTCGATCCTTGTCCGCGCGGATATGTTTGATTCTCACAGAGGGCTATAAATTGAACCCTCCTCTCTCGCCTTACATAAGACATTTTGATCACAAAGAACGGTTCTCAAGGAATATAGAGAGAAAACAAGTGGGAATCCTCTAGATTGCCACCATTTTCTCTTGAATCTTTCCCAATCCACTCCAAACATTCTCAAATCACTCTTAAACACACCAAGCTCAAGCTTGAAACACTACTCAAGAGGAAGATTAGGAGAAAACATGGAGGACTTAAGTGTTATCCACTTGTTTTCTCTTTCGATCAACTCTATCATCAAACCCTAAACACATTCAAGCCTTGAATCCACCCAAACACAAATCCAAACACCAAATCTTGATACTCCTCAAGTCAAAACAACAAATCTTGATACTCCTCAAGTCAAATTCCAAGCCTAGGAAGATAGGGTGTCACCATTGGTAAAGCCCTCCTTCTCAAAACCCTAAAATTCTCTTTTAACTTCTTGTTCATCTTGTTCTTCTTACTTGGGTCTTTTTGATGTCTATTTTAACCTAAGTTTTGACCCAAGATGGTCATCTTGAAGTTCATCTTCATGAATGACCATCTCAAATGGTCCACATTTTAGATCTCTAGTTGATTTTTCTCTTAAATTTCATTTCTACAAAACATCCCCTTTCCCTTTGCAAAGGACATGTTTCAACCCCATAAATTCCCCAAGGATGACTTGAATATGATAACCACTTAACAAAAAGTAGTGGTATCAAGTCTAGGGATGAAAATGGGGTGAACATAGATGCAAATCCCCCAAAAATCACATTTTCCCTCAAGAACATCTTGCTGTCCAGTAGCATTGTTCTGAGACCTCAGTCCATTTTCCTATTTTTTGGACCCAGTAAAACTTGGAATTGGATGTTGACTACAAAACACTTTTTGTAGCCAACATCTAGATCTTTCCAAACATATTTTTATTTTATTTTTTGGGTTAGTAAAACTCCTCTTTTCAATTTTTCTTTTAGAGGCCAGTTCATCAGCTTCTGGAAATTCAGATTTCACATCTGAGATTTCCAGAAGGTTTTGACCCCTCAAATTACTTCCAAAATGGAAAGTTTCTTTGCAGAAACCCTATTTATGGTGTTTTAAACAACTTTCATTCTCGGACTTTCCCCAGATTCTGAGGTTTTGAAGCCTTTAAGTCCATTTCAAAGTCAAGGGTCAACTGCCTTCTTTCATTCTGGCAGAATTGCTTTTCAAATCCAAAAATCTTTTGAGTGCCAAGACTCAACCCAAAAATTCTCCAAAAAATCATGGGATCAGTTTAAAGTCTTAAAAAGAGATCCCAATTTTCACTTTTCCCAGTTTCAAATTATTCTGGTCAAAACACACACACACACACACACAACAAAGGATTTTGAATGTTTGGAAGACTCGTTTTTACGAGGCGTTCCGGGTGCACACTAACGTCCTTCCCGGCACGTAACGTGACCTCCGAACTCGAATCTCTTGATTCCGGGCATTTTTCAAAGTTTTGGCCCTTAAAACAAAAATGGCGTGGCGACTCCGTTTGATTTCAAAAAAATCGGGTACATCACACCATCCTGAGTCCATTATCTTTGAATTCGAGTCTCTCGAGTCATCTGATGGCCTCACGCCAGAAGATTACGAACTCATTGCCAATAATGTATTCCCGTATGCTCTTAATGAATGCTTCGACCTTTCCGAGTATCCTCTCATTGCATCTTTAACAACTGATAAATTAACTAACACACAAACAGTTAATAACAAATCATCTAAACAAAGAAGCAAACACATTAATTGAATAAATGCATCAAGCAAACATTTAAGCATGTTGTCAAACGAGAGAAAAATCGGGCCCAAGCTGTCGAGAAGGTTTTAATCACAGCGATTTGGGGAACTGCTGAAGAGCCAAAGAGACGCAAGTCAGAAGCCTCTTCACCAGCACAGTCCAACAATCAGATCTTCCAATACCTCAAGAAGGGGGAAACTCCTTTCATGAACGAAGAAGGCCAACCTAAGGAAGGAGTCAAAGCCAAGAGCATCATGGCCCTAAAATGCCTCGCCTCTCACTTTGTCATCCTTGGGGACATGCTATACAAAAAATGCTACCAAGGACCGCTCCTACGCTGCATCAGCCAGGAAAAAGCAAGCGAGCTCATGAACGAAGTCCACAATGGAACTTGTGGCCCCCACATGAATGCAAGGGCCCTGATGCAAATCATTCTCCGGATGGGCTACTAGTGGATCTCCATGGAGGCAGACTGCATCCACTTTATCCGAAGCTGCGACAAGTGTCAACGGTTCTCCAACCTCAATCATCTACCTCCTCATGATCTCTACTGCATGACTACGCCCTGGCCCTTCGCCACATGGGGAATTGACGTCATCGGGAAAATCGCTCCGCCAGGCAGGAACGGCCACGAGTTCGTCTTAGTAGCCATCGACTACTTCACAAAATGTGTCGAAGCCAATCCTACAAGGTGCTCACCTCAAAGAAAGTCGCACATTTCCTCAAGGAAAACATCATCTGCCGATACGGTATCCCGAACGAGGTCATATCAGACAACGGCTCCCATTTCATAGGAGAATATGACAGACTGCTGGCCGAATTCAAGATCACACGCCACAAGTCTTCTCCCTACCGGCCACAAACGAACGGCGCCGTAGAAGCAGCAAACAAGACCCTCGAACGAATCATCCGAAAAATGACCACCCGAGGACGAGATTGGCCCGAGAAGCTACACCTTGCACTTTGGGGCTACCGAACATCAGTCAGAACAGCCACGGGAGAAACCACATTCGCCCTGACATACGGGATGGAAGCAGTCCTGCCCTTTGAATTGGAAATTCCCTCACTCCGAGTGCTGCTGGAAAATGAAATCAACGAAGTCGAATGGCTCCGAAGCCGACACGACGAACTGGCTCTGTGGACGAGCGACGACTAAAGGCCATGGAACACGTCCGAGCCTACCAAAGCAGAATGGCTAGAGCTTTTTACAAGAAAGTCAAGTCTCGAGACATCAGGGAAGGCGATCTGGTACTCAAAGAAAAGCCTCCCACTCGAACCAACCCACTAGGAAAATGGGAACCAACATGGATCGGCCCTTTCGTGGTTCAAAAGATCTTCTCCGGAGGTGCCATGTAGCTGACAGACCTAGACGGCAATCCCTTCATGAATCCAGTCAACGGAAGCAAACTTCGCAGGTACTTCGCCTAAAGAAGACCAAATGTGCATCTATTGGCACTCCATGTAGTGTCAAACTATGCAGACCTGAGCCCTCTAGTCCGGGGGAATGTAGGCAACCTTAATTGGTCCGGTCTAAAAACACACAAAAAAGTCAAAAGTTTGAATGTCAATCAAGACCTCCATCAGACTACACACTTTCCAAGAGCATGCCCCCAACATCACCTTGACCAAGTCAAATGACGGCGGCAACATCAAAGGACATTCGAGGGTCACTCAACGTCAAAACGACCGACCCATGTCAACTTCCAAGCCAGGGGCTTGTCTTCGCCCTCACGCGCTTCACAAAAAAAAGAGCTCAAGCAGAAGCTTTCAAAAAATAAAAGGGGAGCTCAAGCAGAAGCTTACAAAAAAAAAGAAGCTCAAGCAAACACTTACAAAAAAAAAGGAGCTCAAGCAGAAGCTACAAAAAGAGGTCAAGAGCCCGACGCCGACAAACAAGAGGCAAGGAAGCTACGGAAAAGACCGTCAAAAACGACTTGTCAAGGGATCATCCAACCTCCCATCCAAACACAAAGCCCAAGCAAAAGGGATTGCCGTCAAGGCCCAGGTTGTTTCAGTCCACAAATACAACAGAAAGGTCCAAAGCTGGACGCCGCCAAGGTTCACAAAAGAAACGAAAAGCGAATAAGAGATCTTGCATCTCGACAAAGCTTTAAAAGTAAATCACAAATCACTAACGATTACAACATTTCTTGATGAGTTCAAGCACGGTCTACTCTCAAGTTCACAACATGCTAAAAGACAGCTTAATACATTTAACAAATAATGTGTTTACAATGCAATGAATGGATACCTAGGGGGTCATTCTGCGCCATCTGCGCTTGTCCCCTTGCCATTCTTCCCTTTCTTCCCTTGTCCCCGGCGAGTCTTCTTTCGCTCCACGCGAGCCATGTCTGTCTCTCTCAGTCTGAGATCAGGGGTCCTCCCCGTAGAGTCAAACAATCCAGTAGCTCGCAGGGTTTCATTCGCCCATGCTTTGACTCAGATCTCCTCCCTGCGAGTCTGTAAAAGGGGACCTCTCTCCGTCAGTCGGTCAACTCTGGTCTCGTAGTCAAACAAAGCGTCTCCCGTGACATCCTGAGGGTCAGACCAGGCTTCGGCAATCCTAAGGCAATAGCCATTATGATAATCGGGCCCTAGAATCGCTTCACGCCTGTTCCCCAAAACCACTTGGGACTGCCCAACACGCTGCTCATACCAAGCCAAGTACTGGGTGGTCAATACAATACTCTCCCGACATCTAAGGAGCACCACGGGAGGGAAAGCGGAATACTTCCATACCCTCAGAAAATACAAAAGAGCACCTGGAGCTGCCATACAAAGAGGAGCCACCTCTGCAGTGGCAAGGTCATCCCAACCCAACAAAGGCTCCTGCTTCATCCCAAACTGTCGGGAAACAAGCGACATAATGTAGAAGGAGGACCAAGACAAACCTGGAACTCTGACAACGTAGGACCCTTCCTGAAAGGCCCTCCTAGTCTCAATCCCCCAGTGCGGAACCCACCAACGGATCTGATACGTACCAAGCTGTGCCATCCATCTCTCCTAGGTGGATTGATCCATATCCAATGCAAGAGGACGCTGAGCAAATGTCCACAGGCTAAACGACGCTGGAGCCTCACGCATAGCCTGAAGTCTCTCTCGCAGCCACAAGGTGAGCAAAGCGGGGCTTCCCCCTCTCATGAACCTATCCCCAGTCGCCAGACGATCAATGCCGTGGAGGGTCTCCCCCAGCACCAACGGGACAATATCCTCTCCAGCTCTGCAGTGCCCTACCACATCCAGCAAAGCACCGTCACATACCCCAAGGGAGCTGACCATGAAAAGCGTCGCTATCACGCACAAGGCAAATGCATCCCATGAGACATCACTCTCATCATCAATCATAAACCGCTCCGACAGCGCAGAAATGTCAATATAACCCGAATCAAAGGTCATACCCTACACTTCTCCCAACGAAGTCTGAAGAAAGCATGCGAGCTTCACGCTCACGGCAGCACCGCCAATCAAAGGAAGCGAGATGGCCTCCACCTCCGGTCCTCCAATCAAAGCCCAAAAATCCTCAAAGGTGGGCACCATTTCATTGTAGGAGAAGCAATACACATGCCTCCTAACATCCCAGAACTTCGCGGCAGCCCGCAACAATTGCCAATCAGGAACCAACTCCTTAAGGGACCAAACCGAGCGGAGTCAAAACCTTACCTCGAAAGCCCGCCTCTGATGCCTCATACGGTGTTGCATCCACACTTTCAGCCACTCAAGGAAGTATGCTTGCCGCTCCTTTGAAAGCCTCGGCAAAACTCATGAAACATACGAAGAATCCATGGCAAAAATGGAGGTTCCTAGAGAAAATGGGGAAGAAAGCTCGAAATGACTGCAAATGGGAAGTGGGGAAAGTCCAGACATCCGGAAAACACTTATCCCTTCCCAAAAGAAAAGGAGATCCGTACGGACATTTTTGCATCCCAAGTTGGTCCGTACGGACCTTATTGCACCTTGGTCCCACGTTTCCAGTAAATAGTACAACAACCACTGTTCCCAGCAGAACCTTGCTCCAAACTGCCCAAATTCTGGCCAAAGCCATTTCTAACAAGCATACGCTACCCACAAACGCACTCCCAGTTCACGTGGCATGCACAAATAATAAACTAGCAACAATTCCTAGGACAATTCCCGGGAATCACAAAAAACGGCATTACATCTTAAAATAAAATACTTTGCGGTGCAAATACAAGTGTTTTATTACAGGTACCCATAATGTCTGTTGCTAAACAAAAAAAAAGGGGGGGAGGATATATGGAAAGAGGGAAATCAAATGAGCCCTAATCCGACTCTTCATCATCACCAAGCGAGAAGTCAGGCACCTCGGCAAACTCGCCAGCCACACCCTCGTCATCAGAATACTGAACCCCCTCCTGGGGTGGTGTAAGTACCCAAATCTGGCTCATGCCTTCCGGTTAAATTTCCCGGCAATTTCGGTAAGTTTCCCGGTAATTCCCCGGACCTTCCTAGTGTTTCGGAAATATTCCGGAACAGTTCCAAATCATATATGGACTGAAAGGGAAGCTTCCCAATTAAGAAACACGTTTTTCTTAATTGGGAGGAAAGTTCTAGAATTTGCCACCTTGCATGTTTCTAGAAATGCTGAGTCACAAGGGATAATGCCGCACGGCTGCATTAGCTCAAGGTCTCTGGCCGCACGGCTTCATTAGCGTTATCCAGACTGCCTATAAATAGAGCCCTCCTCTACCCATTTTCACAACAACAACAATACCATCACACACATATAACACGAAGAAAATCCTCCCAAGAGCTGCTGGAAGTCCAAGAAGGTGAAGAAGAAGGCCAAGAAGCCACCTCCCTCCTCCTTGAAGATCCCAAGATCAATTCCTCCTCCTAGCTCCATCCAAAGAAGAAGAGGAAGCCATTGGTAACCTCGCATGCCCTAAACTTGCATCCTAATTGCTTTATGTGATCCTAATTGCTCATTGCATTTCATATAATTGCTATTATCTTGTTTGGGACTTGGTAGATTAAAGATCATATCTTTATACCCCTTTCCCCCTTTGCATGCATTAGGCATTCTTTGCCATTAAAGATGTAATCTTTTGAATCAAAGGTGCATCCTTTGCACCTAAAAAACCCATTTTTCAATAAAATTATCATCTTCATGCATCCTTTGCATATAAAAATCCAATCTTTATGATAAAAATGCATCCTTTGCATATGAAATCCTTTTTCAAGCATCCTTTGCATTAAGGATCATATCTTTATCCCAAATTATCATCCTATGCTTTTCAAAATGCAATCTTTATGCATCCTTTGCATATTTAAATCCCAATTTCTTCATAAAAATGCATTCTTTGCATAAAAATCATGTCTTTATGCATCCTTTGCAAATAAAGATCATTTCTTTAAATCAAATGCATCCTTTGCAACCCACAAATGTCATCTTTTCACTAAAAATGTCATTTTTACATGCATTCCCCCATGTCCCCATTAGCAACCTTGGAACGGACCGGTGTAAAAGATCCTATCTTTATATCGTTCCTTCCATAAATGTTTCATAATTTCTTTAGAAAGGGACAACCTTGAACCCTATATCTCCGATTATCACTTAAGATGAGTATGAAGCATCTATACGAGCTCGACCGTCTTAAAGTGTAGGATTGATGGGCTAAGGACCCTCCTTTTCTAAAGAACCTCATCTTTGACTATAAAGAGAGTCATTCTCTCGATCATGCAAAGTCCCGAGGTTAAAAAATGCAATGATCACAAGTCCAAGATGAGGACGGGATCATAATCCCGAATACATAAAATCCAAGAAATCCCGAGCGACAATCAATAAATGGTTTGTACGTCCGGAAGACGACTTGGGACATTCCCTCCCCTTATTTTCAAACACATGCACACAAGAAAGCACGCAAGCAAGCACGATTAATGGGATCTTGGGAGACTTGCTCCGGCAAGGCACCTTGGGTGAACGACGATCCGTTCTTCCCAAGGGGTAACTTAACCTCTGAACCCATAAAACCTTTTTTTCAAAGTTTTGAGGTAATCAAAATGACGTGGCGACTCCGTTTTTCAAATTAAACCGGATGTCTTCAAACTCGCGTGAATTTCCAATAAATACACAAAAATTTGGGGCACACATTCACAGGTGGGTACTCAAAATATTCTGAAGGGTCAAACCCGGCAAAAGGATCAAAGAAGGAAGGCTCCGACGAACTCTCTCCCGGTGCCTCCTGCGAAGGCCAGAACTGGTGAAGGATCGGCTGCCTCTGGACTCCCGAAGACCTCCTTGCATCCAAGCTATGCCGCCCCCGAATGGGTCCCTCCTGCTGCGACCCTGACTCAGCCCTCGGCGGAGGAACATCCACAGAATGCCTCGAAGGCATCGGCTCGTACGCCGGCACACGCCGCGAAGACCTGCAAGACAGCTTCCCCGCCAACTTCTTCGCAAAGGACCGCATCGCCACATAACGGCGGGTCAGCGTGTCATAGGCTCTCCCCGAGACCTGCACAAATGAACAGCCAAAGAAACGCTCAGCTAAAGAGATACATGCATACAAAAAGAGAAAAATACAAGAAAGATACCAATATGGAAAAGAGTAAGCACACTCACCGGCATATCCGGGTCAACCCGATAGGCAGCAGGAGCCTGCTCAGGGACGGGTACCGACACCCTCCGCCTCGATAAATCCCCACGAACATATGTGAAGTCCGGCCCAGGCACCGGAACATCTGGGGGATGTAGCGGGCCATCCCGCCTCTCCCTCGCCAACACCTGTGGCGTCCTCAACTTCCTCCTAACGAAGGCCCCATACTCCTCTCCATACAAAACAAACTCATCGGCACTCACGCCGCCCAGATATCTCTCGTACTCTAGCACGTCCATGTCACGAGAATCCATCATCCCAAAAGGCGGGTCCCTCGGAGCCATAGGGAGCACACCAGGGCCATGCTGCCAAAAGACCCTCTCCCCCAAATACATGACATCACAGGTCAGGCCCTGCAGCATCTTCCTCTGCGCCGTCACCACAGGACCACCCTCAAACTCGTCATCCCCATACCGAGCCCAGGGGTACAGATCAAACTCCACCGAGCTATCTCTCCCCAGGTGCTCCTGCACATCCCCGTAGGCGATGGTGAGCTTCCCCCTACTCGTCCTCCTCCTCCTCAACGGACGGGCCCAGCCCAACATAGCAGGATAGGCCGCTATGGCCTCAGCATCTCGATCCCATGGAAAGCACCGGAAGATCTCATAAAATCACACCTGCGACAAAAGCAGAAAAGGCTCAGTGCAAAAGAAAATGGAGAAATGACAAATTGCTAAATCAAAAATAGCAATAAACTCATACCTCCAAAGCAAAATCAAAGCAACCCAAAGAACTGGCCACGCCTCGACTAAACCGGTCCAAAGAAAAATAAAGCTCGACCAGGCCCGCCTCGCCCCAAGCTATCTCACCAACCCTCTCCAAATCCACAAAACTCTCCAGCAGAGGAAAAGGAGCTGCGGTAGCGTGATTCGAGAACAGAGTCTCGGAGAGGGTAAACCACATGAAGGAGCGTGCCAGCTGCTCCGCCGTCACCAAGCCTGTACCACGGCGATAGGCCCCAATGTTGGTCAAAATTTGCATCTCTACGTCGCCGTACAACATGCCCAGGCCCCTGCGAGGAAGAGGCGCAAAGCCCAGCAAACTCGGCAAAGACCCCATCGGACATCCTGTCCCTCCACCGCACTGGCCCTCCTTTGAAGGAAAGCCCGGTAATAGCTGCAGAGTCAGTGGGAGTCACCGTCACCTCGCCCTAGCTCAAATGGAAGGTGTGGGTGGTATCCCACCAATACTCGGAAAAGCCCAGGAAGATATTCTTGTTCTTCCTCGTATCCAAAATCCCGGCCAGGTTCTCCACGAACGCGCCCAAGCCAGAACCATAGACCAGCCTCCTAGGGCTCGGCCTGCCCTCCCTAGAGATGTCCGGCAACTGCTGCCACAACTCCACTACAGCCTCGAGCGACTGTGAATGTGTGCCCCAAATTTTGTTTATTGGAATTCACGCGAGTTTGAAGACATCCGAGTTATTTGAAAAACGGAGTCGCCACGCCATTTTGATTACCTCAAAACTTTGAAAAAAAGGTTTTATGGGTTCGGAGGTTAAGTTACCCCTTGGGAAGAACGTTTGGCGTTCACCCAAAGTGCCTTGCCGGAGCAAGTCTCCCAAGATTTCATTAATCGTGATTGCTTGCGTGCTTTCTTTGTGTGCATGTGTTTGAGAGTAAAAGGGGGAATGTCCCAAGTTATCTTCCGGACGTACAAACCATTTGTTGGTTGTCGCTCGGGATTTCTTGGAATTTATGTATTTGGGATTATGATCCCGTCCTCATCTTATGACTTGTGATCATCGCATTTTAACCTCGGGACCCTCGGGACTTGCGTGATCGAGAGAATGACTCTCTTTTGGTCAAAGATGAGGTTCTTTAGGAAGGAATGTCCTTAGCCCATCAATCCTACGCTTTAAGACGGTCGAGCTCGTATAGAGGCTTCATACTCATTCTTAAGCGATAATCGGAGATATAGGGTTCAAGGTTATCCTTTTCCTAAAGAAATCATGAACCTTTAATGGAAGGAACGATGCAAAGATGAGAACTTTTACACCGGTCCGTTCCAAGGTTAGGGAAAGGGGGAATGCATGATGAAAAAATGACTCTTTAATGAAAAGATGACATTTTGGTTTTTTAGCAAATGATGCTTTTTGATTGAAAGAAATAATCTTTATTGCAAATGATGCATAAAGATAGGATTTTTATGCAAATGATGCATTGAAAAAGGGGTTTTGATGCAAAGGATGCATTTTTATTGAAAAAGATTTGATCTTTATATGCAAATGATGCATAAAGATAACATTTTTATTGGAAAATAGGGATTTTAGGTGCAAAGGATGCACCTTTATGAAAAAGACTACATTTTTATGACAAATGAGGTCTTAATGCATGCAAAGGGGAAGGGGGTGATAAAGAAATGATCTTTATGAATAAATGCCAAGTCCCAAGCAAGATATATGAATGCAATGAGCAAGTATATCAATTAAAATGCAAGGTTAGGGCGTGC
Organism: Adenophora triphylla var. japonica; assembly: GCA_022495995.1. Lineage (NCBI taxonomy): Eukaryota > Viridiplantae > Streptophyta > Magnoliopsida > Asterales > Campanulaceae > Adenophora > Adenophora triphylla. The sequence continues at coordinate 343,761 of JAFEMH010002191.1, forward strand.
GAGGTTACCAATCGTTTCCTTCGCTTCTTCGGACGGAGCTAGGAGGAGAGGTTCGTCTTGGGTCTTCAAGGAGGAGGGAGATGGCTTCTTGAGCTTCTTCTTCGCCTTCTTGAGCCTTCAAGGGTGTTCTTCACGTCTTGATCATACTGCTATGGAGTGTGTGTGTTTTTGTTGTTGTTGATTGTTGTTGTTGATTGTGTAGAGGAGGGCTCTATTTATAGGCAGTCTGGATAAGGCTAATGAAGCCGTGCGGCATGAGGCAGCGAGCTAATGCAGCCGTGCGGGCTTATCCATTGTGACTCAAAGATTCTAGAACCATGCAAGGTGGCATTATTCTAGAACCTTCTCCCTAATTAAGAAAAACGTGTTTTCTTAATTAGAAGGCTCCTACAGCCCTAATTTTAATTTGGGACTGCTCTAGGACATTTCCGGAACACTAGGAAGGTCCGGGAATTACCGGGAAACTTACCGAAATTGCCGGGAAAATTAACCTAAGGCATGAGCCAGATTTGGGTACTTACAGAAGCCCTCGGCAACGTCACTTGCAAGGCGAGTGGGGTTGTCGATAGAAAAGGATCCGATCTCGGCGAATGCCGAGACGGATTGGGTGACCAAGGTGGTCGAGTGGCCGAACCTTTTGGAAGGCTACCTACGTATCCCTGAGGAATCAAGCCAGCCGTAGTTCGGAATTAGGATCCGCTGGGAAGGAAGAAGAGAAACCGGTCTCTTGCCGGGGACAAAGAAGAGAAAATGACCTAGGAGGTCAAGCAATTGATCCTACCGGGATATGCTAGGAGTGACCCTGTGGTCGGATATCCGAACTTCTATGAGGGGGCGCTTTATCACCGAGGAGTGACAAAGAAACAAAGGTGACCAAAGTGGTCGAATGGCTGGACCTTTTATAAAAGGCTACCTACGTATCCCTGAGGAATCAAGCCTTGATCGTAGTTCAAGCATCACTAGATAGTTAGGAACGATGTCTAGGATCCTTGAGATTTTGACAATTCGGAGGTCGTCACCCGAAGAAGCTAGAGCTTATGGCGCTATCTCTTTATGACGGAGATAGAGGTAACTTAAGTTGGGAAACTTGAGCGTACGTCACTATTCGCGGATAGAGGTAGCACAAGTTGGAATGACTTGGGCATACGTCACTATTCGCGGATAGAGGTAGCACAAGTTGGAAATGACTTGGGCATACGTCACTATTCGCGGATAGTGGTAGCACAAGTTGGAATGACTTGGGCATACGTCACTATTCGCGGATAGTGGTAGCACAAGTTGGAATGACTTGGGCATACGTCACTATTCGCGGATAGAGGTAGCACAAGTTGGAATGACTTGGGCATACTTCACTATTCGCGGATAGAGGTAGCACAAGTTGGAATGACTTGGGCATACGTCACTATTCGCGGATAGAGGTAGCACAAGTTGAAATGACTTGGGCATACTTCACTATTCGCGGATAGAGGTAGCACAAGTTGGAATGACTTGGGCATACGTCACTATTCGCGGATAGAGGTAGCACAAGTTGGAATGACTTGGGCATACGTCACTATTCGCGGATAGAGGTAGCACAAGTTGGAATGACTTGGGCATACGTCACTATTCGCGGATAGAGGTAGCACAAGTTTAGAGTTCTGACAATTCGGAGGTTGTCACCTAGTGTTATCCCGTTATAACGGAATTAACGGAGGTGACTGGGAATAGAGCTTGATTGCTTCATAGATAAGGGATATTTTCTGAAAAGATGTTATCTTGGTTAAAAGATAACGGAAATTGCATGCCCAAGTGGAAGGTCCAGGGGCAGGATTGTAATTTCTGCTCAGAGCGAATGAAGCCGCCCGGCATGAGATGGAGAAAAAGGAGCCGTACGGCTAGAGACCTGTTTTTTCCAGATTATTTAAAATCAGATTTGAACGGGCCATTGGCATTGCATTGCCGCCCACTTCAGCCGAGAGAGAGAAGAGAGAGAGAATTCGAGATTTCTTCAACCCTTTTTGCTTCTATCAATTGGAATGGATCCGGAGGGCAATCCCATACCGAGGCAAGCAAGAAGAAACATCTCGGCGGCCGCGAGAAGGAGGAGAAAGGAGCTCGTTCGGACGGAGAGGAAGTATGACTTTCTTACGCCTCCATCGGAGCTTTACCCGGAGAAGGGAGCATAAATCAACGAACCCGCGATCGGTTGGGGTAAGCATTCTCATTTTGCTCAAATCCGATGATTTTGCTTGATTTTTGAATGATTTAGGGCTTGACCCGAATTTTAGGATTTTGAATGATTTTTTTGAATGATTTTGAGATGCATGAACAACCTATGAGGCTAAGAATGTGCAATGTGCAACTTGTTTGATGAAAATTATGAGAATGACTCACTTTTTTTCTCGCAAAATGAAGTAAGAATGAGAATTTTTCAAAATATGAGACGGAGTTCTTGCCTTGTGCTAGAACTAGGTCAAAATTCTGATTTTCAATGAGAAAACATGATTTTGGAAGATGAAAATGATTCATGCATGCCATTTTTTTTTTGAAAGAATAATGCTTATGTGCGAAGAATTGTGATTTTGTGCTTTAGGAAAGCAATGACGCGTTTCAAGTGATGAAAGACACGTTTTTGATGCAAATAATGCTAGAAAAACTTTTGTGAATGCTTTTCTTTTGAAAATATGTGCACTTTTGAATATATGCATGCTTTTGAAATGATATGAAGGACTGACGCTTCTTTTTGATGTGCTTGTCTACAGGAGAACAAGTCTAGAGGACCATCGGAGATTGCAGCTTAAGCTGGGCAGAGGATGCCGGATTTTGAGAAGAATGGGGTAAATCCCAAGCAGGGTGAGGGCTACCGGCCCGGATGCATTTGTAGAGGCTATCGGCGGGGTGTTCACATCACCTCTAAGAGCAAGGGCTTGGTCCAGCCCTTTCGAGTTCCGTGGACAAGACACATAGCTTTCACCCGAGCCGGGGAGAGCCGACAAAGGACTCCCGCCGATTTCACAGCCTATTATCGGCCTACAGCTCACCGGGAGGCCCGTGACTTGGAGAGACCACATTACCCGAGGAGTTCCGTGCTTTGGTAGGGTTTGAGCCGATTCCCAAGGGGGCCGGGGATGGAGACACGGAATGTCGAGGTGGCGCTCGTACTTGCATGCATGCGTAACTTTGTCGCTAATGATGTGATCGCCCAGCACTAGCTAGAGCATTCATATGGTTGATGCTATCAAATCACTATCTTCGCCAATTCTCGGGACGCTAGCTATGACTTGCCTCCTCGACTCTCCGGAGGATGTGGATGGGATAGGGACGGTCTCTTGGGGCGAGGCCGGATTGGCGGAGTTGTACTTCTCCCGGACATGTACAAATGGAACAAGGTCAGCTTCCATGGACTCGCTTCTCATTTGCCCTCGAGGTAGTCTCCTTTCTTTCTTTTCTTTTCTTTTCCCGTCTTGAGACTTTTATGAGAGAGAGAATGACCCTTTTGATGTTTTGAACATGCAGCCTGGTTTTGCGAGGTGATCGGGTTCTTCCCTTGGAACCAAAGCAGAGTGATGTCACCATCTTCCCCGCTATGGTTCGCCGGAGGGGAGATGCGAGAGATAAATTCACTGGGAAGACCCGGATTACCTTCGATTACAAAATGGTGAGGCCGGCCATCAACGTGGATGGGCACGACGGAGTGGACTTCTACCCCGGGGCGTATCCTGAGATTTTGGCCGGGAGATGCTATCGAGGTGACGAGGCGCAGGAGGTGGCTCACTGGCCGACATGTGATGTCATTTACTGGGACCGCTTCGAGGCAAAGATGGTCATGTTCCCCACTAGATGCCATTACTCCTTCGACCCTCCAAAGACGGATGCCGCAGCCTGTGGATTGGCCGCAGGATGAGATTGCCAGTACCGTGTGCGTGGCCGCAGAGGAGTATTTTGACATGGACACCCCTACGCCGTGTTTGTGGAGCAGCCGCCCGAGGACGCCACAAGCTAGTGAAGCCGGGCGGTCACTCGTGATATGGGGAGGATGAGCCTACCGACCCGCCGATCCCTCCCGCGCATCCGTCCTATGATCCATGGAGTGCCGAGGAGGATGAGGATACCTGTCCCCGATGCTAGGGAGCCCCAAGACACCTTGCCGCCCGATAGCACCGTAAGTATACTCTTAGGGTCTTATTCCCTTTTAGCTTTCGATTTTCTCGCTTTGCAATTTTCTCGAGATTTTCCGAGATTTTTCTCTTCTTTTTCTCGTGTTCCACTCGCACTTACGATAGGCCGGTCGTGCGTAATAGGGCCGGAAGGACATGTGCCTGCCTCTCTTCGAGGAAGCCGGCTCGCGCTTCGAAGGCGGCGCACGGATGCACAGGAGCCCGGGCGCAAGAGACGGCACGTCTGGGGCACTGGCCTACCTCATCGGCCTCGGAGTACTCTTCCAAAGCCATGCCTCGGGGCGGGGACCCAACGCCGACATTCCGGGAGCAAACTGGCCGAGTACGGCACGATAATGTCCATTTGTCTCGACGTGAGCGACTGTGAGGACTTGATGAGGGAGGCTAGCATCTACGAGCTGAGTAGCGATGAGGAGGAAGAAGAGTCGGAGGCCTAGGAGGTCTCTAGAATAGGTTTGGAACGAAAACAAACAGTGAACAATTTTTATGCACACTTTGTTTATTTTTTGCTTTATTTGGGCGCCGATGGGGCGAAAACATTGTATTTACATTTTATTTACTTTTCTAATTTATGCTTTTTCAATTTGCATATTATCTCGAGCCTTGGGGCGACTTTTTTGCTTGGAATTGGGGTAAAACCGGGCCAAAATGATTTATAATGGTATATAAATGCTTGAATGGCTTCGGATATGTTTTTGTACGTGTTTTGGTTGAAAAAGTGGGGTGAAAACTCCCTTGGGCAGCAACTTTGGTTGCTGCAGAATTTTTCTGCAGAGGGCTAATGTAGCCGTGCGGCATGGCCTTGAGGGCAAATGAAGCCGTGCGGCTCACAGTTCTGTCTGAGCTGGTTATTTTCTGAATAAAAGCAAGGCTTGGCCATTTCATTTCATTTTCACTCTAGACTTGTCCCAATTGTTCCTGCAGCATATTTTGGACCTAAAAGCACCATCTTTGAACACTTTGCGATGGAGAAGCCCGTCGATTGCAAAGGGGGAAGCGAGACCATTTTCTATCCGGTCTGCAATCCTGGGCGAGATATAACTTCCAAAATCACAAGGGACTCGCTTTGATTCTTCCTTCAAGATCAAGTCTTTATGGCATTTGAGGGATCTCCCGCCCGATTGGGACCTCGTTGAGAGCCGCAAAGAAAGTTCGGGACGTCCGGAGACATGTTTACCGCTTTTCTTACAACGAAATTGTCCCAACGCACGAAGACTTCAGTAGCCTTGATTGGGGGTCCCGAGACCGAGGCTATATCTATTCCGCTGATCGGAGACGCGCCAAGGACGGTAAAGCTTGCATCTTTTCTCGTGCATTCCTTTGGGAGAGGCCGAGAGGATGATGGTAGCCCCTGATAGGATTGACCTTTCGATATCCCGGGCAGGTTTGGGTCTCCAGATATGGCCGCGACCACGGTGGCTATGGATGCTTTCATTCTCTGCATATTCTCTCGTTTTGTTCACCGCCGAGTCCGTGGGGATCTCGTCTATAGTGGCCTTGGACATGGTCGAGACTGCAGTGGCCGGGAAGGATATTGTCCCGCCGGTTTTGGGAGAGACATTTCATGGGATCGATAGGATGGCTCGGGAGACCGTTTCATGAGGTCCGGAGTCCGGCTATGTTGACTTTGTGGCTGCAGGAGAGGCTCGGGGCTTTGCCCTGGGCTTTGCCGACTCTGCCCTTGGGTGATTTCTGAGAGGTGCGCCTAGGCAGCAGAACAGGTAGCTGAGCCGATGATGGCTAGGCTATCCACTTCGGACATCCGTTGGTGGATACCACATTGGAGGTTGCGGCATCAGAGGATATTTCAGAGTCTTATGTCGCGAGGGTTCCGTGGATTCTCGTTGGTCATCCTTCTACATACCCCGCTTAGTATCCAGCAGTTTGGGGCTTTACAGAGCCATTGAGTGATTGGGAGGACATCCGGACCATGGAGGTGGTGTCATTGGACATGAGAGATCCAGCGCCTTCTCTTTCTTCTCGAGGGCTTGGACATATACCGCTTTCCCACCTGTGGCTATCTTCAGAGCAGGAAGAGCACCATCTTGACCACCGTCTACTGGACCGGTACGAGAGGGAGACGGGAGCGACTCAGTTATCTTGGAGGATAGACGTCGAGCTTTATTGGGAGCCGACCGTGACTCGAGTAGGACTCGAGGGAGACCGAGGCTAAGGCGAGTTGCCATAACCGGCCAGTGACTTGGTCGAGATATGGAGGCTCTGGGACAAGAGGTTGTCCGAGGTCGCTCCTTTGACCGAGGCTCGAGGGAGGAGGTGCGGACTCGTGCTCGTAGAGAGAGCGCTCATTGACACGGGGTTGGTAGAGGCTCCAAAGTGAGGATACCAGAGGTCGGGATGAGGGATACCGACATTATTGAGAAGAAAAGGAAGAAGACTCGACGAGGCCGAGGAAAAGGGAAGAAGACCGAAGAAGACTCGCCGAATGACGACCGACAAGTCTTTTCTCAAGATCCTCTTATTGCCATTTGCAAACACATTAGTTTATTTAGGCATTTTATTGTATTTTAGATCTTTTTTAGCAAGTTAGCAGAAAGTTAAGAGGTAGACCGTGCTTGAACTCATCAAGAAGTTTTTAACTTGTAATGAACAAGAAATATTATCTTAGAAATTAATCAAGACACATTTCATGGAAATTCAAATGTCTTTATTGATTGGGACCCGTTTTATGAAAACTGAAATACCCTTTATTATTTAGGACGTACTTCATGGAAGCTTGATTGTCCTTTTTATTGTTTAGACCGAACCATATATGGCTGCCTACGTTCCCTTTTACAAGAAAGGCTAAGGGGCTCAGTCTACGTAGTTCATTCCGGTGAACCAATTTTTTTATGTGCACTGTTTTTTGCCTAGACCGCCCTTTTGGGGTTTTCACTTAGCCGGGCATTACTCTTTTTTTGCACTAAGATTTTTTTTTTTTTTTTTATGTGCAACCCCGTCTTTTGCCTAGACCGCCCTTTTTGGGGTTTTCACTTAGCCGGGCATTACTCTTTTTGCACTAAGATTTTTCTTTTTTTTTTTTTTTTTTTTTATTAGACATAGTATCTTCTGAGTTTATCACCGTTGACTGGGTGGACAAAGGGATTGCCATCCAAGTCTCGCAAGCTTCATTGCTCCTCCCGACAAAAGATCTTCTGCACCACATAAGGGCCGATCCAGACGGGTTCCCATTTTCCTGTGGGGTTGTCTCTCGGTAGGGGCTTTACTTTCAAAGACTAAGTCGCCCTCTTTGATGTCTCCGGCCTTGACCTTTTATCAAACGCCCGCCATTCGCCTCCGGTAGGCTCGGGTGTGTTCCATGGCTTTTAGCCTTCTCTCGTCAAGGTGGCTAACTCATCATGCCGATCGCGCAACCATTCCACTTCATTGACACTCAAGTTTTCCAGAGGACCCTTAATGACGGGATTTCCAACTCCACCGGTAACACCGCTTCCATCCCGTAAGTTAGGGCAAAAGGAGTTTCTCCCGTGGCAGTTTCCGACAGACGTTCAGAGCCCCAGAGTGCTAGGGTGCAGCTTTTCGGGCCAATCACGACCACGGGTGGCCATCTTCCTGATGATCCGCTCGAGTGTCTTATTAGCAGCCTTCCACGCTCCATTGGTCTCGAGGTCTCGTACTGGGACGACTTGTGGCGAGTAACTCGAATTCTCGACAGCTAGCCTATCGCAGCCTTCCTTCGAAGTGTGACCCATTATCGAAATGATCTCGCTGGGCACCCCATATCTCGCACATTATGTTTTCTTTGATGAACCGGGCCACTTTTCTGGAAGTGAGGACCTTGTAGGACTTGGCCTCTACCCACTTGGTGAAGTAGTCGATGGCTACCAACACGAACTCGTGCCCATTGCTCCCGGTCGGGGATATTTTCCCTATCACGTCAATGCCCCAAGTTGCAAACGGCCAAGGAGTCGTCATGCAAGACAGGTCATGAGGTGGGAGATGGTTGAGGTTGGCAAACCGCCGGCATTTGTCGCAGTTCGGACGTGCCGAACACACCGTTTCCATGGAGATCCAAGAGTAACCCATTCCGAGGATCACTTGCATCGTGGCTCGCATTCATGTGAGGACCGCAGGGACCATTGTGGACTTTCGGCCATCAACTCTCTCGTTCTTTCTTGAGTGACACATAAGAGGAGTGGTCCTTGATACCGCTTCTTATATAGAGTTGCCTCCTAGAATGACATAATGGGAAGCCAACCTTTTCGTGGCTCGCAAGCTTTTGGCTCTGACACCTTCTTTTGGTCTACCTTCTTCGTCTCTCGAAAGCCGACTCTCCGTCTTTGAGGAATTGGTAACTGATTGTACCAAGGTTCCTTTATAGGCTCGGGTCCTGTGTCCACTTCACAAATGTAAAGGCCGGGGCTTCTCTTCTACCCACTCAAGGGCTTTATGGCTTTTCCTTCGGGGATCTCTACCAATGAGGCTAGAGTAGCTAGGGCATCTCGCGAACTGCTTCTTTTCCTCGGCAAGTAGTGGAAAGTCACTTCTCCGAACCGTCCCAATAACTCCTCCATACGGGCATGATACCGTTGTAGATTAGGGTCTACAGCCTTCCACTTGTTGGAGACTTGGTTGATGATCGTGGCTAAGTCTCCGTAAACTTCGAGCTCCTTGACATTTCTTTCTAAGGCAGCCTCCAAACCAAAGAATGCAGCTTCATACTCGGCGACATTGTTCGTGGCAGAAAGTTCAACTTGAGGGCTATGGGGGTATGCTCATCTTTCGGATCGACCAATAGCATTCCTACACCATTTCCTCTTTTGTTAGCGGCTCCGTCAAAGAACAATTGCCATCTATTTTCGTGCTCAACCGCAAAGATCCCTTCATCTCGAAATTGGGGTTCAGCCCTCTCGTCTTCATTATCGGGAAGTTTGCCAGATGGTCTCGACAATGCTTGACCCTTGATGGCCTTTCCGGTCACATAGTTGATGTCGTATTCTACCAAGAAGAAGGACCACTTCGCTAGACGCATCGAGAGGGAAGGCTTGTCAAAGATGTACTTGATGGGGTCCATTTTCGAGACCAAATTCACAGGTGGGCTTCGTATATAATGCTTCAACTTGCCGACTACCTGCACTGGCCCCGCACAAGTCTTTTCACATGCCGAGTAATTGAGCTCGCTCCCCGCAGCTTCCGCCGACAAAGTAAATGGCATTTTCCACCCGAGAGTCTTTCTTTTCCCGAGCAAGCATAGCCCCAACCGCCGTGTTCTGGATAAAGGAGATGAGCGTAAGAGGCTTCGTCTAGGTGGGGGGCATAGTACCGGGGATGTACTAAGTATGCCTTGATCTCGGTCAAAGGCATCTTGGCATTCTTCGGTCCATTCTCAGTGTCCACATTCTTCTTCATGAGCTTGAAGATGGGCTCGCACATAGTAGTCAACCGATTGACGAAACGGCCGATGTACCGCAATTTACCCATGAAGCTCTTGACTTCGTCCTGGGTTTGAGGTGGCCTCATATCCATGATGGCTTTGATCTTTCTGGGGTCAACTTCTATACCTCGCTCCGTGACCATGTACCCAAGCACTTTTCCCCTTGTCACTCCGAAGGTGCATTTGGCAGGGTTTAGTCTCATGGAATGTCAGTCTCGGCCTCTCAAAGAATTTTCGTAGGTCAACAAAGTGTCGCCCACCTTCTCCTTTGGAGTGGATTATCATGTCATCTACGTAGACCTCAATCTCCTTGTGGATCATGTCATGAAAAAGCGCGGCCGTCGCCTCTTCGTAAGTAGCCCCGGCATTCTTGAGCTCCGAATGGCATTACCGTATAACAAGAGGGTCCCCACGGTGTGGTGAAGGCCGTCTTTTCTTGGTCTTCCTCGGCCATCTTGATCTGGTTGTAGCCTCTGCAAAACCATCAACGAAGGATTTGACTTCGTAGTTGGCGAGTGGAGTCCACCAGATGTCTATGTTTGGCGAGGGTAGTCGTCTTTGGGCCGGCCTTGTTCAGCATCTCGGAAATCCACACAAAGCAATAAGCACCTTCCCATTGGCCTTGGTTACGGCCACGATGTTGGACAACCATGTCGGGTATTCAATAACTCGATGAACCCTACCCGCAGAGCTTCTCAATTTCTTCTTTGACCTGTAGAGACCATTCCGGCTTAATCTTTCTCGCTCGCTTTACCGGCTTAGCATCTCGGTGCTAGAGGGATTCTCGTGCTCTACTATCGAACCTGTCTAGCCCCGGCATATCTTTGTATGACCATGCAAACACGTCGACGTATTCTCCGAGCGGCTCGATCAATCTGTCCCTTTCAACCCCCGGAAGAAGCTTCCAATCTGTGTCTCTTTAGGTTCCTCAATAGTACCCAAGTTCACACTTATCAAAACCTCCTCGGCACTTGGGCCCGGTTTTCCTCTTTTCTGAAACCCGCTTAAAGATTTCTTTAATGTATTGTTCGTTTAGTGTGTTTGCATCTTGTTCAAATGATTCATTATTAACTCGTTGTTAAGTTTTGAGTTAATTTATCATTTGTTAAGTTGGCAATAAGAGGATAATCGAAAGATTTGTCATTTCATTCAAGATAAGGGGAAAGATGACATCGATTACATTTTCATAATCCTCAGCGTGAGGCCTTCTGATGACTTCCGAGGACCGGAATTCGAAGATTCCGACTCAACCGAATAGACAACAGGGTGTTTGACACGACCGGTTGAGAAGGGACGGGGTACCAATCCAAGCTCCGTGATCATTTGTCGCCGATCGCTATCGGCCCCGAGAATGTCTCCCAATTCTTCAATGGCATTTCGTCTTAGTCACCAAAGTGCGAGGATCAAAATGACTTTCACCATCGTCTCCAATAACGGCAACTATCTCATCGTCTCGAATCAAGTCAATCAAGTCCGGGATTTGTGCTTCTTCGTCAAACAACTCTTGCAAACCCCACCGATCGTCTTCACCGCGCGCGTCTATCCGCTAATCTTTGGAAGAGCTAACTCAAAGGCGGAGAAGTCCATTGTTCCGATGCCGACTCTTTGACACCGGCCGGATTTCCTTTGAAGACGTACTCATTCTCGAACGGTAGTGGTAGCCCTGTGGATATCCGGCAAATCAAGGAACATTCTTCGAACGGGATTGGCTGGCTTTCCTAACTTTCTCAAGGTTCTCTAGAAGGGTTTTCGCAAGGAGATCTCGCGATCACTTTCATCATATTGTGTCCCTCCTTTTATAAAGTAATGGGTCGAGACAAACCGTAAGGATGGAGCCGGACCCCTTCACCTTTCGTGCCTTTAGCCTTTCTCGGCATCCCGAGAGTTCGGTTTGTACCCCAAAGCCATATCTCAGTAGTCTGCTTCCTTCACATCAATGATGGTGTTACGACCTTGAAGTCTTCTACCCAATCCAAGTCCCTAAGATAACTCATTTTTCGCATCATTCTCATGGCAGGAGGGATTTTATCGGAAGTAGTGGTGAGGCCGTGCACAACATACTTGTGCCTTGGAAGAAGCTACGGAGAATCCGGTCAATGCTAACCCTTCATCATCGTGCTTGATCTCCAATATCGGGATATCCCTGCCGGTTCCTTCTACCGTGACACCGTCCCCATAAACGGTGGTGATAGTTCCATCACTCGACCGAAATTTGACGCACCGATGCAAAGTAGAGGCTACCCCGTTTATCCGGTGGATCCAAGGCCGTCCCAAGAAGGCAAGAAATGAAATCGGAATGTCAATAACTTGAAAATCAACGTCCATGACCCTTTTTCCGAACCACATCTTGAGAGTGGCGATCCCCAAAACCGATCGTGCAAAGGAGTCATAGGCCTTAATAGTTTGACTAGAAGGCTTTAAGTCCGTTGGCTTCGCATCCAATAAATCCATCATTTTAGCCGGCAAGACATTCATTGCGGATCCTCCGTCGACCCAATACTCGTGGCAATCGACGCTCTTCTAACTTGGATCGTGATGTAAAGAGGTTCGTTGTGACTCAGCCCCATATTTTGGCAGTCTAAGTCGGTGAAGGTAATGATGTTTCCGTAGTGGATATTTCCAATCATTTGGACGACCTCATCCGGGGTGACATCTATGGGCACCATGGTCTTGGCCAAACTTTCTTCTAGCTTCAACTTATGAGGGTATGAAGAGGTCAACAGGACCATAAGGAGATATTGGCTTGGGTACACTTCAACCGAGTTAGGACCGGATCCTCCTTATCGTAGTCGCTTTTCTCGCTTCTGGCTTATAAGGTCTTTTATCTGTCTTTGGCTCCGAAATGGCATTCCTTTTGTCACCCTTTAGGCTGCTCAATACTCATCTGTCCGCACGAGGTCATCACATAGACTTTGGATTTTCCTTGGTCATTATTCCTACCGGAGGATTCCGTCAATTCTTTCAAAGTCGAGGCGGGATTCTTGCGGCGTATGGCCAATTCTGCGATTGATCTCGATTGACGGTCTTTGTCGCTCAAGCATAGGCGGCTTCCCGAATGCTGGTCCCAGGAGTTACCGGCTTTTGACCTTTTCACATTTTCCGTTTAAAGCTTTCACGGTCTCATTCAAACTTTTCAAAGTCGGCATGCAACAAGAATTATCACTTCCGGAGTTTGGAGCTTGGCAAATGGCTTTCTCATCCGAGACCTAGCAACTTCTTTAACAGAGAAGGATCACATTCCTCATCACCGTCAAGCATGTCTTTTCTTTCCCTGGGGGTCAACCTTCGACGGCATCTTTGGACGTTGGCCAAACATTTTCTGAAGTGGGAAATTCCATCATCAATAAGGATTTACTCGGGGTCAAACCTCATGGCGGGTTCCTTTTCCCTTCTTGTCAGAGAGATATTTTCCGGGCTTTTTGGCTTACGGGCTAACCACTCCTCTATTGTCCCTTTCGGCACTTCGACCGTGTCTTCATCGGTGTCACTACGGTAGCTCTCGTGGGAACTTTCGTCTTGGCTCTTATGACCAATGAGGGCAAAAGCGGAGTCGGGATACTTCGACGCCATATGAGGGGTATCTCAGACTCTTCCCCGGGCTTAGGGATTACCAGGAAGACGTCATTATCATCGGAGGACATAAAGGGGGGCCCAGGGTCGCTTCTAAACTCAGGACTCTTTCCAAGGCATCCATGCATTCTTCTTCGAGACCATGTTTCAGAGTGACTACTAACACCGTGGATAGAGTCTACTCCTTCCCGATGAGAGTTTGGCTTCGGCGACGCTTACATGTTCTAGATCGGTGGGAGGGAGCCCACTTCCCTCTTTTGGCTAAAGCTTCGATCAAGTCTCTCCATTCACCTACCAGGTCCTTGTACGGAGTATTGAACTCTAGGATATAGGACTCATACACTACCTCATCCTTCTCCGAGCCTTTGCATAGGCTGCAGACACACCTTGAAGTGATTTCATCCCCTATTCCAGTGCGTGGCTTTTCGCCTCATCTTGCCCTTCGGGTTTCACTTCCGTTGGCTCCAAGTCCATTCCTTCTACTGAACCTGTCATCATCATCGTAAATCCACCCATTCCTATTCTCGTTCCCGACCGACTCTTCTCGTAGCCGTCGAGAGGTAGGCAAATTCAGCGTTGACAAAATTGGAAAGGTCAAACTGGCACTGGGATTCCAAGGTAGGGAAATTTGGCTCAGGCTGAAAGGAGGAAAAGGGTCCCGTGGGGGGATTCAGAGGAAGCGAGGGTGTCGGGACCCTAACAGCTTGGGGTATTGGAGGAGACTGAGAAAGGACAGTCTTTGGCAATGGTGTAAGTACCCCAATCTGGATCACCCCCTTTCAAACACACGGGAAACACCGCAGACTCATCCACGCAGTCTCAGAGACCTCTCTCACTCAAAACCCTCTCAAACCCCCAACCAAACCAAGGGAGGAGCCTTCTCGGGATAAAGGGACAAAAGGACCTTTTGGGAATTTTCGAGGAAATCGAGAAAAGCAAGTAAGGTCCGTACGGACCTTTTTGTTTCAATGATTACTAAATCCCCTTAAAGTCCACAATATTCCCTCAAATCCGGGAAAATGATTACTTCCTGCGAGTTGGTCCGTGCGGACCTCTTTGCATGCAAGATGGTCCGTACGGACCTTATTGCTCGAGGAACACCATCATTCCGAATATTCTCCATCATTACGCATTCCCTCAAATCGAGGAAATCCAAAATTACGGATAACCAAGAAGGTCCGTACGGACCTCTTTGCTCCGAAATTTTTACTATAAATAGAGGCTCCCCCTCCTCATTTTCACACACCTCCCTCTTCTCTCTTCCTCCCTTAGCCTTCGGCTCTCCTCTAAGTCCTCTCGAGGCACTCCCGGCCCCTTTCGGATCCTTCCCGAGGCCTTCCGAGCTCCCTTGTGGTGCTCCGAAGCCTCCCGAGCGCTCCCGAGACGCTCCCGCGCTGCCCCGAGGCACTCTCGAGGTACTCGAGGCCCCTCGTGGTACTCCGAGGCCTTGCACTGGTCTTTCCACGGTGTCCGGCTCTTTCGAGTCAAACCGACGATCCCAAACCACGCCGAAACTGCCCGAGTGACTCCACGCCACCACAACGCACGCCGAAACTCTGCCCGAGTGACTCCTGCCACCATGCGCACGCCGAACCTCTGCCGAGTGATCCCGACGATCCCCACGCACGCCGAACCTCTGCCCGAACGCGGCCTACAACCTCAACTCACGCCAGAAACTCGTCGCGAGACAACCGGTCCCTCCCGAAGCAATCCCGATCCATACCAGGGCAGCTACTTCGACCTCAAACACCATTCCCAAGCGGAAGGCAGACACGAACCAACATTGGTAAGGCTTCCTTCCTATACTATTTCAATACATTTCCATACATAGCATACAATGTAGACATCCGATACGACATGCATTTTTAAAAAGCACACACACACACACACAACATTTAAAGGATATTAGGGGTATCCGAAAGACTCGTTTACGAGGCTACTCAGTGAGCTCTAATATTCTAATATTCTCTTCCCGGGAAGTCATCGACCTCCGAACTCAAAATCTCATCACACAAAAAACAGGTTTAAAATTATCTTTAAAGCGATGCCCTTTTCAATGTTTTGGGCTTAATAAAAACGGCGTGGCGACTCTACAAATGCGAAAGCAAAACGGCGAGACACCTCCAGCGCGAAAGATGCCGGATGCGGGGCCGCGAGGCCTGCTCGGATCCGGGTAATTTCGGTTGGCGACTCCATTGGGAAATTTTGTTTTAAAAACTTTTAAACAAAACAAAAGATTTTTAAAACGATGATGAGGGTCAAACTTTCATTTTACCCCTTCCTTTAAGCTGTTGTGTGTATGTGCACGTGCTTCGTTTTTATTTTACAAAAAAAAAAATAAAAATACAAAAAAATGCATCAATATACATCTGTGCATACATTTAAAATTCTTCAAAAACTCTGTTTTACTCGGAAAAAGAATTTTAGAGACCGCCTGTGTCTGTGCCTTCTTGCACTCGGTTACCGCGCTCTCTACTCATGGCTGCTTTGCCTCGGTTACACCGCACACTTCATTATCTGCCTTTGCTCTTGCCTCGGATACCACTTGCACCAATTACAACCCTTAACCCGGAGTGGTCTCGGTTGCAATCCGTTTGGTCTTCCTAGGCCTCTTGGACGCGCACGGGATCATTCCAAACATCCCATCCTAGCCAAGCGTCAACCCTGCACGTTTGAGTCTTGAGTCACACTCTGTCCAGACTCGGTTGGTTTTTACCCAGTCCGTGTCATACAGCCTGGATACATATACCATGCCGGCCATTTTCTGAGTCAAGGCTCGGAACTCAAGATCCCTTGCGCAAGCAAAGCGATGAAAGGTCATGCTAAAATCTTGACCTGATCTTGATTTCCGAAGCTACACCCAGACGATGTTCCGTCCCGGATATACATCCATGCTCACATGACACCATGTCATCACGCCTTTGATACGTCAGCCATGACGATATGACCCAGCCAACGCCTAACGTCACAGATCCCTTGCGCAAGCAAGGTAAAGAGAGGTCATGCCGAACTCTTGACCTGATCTTGACTTAGTGGCCGGCTCGGTTCACTATTCACATGGCTAACGCATCAAAACGAACATGACAGGCTCGGTCCTTAGGTTCGATTTTTCTTTTAGGCCGGTGGAAACCGCTTGCACTATATGACAGGCTCGGTCCTTAGTTGCGAAATACAGGTGCAAAACGAGGGGCTTATAGCCGCACAGATGGTCTCCACTGACCCAGGATCTAGCATAGTTGCGAAAAACAAGAGCAATCTTTTCCAACCTACCTAGGATTCTGAGAAAACATGTTTTAAGTAAATTAAAACAACAAAAAAAAAAAAATCAAAAATAAAAGAAACGGAAACCGCATGCCACGTGAGCTTTCCCCCTTTTATCCCGTTAGGCCATTCCTGTGTCTAAACCTTGCCCATCACCCCCTCCAGCTAACAGAGAGTGGTCGAGAGTACCCGGGAACCCGTCTCCCAGTGTCAAAACAGCAAGGTCCTACCTCCTTCCCAGCTCTGTCACCAGGACAGTCCGTCAAATCCCCATGGCCAAGTCAGTGGATAACAACGATGAGAACGGGACCTTACCCCCAAGAAATTTCCCAACATTGGAAGAAGTTTGGCAGGTCCTCATGGCTATTGAGAAACGTCAAGGTGAGCAACAAGCCTGGATCGAAGGTGCCATGCACCACTTCGGAACCTTAGCCACCCAACTACCTGGGGCTTCCCAAGCCATGACTGCTCCTACAGCCTCTAACATCTCTCATTGTCTCCCAGAAGTCAACCTGTTACCCTCGTACGAGCCATGCAGTTATGACGTAAGGCCACAAGACCTTCCAGAGGAAAGCCTGCCCATCCAGCCTCCTGAGGTCCCGGTACCACCGCCGAACAACGAACACATCTGGTGGGACGTCTGCGATTGCAGTGCTTGTCTGGAAATGGAATTCCAGGATGCAATGAACGAGGGCCGTCCTCGACGAAAGAAGAAGCTATCTTCTCAACAAAAACTGAAAAAGAGGTATGAATCTGGTGATCCCACAGTCGGAACCCTTGGAGAACCCTCAGGAAAGTTTGACTACTATGTCATCTACTCCAGCAAATCTCCCCAGCCTAGTTCTGCACAGGGCCACGGCAATGTTTGCTCCATGATCAGCTGGGACGAGCTTCGCACCGCCACCGAAGGCCCGAAGGTCCAGATAATCCAACCCCTGTCTTGGGAAGATCTCAAAGCCACTATTGATGCTTCAGTAAAAGCCATGACAGTGAACGAATTGAAATGCGCAGTCTGGCCTTACGCCAATCAGGCTCCTCCCACTCCAGAAACGGGAGAGACAAGCAAAACCATAAGTCCAGAGGTGAATGTTCTGACACGTTCCGGTCAAATCCCAGTGAATCCTCCACGGACAGACAAAAGGCCAGCCATACCTGAGCCACGAACTGAAAAGGGACCCTACGCCAAAGAAGCTGAAACCTTGGACCCAAAGGTTGAAGATCCTGTCTTGACACAGCTCAAGCGCACTCAGGCTAACATCTCACTCTGGTCCTTACTCACTTCATCTTACCCGCACAAGCTCAAGTTGGAAGAAAGCCTGGCCCAGACCATGGTTCCCATCACAGTGACACCTGATGAAGCAGTTCAGATGATTGGCAACGTCAATTACAGCAATATCATCACCTTCACAGAGCTCGATCTTCCAAAATTTGGGGCTGACCACAACGAGCCTCTCTACATAACAGTTCAACTGGACGAGCGCCGTCTCCCTCGGGTGTTGGTAGATGGAGGATCATCCATGAACGTCCTTCCAGCCAAAATGATGGATTTGCTAGGGATCAAAGCAACTGATCTAAAACCCTCGACTCAGGCAATCAAGGCATACGACTCAACATCCCGCCCAGTCTTGGGAATAGCCACCTTGAACCTTTGGTTTGGAAAACAAATGGTCCCGACAGATTTCCAAGTCATCGACATCCCGATCACCTTCACTGCCATTTTGGGACGCCCTTGGCTACATCAGATCAATGGGGTGGCATCCACTCTCCATCAGTGCGTAAAGTTCGTCCAAGGAACAGATCTGACCATCATCTACGGCGACAGCATAGTCACTGAAAGGACCGACACCAACGGCGTCCCGGTTTTAGAGATCAAACCCGACGATGATGGCATGATGCTAACAGGGTTCACCATCGAAAGCCCAAAGGCCCAAGTGTGCCACATAGACCTGCCTTTGATTTGGGACAAGATCCCTCCCCCGATGAAAATGATGAAGCACATGAACTACATCCCGGGGCTCGGTTTGGGAAAACGCCATCAGGGCACTCAACAGATCATCAATATCAAAGAACAGAATACCCTGCACGGCCTGGGATACTCTCCTACTCCCGAACACATTGCGGAGGACAAGCGAGCTGCACGAAAACGCTCCACAGATAACAAAAGAGGCTTGCACGCAATCTCCGATCTTCGTCCTTACAGCTTCGACATGACCAAGTACTTCACAAGGAAGGCCGGCAACTTGGAAGAAGATCCAGAAAAGGGAACAGAGCTGATCAGCGCCAAACAAAGCTGGCCGACAACCATGGACAAGCTCCAGCAGAACCTGGCAAGATTCAGAGGCCTCAAGCCAAATCCTGTCCGAAGAGCATTCCTCGACACACCGCCCCTGCCGGGATCCACAACCACCACTATTCACAATGAATTTTGGTTCAGGAAAACCCCCTCTTTGGCGGAAGAATTCGAAAAACTCTCTGTCAACACTCCTGCCTTCAACAAGCGGGACGAGTCTGCATTCGAGCTAGTAATGCCCAAGACAAAAGCAAGAGACTCCGCAGACGATGCTTGGGACGAGCCACTGCTCCACCTGCTCTTCAAAGAAGAAATCGAGATGCCAGATCTAATCGATTTTGTTTCTGATAACTCTGTGATAGCAATGATCGGGAACGGTGACATAAAGCCTTTCAAGCCCCATCTCCTATCAAGCTCATTGCCACTCAATAACTGGGCCACATTCTCCGGACCTACTGCCAGCAAAAAGGACATGATCGAACAACTTGGTCTGACCCCTCGAGTCCTAGAGTCTAGTGTCAAAACTCATCCTGAGTCCATTAGCTTTGAATTTGAGTCTCTCGAGTCATCTGATGGCCTCACGCCAGAAGATTACGAACTCATTGCCAATAATGTATTCCCGTATGCTCTTAATGAATGCTTCGATCTTTCCGAGTATCCTCTCATTGCATCTTTAACAACTGATAAATTAACTAACACACAAACAGTTAATAACGATTCACTTGATAAAGAAGCAGACACATTAAATGAACAATACATTAAGCACATCTTTAAGCATGTTGTCAAACGAGAGAAAAACCGGGCCCAAGCTGCCGAGAAGGTTTTAATCACAACGATTTGCAAGATTGCTGAAGAGCCAAAGAGACGCAAGTCCGACGCCATTTCCAGCACAAACCAGATCTTCCAATACCTCAAGAGCGGGGAAACCACCTTCATGAACAAGGAAGACCCACACACAGAAGGGGTCAAAACCAAGAGCATCATGGCCCTAAAACGCCTCGCCTCTCACTTCGTCATCCTCGGGGACATGCTATACAAGAAACGCTACCATGGGCCACTCCTACGCTGCGTCAGCCAAGAAGAAGCAGACAAGTTCATGAACGAAGTCCACAATGGGGCTTGCGGTCCCCACATGAACGCCAGAGCCCTGATGCAAATCATTCTCAGGATGGGCTACTACTGGATCTCCATGGAGGCAGATTGCATCCACTTTGTCCGAAGCTGCGACAAGTGCCAACGGTTCTCCAACCTCAATCATCTACCGCCCCACGATCTCTACTGCATGACTACACCTTGGCCCTTTGCCACTTGGGGAATTGACGTCATCGGGAAAATCGCTCCGCCAGGCAGCAACGGTCACGAGTTCATCTTAGTAGCCATCGACTACTTCACCAAATGGGTCGAAGCCAAGTCCTACAAGGTACTCACCTCCAAGAAGGTCGCACATTTCCTCAAGGAAAACATCATCTGCCGATACGGCATCCCAAATGAGGTCATATCAGACAACGGCTCACACTTCGAAGGGGAATTCGACAGACTGCTGGCTGAATTCAAGATCACACGTCACAAATCTTCTCCCTACCGGCCACAAACAAACGGCGCCGTGGAAGCAGCAAACAAAACCCTCGAACGGATCATCCGAAAAATGACCACCCGAGGACGAGATTGGCCCGAGAAGCTGCACCTTGCACTTTGGGGCTACCGCACATCAGTCAGAACAGCCACGGGAGAAACCCCATTTGCCCTGACATACGGGATGGAAGCAGTCCTTCCCATCGAGCTAGAAATTCCCTCACTCCGAGTGCTGCTGGAAAATGACATCAACGAAGTCGAATGGCTCCGAAGCCGACATGACGAATTGGCTCTGCTAGACGAGCGACGACTAAAGGCCATGGAACACATCCGAGCCTATCAAAGCAGGATGGCTAGAGCTTTCGACAAGAAAGTCAAATCCCGAGACATCAGGGAAGGTGACCTTGTACTCAAAGAAAAGCCTCCCACTCGAACCAACCCACTGGGAAAATGGGAACCCACATGGATCGGCCCTTTCGTGGTTCAAAAGATCTTCTCCGGAGGCGCCATGAAGCTGACAGACCTAGACGGCAATCCCTTCATGAATCCAGTCAACGGAAGCAAACTTCGCAGATACTTCGCCTGAAGAAGAACAACTGTGCATCTCTTGGCACTCCATGTAGTGTCGAACTACGCAGACCTGAGCCCTCTAGTCCGGGGGAACGTAGGCAACCTTAATTGGTCCGGCCTAAAAATACACAAAAAAGTCAAAAGTTTGAATGTCAATCAAGACCTCCATCAAGCTCCGCACTTTTCAAGAACACGCCCCAGCAGTCACCTTGACCAAGTCAAACGACGGCGGCAACATCAAAGGACATCCGAGGGTCACTCAACATCAAACGACTGACTCATGTTTGCTTCCAAGCCAGAGGTTTGTCTTCGCCCTCACGCGCTTCGAAAAAAAAAAGGGAGCTCGAGCAAGGGCTCACAAAAAAAAAATAAGAGAGAAAAAAAAAAGAGCTCGAGCAAGGGCTCACTCAAAATAAAAACAAAAGAAGCTCAAGCGTAAGCCGCGAAATTGAGGTCAAGAGCCCGACGCCAACAAGAGGCAAGGAAGCTACGAAAAGACCGTCAAAACGACTTGTCAAGGGAGCATTCAACCTCTCACCAAGCACAAAGCCTAAGCAAAAGGGGATTGCCGTCATGGCCTGCATCGTCTGGCCCGCAATGCAATGTAAAAGTCCAAAGATGGACGCCGACAAAGTGCACAATGTAAGCAAAGGCAAACAAAAGATCTTGCGTCTCGACAAAGCTTTAAAAGTAAATCACAAATCACTAACGGTTACAACATTTCTTGATGAGTTCAAGCACGGTCTACTCTCAAGTTCACAACATGCTAAAAGACAAACTTTAATACATTTAACTAATAATGTGTTTCGCAATGCAATGAATGGATACCTAGGAGGTCATTCCGCGCCATCTCGCGCTTGTCCCTCGCCATTCTTTCCTTTCTTCCCTCGTCCCCGCGAGTCTTCTTTCGCTCCACGTGAACCAACTCGCGTCTCTCGCCCGAGATCCTGGGGTCCTCCCCGTAGAGTCAAACAATCCAAGAGCTCTCGTGGCTTCATTCGCCCGTGCTTCGGCTCGGATCTCCTCCCCGCGAGTCCGTAAAAGAGGACCTCTCCCCGTCAGCCGGTCAACTCTAGTCTCGTAGTCAAACAAAGCGTCTCCCGTCACATCCAAAGGGTCGACTGTGCTTCTCGGCACTCCTAAGGCAATAGCTACTACGGCAACCGGGTCCTGTAATCGCTACACGCCCTCTCCAAGACCACTTGGGACTCGCCCAACACGCCGCTCATACCAAAGCCGATACCGAGTCGTCAATACAACGCTCCCCGACGCCTAAGGAGTACCACAGAGGGAAAGCGGAATACTTCCATACCCTCGTAAAAATACAAGAAGGCACTGAAGCCGCTATACAAAGAGGAACTACCTCCGCAGCAGCAAGGTCATCCAGCCCCAACAAAGGCTCCCGCTTCATCCCAAACCGCCGGAAACAAGCGACGGAATATAGAAGGAGGACCAAGACAAACCCGGAACTCGACAACGTAGGACCCTTCCCGCAAGATCCTCCCCGGTCTCAATCCTCCAGCAAGGAACCCACCAAATGATCTCGACGCGTACCAAGCCGTGCCATCCATCTCTCCAAAAGGATCGATCCATATCCAACACAAGAGGTCGCCGAGCAAATGACCACGGGCTAAACGACGTCTGAGCCTCTGCATGGCCCGAAGTCTCTCTCGCAGCCCACAAGGTGAGCAAAGCGGGCTTCCCTCTCATAAAACGATCCCCCGCGCACGGCCGATACCATGAAGAGTCTCCCCAAAGCACCAACGGGACAATATCCTCTCCCAGCTCGCAAAGGCCCTACCACATCTAGCAAAGCGCCATCACAAATGCCAGAGGAAGTTCGACCGAAAAGCGTCGCTATCGTGCACAAGGCAAATACATCCCAAGAGACGCCACTTCATCATCAACCATGAACCGCTCCTAAGCAGCTCGAAATGTCGATATGACCCGAATCAAGGATCATGCCCCGCACTTCTTCCAACGAAGCACGAAGAAAGCCCGCAAGCTTCACGCTTCACAAAGAAGCACCACCAATCAAAGGAAGCGAGATGGCCTCCACCTCCGGTCCTCCAATCAAAGCCCGAAAATCCTCAAAAGTGGGCACCATTTCATTGTAGGAGAAACAAGACACGTGCCTCCTAACGTCCTGTAACTTCGCGGCACTCGCAACAAATCCCAATCAGAACCAACTCCTTAAAAGACCAAACCGAGCAAAGACGAAACCTTACCTCGAAAGCCCGTCTCTCGATGCCTCATACGGCGCCGCATCCACGTTTTCAACCGCTCAAGGAAGTGTGCTTGCCTCTCCCGCGAAAGCCTCGGCAAAATTCTAGGGACGTACGAAGAATCCATGGCAAAATGGAGGTTCCTAGAGAAAATGGGGAAGAAAGCTCGAAAATGGCCGCAAATGGGGAAATAAGGAAGAACCAGCACCGGAAAGCATTTATGTCCTTCCCAAAGCAAGGTTGGTCCGCACGGACCTCTTCGCATGCTAAGTATGTCCGTATCGGACCTCCTTGCAAACAACCCATTTCCCAAAGAAACAAAGCATAAAGCCACCGTCCTCAAGAAACCTTGCTCCAAACTCGCCCAAACATCGGCCAAAGCCATTCCCGCAAACAAACACTACCCACAAACACACTCTCAGCCACGTGGTATGTACAAAATAAAAATAAT